>CAUJNA010003372.1:1443508-1548508 GCA_963377175.1 Effrenium voratum | reverse complement strand
ACTCCGTTAGTTTCGTGTTTTCCTGTGGTTTCCCTTCCAGTGTCCTTCGAACTTCCTTCCAAGATCATCCAAACAGGGGTTGCAGATTTATGTCTCCCTCTTTTCTCCAATGGGTGTGACTCCCCCGCAACCTGGGTTTGGCCCTCGAAACCTGGTTTAGTTCCTTGGTGTCCAGGCGAATCCTTTGCCTGGGATCGAAAGATCCTTAGCCAGTCACTGCCCCATAGGGATTCTGGGATCAGAATTGAGCATCCATTTTGAGCAGCTCAGTGTTCGTGAGCTCCAACACCCCTGTACAAGTTTGTGTGGTGCGAACGTTTGACATATCATCATGGTGGTATTCGTTAATCTTTTAGGGATTAGGAAAGCTGCGCCCAAAAAACATAGAATTCAAGTCTCGAGACTACCACAATGAACACACATATGGGTACGTGTGGTGGTCCTTTGCATGGGATGACCATTGGGGAAAATCACTACAAAGATGATACTCCCCACTAAGTGGAAAAAGTTACCCATGGTCATTTGGGGGCCAAAGGGAGTATTGATCAACCCCTACATCCCCACTGTTGGTTATGACACCTGTTATCCTTGGTTACCCGGACCTCCCATGCACCCCCCCATCTCTGATTTGCTCTGTGATTCCACTTGGTGGGGGTCCTCCACACAATTTGTGGGGATTGTAACGAGACTTTGTAGCCATCGTTTGTAGCAAGGCTTATGTGTCTTTTTTTTTAGGGGTTACAATGGCGGGGTTCCTTTCGGTTTTCCTTCAAACCACAAAAAGGGGTACCATCAAACAATGACACACCAAATACAATCTTTATAACCAACGTTTGTAACAAGGACACCCCAAATTAGCCCTGTTCCTTGTGATCGTGCTTTTAGCCAACCATCAGTGGGCCCCGAAGAAGACATCGAGATAGATGCAGCCAGCTTTGTAGAAACGACTAGTTGTGTTTCAGTTTTTACGCAGGTGAAGAGGAGGATGAGGACCGGGCAGGGGGAGGGGATCGTTCTTTTTTCTAAGCTTGGGCAACGTGTGTGTCTTTTTTGAAGACGCGCAAAAGCGCACTATACTACCAGGGTCCCCTGTTCTGTTCTTTTGAGGGTGACTGCCACAAACAAAATATCAGGTAAGCCACCAATCCAAATCACCAATCGGAGGGAAGCTGCAAATTTCAGTTCAACCAGAAACTGCTCACGGAAGAAGATGAAAGGAAAATCACAGGAGCACCACGCGTTTTTGGTTTTGTTTTGTTTTTTGGGGTCTACCCCCTTTCTACACGCAGATTTACCCCCTGTTTAGTGGTCTCAAGTGGGACGCGTACTTTTTCCCTGAAATCTACTGGGACCCAGTCTGGCGACAGGATCCTGTGCTCGTCAAGCTGGAATGAGTCCCTCAATTCTCCGGGGAGATTTCACGATTGATCGCTCGAGGGCTTGGCTCGGGCGGATGTCTTGAGTTTTTCTTAAAATGAGGGATTCTTCGTTTGGATGGTTGGTTCCCTTTAAGCTCCCTTCAAAAGACCGCCCAACAAAAGGTGCGACGACACAGCCACTGAATCGAAGCCAAGACCGAGCGAGTTGCGGGGGGGTGCCCATGGGGTTGAGTTCCCTTGAGGAATGTCTCTGCAGCATGGAATGCCAAAAGGGGGTCACCCAACTGGAGATTCCATTAAACAACCACGGCTATTTTGTGTTCGACCTGCAGGAGCCCAAAACCGCTGCAATACGCAGCACTCACTTTACGTGACTGTGGTCCAATTGTAGCACCGTGTGCTCCCCTGTTGATTGACGTGGATCCTCCAATTCGGCTTCCCCAAAGAGAAGTTACTCTCCGAAGGAGGTTGCTTTAGGTTTCCATCTGCAATTTCAGGAGAGTATGTTCAGAAAGCCAGGAGGGAGAGAGGTTGACCTGGACGCTCACCCACTTGGTGGGTTCTAACTAGACATGCATAGAAAGGAACCGACTCATACGCATGGTGAAGCTGCCAACTTACTCTAGGTTCAGCAACCAAGAGGGCAAAGTGGGTACTGCTGTTTGCGGGGAATATAAGACGCCCTCACACTTGGTAAACTTCGGGTAATTCATCAGGGCTACTTGTATTTGCAAGAAAAGCAACACTGAACAGGGGGAGCTAGGTTGACTGGGTACAGTCGTTTTTTGTTTTTTTGGTAAGGGGGAAGCTGTGGGAAGGTTGCCATAGGCAGCAAACCCTGAAATCGCCGAAGCCAAGGAAACCCAAAGAGGCAGTAACCAACAAAATATTGTACCCTTCGATTCAGCCTTCCATACTGCTGTGGATGACAAAGTCAATCACCAGTATTTGTCGGGTTGCATCCATCCCAAAGGAGTGCTTGTTTCCGTCCATCCACAGTACATTCATCACTTCCATTTGCCTGGATATAGGTGTGTCTTGGAATAGGGATGCCCCCCCCCAAAACAACAAAACAACAACAAAGTTGTTGTTGCCTATGGTTTGCCGTTTATGCCAGCCCACAGGGCGAATTCCAAAACATGATGACCGGTTTTACTCCCCCCCCAATACTCCTCCCCTAATAGCTTAAGGTTGTCACTGTTGTTCAAAAGAGTTCTCCAATTGGTTTCAAGAGTCTGAATAGAACGGGGCTGTGGAGTGCTTTAAACACAAACCTAGTCATGATACCCCTTATGTTATTCCGTGTTTGAAGGGACACCAAAAGGAAGCCGACCATGTTGGTTTGTCTCCTTTGAGACGCCCTCATAAGGAGGGTGGGGGTTCCCCAACAAAAAGCCGAGCCACCCAGACCCACAGCCACATGCGTGGTTTCAGGGGTCCACGAAAGAGGGACACTGCCATGTTGTCGATAGTTAAACAGTTTTTTAGGTTGTACGATTTCGAGCAACCATCCATTTGGGATCTCCACAAAAGGCACTGCCTCTCTCCAATTCAACAATTCGTCCACCTTGGCCGCAAATTGGTCAAAGTTAGATTCCGCCCCTTAGCTCCATTTGCCAGGTTGCAGGCCATTTTGGGTGCTGCTGGTGCTGGCCCCATATTAATCAACACCAGTCTATTGATAGATTGGCGTTCCCCTCCCAAAGTGCATTTCACCCAGAAATGGACACCTCCCCCCCACACTTAAACCGGGGTTGACGAGCATCCGGGGTGAGCATTTTCTCATTTCCCAGACGCCCCACGGCCCCCCAAACAGCCCTCCACAGCCACCCCCCGCCTGCGCGGCCCGCCGGAGGTCGGGGAGGCCTGCGCGCTGGTGGGCCACGACGACGGGCGCCTGCAGCGCCTCGGCTCCGCGTTTCGCCGCCGTTTTTGGGGGCGCGGCTCGAACATCGCTCGGACGCGCCACGGCATGGGGGGGGGGGATTTGTTGTTATGGTTTGAATGGGTGCCCTCCACAAGAAACGGCTTTGCCTCAATGCGGCTTGGCCTCAAAAAGAAATGGCTTCCCTCGAAAAAGAACGGGGGGACCTCTAAAAAACGTTGGTCCGAACATGTGGGGCACTGGCTTCCCACGAAATGGGCCTCGCTTCAGCTGGACTTGAGTCAAGCCTGGATCCTGACTATACCGACTTGAGAATGGGTGACTTCCATTTGCTCAAGAATGTTTTGATTTTTCCCTGATGGTTTTAAAGGGAATCTATGGAATCTATCACTACGTGAAATATGTTGTTGTTGTTTTTTTCCCACAGCGGTCTTAGCCAAATGGAAGGTTATTGCAACTCAAAATGATGGGTTGATTTTCTTTTTTGAGGGTAGTTTGAGGGTCCACTATTTGAGTGGCAAAGAACAAGTCTGGCGACGACTTGTTGGCTTTGCTCCGCTCGATCAGAAAGGTGGGCGATTTCTCTACATTTTGTCTCCAGGAGCCAACCCAACCTGTGTGGGAACCCATGTTGCTTTCCTTTTGAAACCAACCCAAGAAGGGCATCTTCAAAAACAAGCCCGAAGGTGTCTCAATATCGGAATGGGACCCCCAAAAAACAAAAATAAACACATAAATGACAAATAACATAATATTAATATAACATAAATAAAATCACAATAATCGTCGTTTTCTGTTGGTTTTCCTTCCACAGCACAAACAGGTGCCTGGTATTGGCAGGAGCCTGAGCTTAAAGACGCAAGAATGCCACTTGCAGAACGCCGCTTGCGATGCATGCAGCTTCTGGCAGGATCGTTGCTTCCATCGCCTGAGGGACGTATTGACAGACACGCGTTTATCCCGTGTCCTGGCGCTGAAGACGACGCAGTATGGTCGATTTCAAGCGGGCGTGGCTTGCAGCCATGAGGAGGATGTTCTTTCGACCTGTATTGTATGGAGGACTAGAATGCGCGGCGTGCGGCAGGAGTGAGTGGAGGCCAGTGGACGCCAACGTGGACGCTAGTCGTTGACATGTTGTCCGCAGATCGCTCGAGCAGCTGTCGCCCGTCTTTTTTGTTGCCACGTGTGTTTTGCCCTCACTGGCACGGATGCGTATATGCTTAAACCTCTGCAGACATGATGCCATGGTACAGTGCGGCAAGCATGGGGTCTACCTGAAGCTACTAAGGCAAGAAGTCCTTCAAAGACAGTTGCTAAAGGCGATTCCAACCTAATGTTGACCCCAGAAAATTCAACCCCAGTTTATTAATATGGGGTGGGGGCCCCTCCAAAAATGGTTTGAATCCCCACTAAACCCAAGCATACC
Source organism: Effrenium voratum (assembly GCA_963377175.1). Classification (NCBI taxonomy): domain Eukaryota; class Dinophyceae; order Suessiales; family Symbiodiniaceae; genus Effrenium; species Effrenium voratum. The sequence continues at coordinate 1,543,818 of CAUJNA010003372.1, read as the reverse complement.
CCCCTAGTACTACAGGTTTGGGGCCCGGTTTCGTTTGACGTCCTTTGGGTTTTCAAAGGCTATGCCGGAAATGGATCACTGTGGCAGATTTCCAGATTCGGAAAGGCGGCGCATACGCGGAGATACCTCAAATATGGATCTCAATTTTCCTGGCCCGTCGAGAAAAACATGTGCCCAGTTGAGAGCGAGTTAGATTTCGTCGGGAGATAGATCCCAAACTTGGATCCCATGAATGTCCCCTACTTAGGGTTGATCAATATACCGCTCGGCCCCCAAATGGCCAAAGGGTAACTTCCCCAGGCGGGAAATTTCAACTCTGCGGAGTGTTTTTCCACAATCAATGGTCATCCTGTGTTTTCCGGACCTTTTGAGCAACCCCCGCTTGGGGATCCCTTCAAAATGATCCCATGAATGTTCCTTACTTGGGGATCCCTTAACAACCCGTTTCCCGTTTTGCTCGTCCCATGTTTGAGCAAATTTCCACTTGGTCAGTTGAAAGCAACCCAAAGGAACGCCACCTTTTGGCTGGGCCGCGGGAATCCCAAGAGAAAAAGGGACACTGAAACACTCAACGGGCAGGGCAAAGGGACAAGCCCCAGGGAGTCCCAAGAAAGTCCCAAGGGAAGCCCCAAGAGAAACCTCTGGGGCCCGGCTGTGTTTTTTTTTCTTCCGAGGCTGGTGGATGTGGCCACGGGCAAGGAGCTGAAGCTCTTCGCGGGCCACAAGGCCGGCGGAGGTTTGGGGGGTGTCGGTGCGGGGCATTTTCCCACAGGTCTCCCAGGAAAAAAAACGCACCCCCCAGATCTAGATAGACTGACTGGTGGGTTGATATGATTAATAGGGGCTCAACATTGCTTGCTGGGTGCGAGAAGCAGGGAATGAGAAATAAAAGGAACCGTTTTGGAGTCCCCTCAAATAAAAAACCACCAGTTGGAGGGTTTATAGGCGTCATTTCCAATTCTCATTCCTTGCTGAGCACCAGCAAGTTTTCAGGGGGCTGCGAAAACAAAGTTTTTTTTTTTTGCAAAGGCCAGACCCAGGGTTGTAATTGTTTGGCAGGTTCTGCTTGCTTTTTTTTGCAGTCGCCAACTTTTGGAGGTTGGTCTAAAAAGGGGAACCAAAGGGAAAGACCAGATTTTGTTTTTTGGCGGGGAGGTCCCCTGGTAGTCAAACCGAGCGGAACCAAGCAGTCCAAGGCCATTTGCTGACTTCGGCTGTCGGGAAACCGAGCGACTCTGTTGCAGGCTTGATTGATTTGTCGTTTTCGCAAAACTCAAATTGGTAAAACAAGCAGCACATTGAAAAAGAATCCAGGACCCTCCAAATTCCCTCAAAATTGGTTATTGTCCCAACGTGGGCAGTGTTCCCTTTGTTCAGAGTAGCTCGAGGGTCCAAGTGCAAATTTGCTTAATTGTTATTCAAAGGATGGCGCCCACAGACCTCAAAGCAACCTGAGTTGCCAAGGGACCCGTGGCCGTAGCGTCCGGCGTTCGTGTTGGATCATATGCTCAGGACGAGTAACAATATCAGTCGTAGAGTGACCGTCGCAGTTCTGACCACCGAATCCCGCTTTGCTACCGTCCTTCCGGCTGGGTGTGTGCTACCAAAGGTGGAGTGTCCAACTACAGCCGATTCCGGTGTCAGGCCCAGCTTCCAGGGATCCTCTTCAAGGAAGCCATAGAGGGCCCCCGGTTTTTCTGGGTCACTTCAGCCACACACCCGATCAAGCCAGAAAGGTATCTGCAACGGATCCAAAGGCGCAGCCAGAGCGCCAGATCTGTTTTCCTCTCAGGGTCTCAGCGACCCGTCCATGCCATGTCTGCGCTCACTAGAGCGGGACTGAGTGAAGAAAAGGGGCCCCTCTCCTTGAGTGGTGATGCCGGCAGATGAGGCGATCAACTGACTGTACAAGTCGCACCGGTAAAGAAACTTCTTCAGTTGACGCCCTCAATGTGACGTTGGACTCGTCGAAGAGCAGTGTTGCCCTGCTTGGCTGCCTTCTTAGCGGCCTGAAAGGTTGGGTCGTAGGCCACACACCACATGCCAGTCTTCAGGAGCTTCCACAGACCATCACGGCATGAAGGTGCCTTCTTGGTGAGAGAATCTGCCGCATTGTAGTCTGATGCCAGCCAGCGAAGTGTGGTGCCAGAGCGCTGCAGGCTCTGTTTCACCTGAAAGGCTTGTAGCGCAGCTCTCATGTTGGAGAGTCCAAGGAGAGGAGACTCATGAAGTTGCACCGCATCATAACCGCCTCTCGAATCGGTACACACGATTCCCGGTGTCTGCTTGACAGTGTCTTCGGCATTGTCGTCTAGAGCGATGCGTCCGGTAGCTTGCGTACCTGTTCCATGCAGCTCTGCCCATAGCAGACGCACACGAAAGTTGGCGTCCTCCGCCTCCACCAATGCTTGAACCTCTGCATCGTTTGAAGAGATGGCACGCCTCTTCAACTTCCAGGACTTCCAGCCAATGATGCTCATCGGCACCACTCCACCCTTGATAACGTCCGGGCCGGCGGCCAGTGTGAGAAGGCCGCCTGTAGACTCGCCATCAGGTCGATTGCTATGCGCAGAGTCGCCCATGGTGACGAAGGTGACGTCGCGCCAGTCCTTGGCGTGCTCAAAGTGTTGGAAGTGCAACCGGGCTGAGCTCCTGCGAATCTCGCAGATAATGCCCTGGATCTCCTTGGCGGTGCTCATCTTCTTGCCACTCATGAGCTCCGACATCAGGATATTACATCGAGCACAGATCTGTGGTTGCGTTTGATGCGCCAGCCACTGTAGAGCCCCTATTGCTGCTCTGCATGCACCAATGTCCCGGTTCGTAAGGTCCATGTCCGGTTGCATGAGCCTTGAAGGTTCAATGTCAATGTCTCGATGTAGTACTGCTGATCCACGGAGATGGTCATCAAGCCAGCTTTGTCGTAGAATGTAGTGACGTCTGTGCCGGCATGTCGATAGCTACCGTCCCTTGACATGCCCCATTGGAAGAGCTTGTCGATCTTGCCCCTGATGTCTAGCCACTCATCACTGGACTGATCGCCAATCTGATGAAAATCATCAACGTGGCCACCCATGGCACCGATCACCTTGGGCTTGTCGCGGTCTGTCAGATACTGGCTGGTAAATATCCACAAGCAACGTTCGCCAAGCACTGCGCGGGCACCAAGCTCGGTAAGAGTGCGATGTAGATGCAGCCACAGACCCCGTGGAGCCGTAGTGCTGCCGTAGACGTTCTTCAAGATGCGTAGCACTTCATGGTCGCTAGCACCAAGCGCTTCTCGAAGTTCCTTGACGCCCGTTGTCCAGATGCGGCTGTCAGCCTCCGTAGGTTGAGTCTGTAGGAAGGCGTTCGCGAGGTCCATGCCGCGTAGTTGCCACCGATGATGGCATGCCATGAGGTAGAGCAGGTTCCGGCCAACATTGCTCTGCACGGGGCTTGCTGTCTTGAAGGCCGGGTCTAGTAGTTCCGGGTGCTCATAGCCAAGTAGCACAATGCGAGCCTTGGCCTTCCGCGTGCCGTCATGTAGGTGTACAGTCTTGTCGTTCTGCTGAGCGTCTTGTTGAGCTTCTGGTTGTTCCTCCGGAGGCACAAGCTTCCATGTCAACACCCAGCGTGCCCTGACAATTCGCTTCTCCCCGTAGGCCTGCTTGACCTCGTCGTCGTCGAGGCATCGGCGCACAGCAGAGTTCTTGATGAAGGAGTCCACCTCCTTCAGCTTAGCGCGTTGGAAGAGCTGTTGATGTTGAGTGGACAGCTTGTTGACGTTCACCTCGCAGTCTCGCATCTTCTTGATCATGTAGACCGCCGGGTCCTTGCAAAACTGCTTCCTCTGACGGTTGGTGACGAAGTCCAAATCGAACTCCATGGTGAGGACCTCATCCACTTGCTGTAGAGCGGCGTAGAGATCGAGATGCGAGGTCTGCTCAGCCTCCTGCTCCAGAGCAGTCACCCAATCGGACTCTAGGGCCTTGTTGTCCATGTCAGCGAGTTTCTCACCGATCTTGAGGCGTTTGGCCTCTGGCTCGTAGTCGTTGACGTGCTCGTCGGTAGGTCCAGTAGACGAAGATGCCATAGAGCTCGGCTCTAGTACCGGTACACCAGAATCGTCGCCTGCACGCACATCTGGAGGTAGAAGATCCTCATCGGTGAAGTCGGTCACCTTCTGCTTGAAGTGGACACGTCTGGCAGGCTTCCGTGGCTTCTCCTTGAGGATTTGTTGCCGCAAGCGAAATAAGCGTGTAGATCGATCAGGCGCTAGTGGTAGATCAGGTAGCTCCCGTTCTTCGTCGTCAGGCTCGTCGTCGGCCATGTCGATGTAGGTGCGATCCGGAAGGACATCTGCCAATGAGCGCCACTGAGATGGATCGTCAGAGCCACTGATCTCGTAGATAGCTCTTTCGGTGTTCGTGACAGGCCGAACACTGTGCACAGAGCAGCGCAGGAGCTTCTTTCCAATGAGAACCCATGTGATGTGGCGCCTCTCATCTCCAGTCTCTTGATGTGGTAGAACTTCAGAGAAGACCACGCGTCCAGGACCAATCCAGTGTGGTCGGCCACTTTTGAGACGTCCGCCACGCTTGCCAGTGTGCTGCTCGTTGGGCCATTGTCGGCGCCAGACCTTCACCAGCTCAGTGGGCTTGTAGAGTCTCAAAGGTTGTCGCACAGAGGTGTTGTTGAGGCGAGTCAGGATGCGCTTGGCACGGGTGGCACGCGCAATGTCTTCGGCTCTTTGTCGAGCCGTGACTCCTTCTCCGCGGCGTAGGAGAGTTGTATGTTGAGCAAGTTGCAAAAGTCCTGAACCTTCTGACTGGAGAAGCTCTTGGCGTTGTCCAGGATCAAGATGTCTGGCTTGGGTTTGTCAGACAACCAGCGCTCGGAGAATGCCTTGATCACGGCTTCGGCATTCTCACTTCTCATTTCCAGGAAGTTGTACTCTAGAAGCGGCTGCACCACCCGAAGCTTTGTGGCCAAGTCCACGAAGACAATGAACTTGATTTTCCGGGTTGTACCAGGCACCTCCCATTCTGCAGCATCGTCGCCAACGGCCTCCCAGGCCTTATACATAGCGTGTGTAGCTGCTGGTGGAATCTGACCACTGCTAGTACCACCAGGTCGCAGGCTTTCGCAGATGTCGCACTTGAACTGTTTGGCCGCAGCAATCTGCCAGGGTTCATAGCCAGCCTCCTCAAAGAGGCGGACCAAATTGCGCGTCGCTGGATGGCCGGCAGCCTTGTGGAACTTGAGAATCTTCAGGCGCCAGTTCTCCTGATCGTGGGGAGAGATGCCAGCGTCAGCTGCGATCTGGCTGGACACATCGCCGTTGTTGATCGGAGGTGCTTGATGATCACGTGGCAGGTTGTGAGGTTCGTCATCTGGTCGTAGTACTGGAGGTTCCCGACTGGATCGTGGAATTGAGGTTTGCGGTGACGCTGGTGGGTTGTAGAGCTCGTCGTTGATCTCCGGTTCATAGTCGGAGTCACCGCTGACATGCGCCGGTAGCCTCTCAGTAGATTCCCGCATATCTTCGCCCGCCATGACGTAGTCCTTCTGCATCATCAAGCGAACGTGCCGTTCAGGAACAAGACGATGTAGCCAGTGGCGTACCCAGGCTTGTATCAGCCTCCATGGGTAGTACGCGCTGCGAGCCGTCTCAGCTCCCTCAATGGGACCATGGACATGACCTCCCGGACAAAGCTTCGTCTTGAATGACTGGGCAAAGTTTTCATCCGTAGTTTGGATGCGCCACTTCTTGTGCAAGGGCGCGCCGTCCTTGTTGACCATGCCGTAGTTGCAGCCGTCAATGCGACAGGGTAGCCAGGGAAGTCCACGGCTGTGTAGCCCATCTTGTAGCTGCACCATAGGTTGTTGTGACCAACCAGTACATGGATGTGTCCACTCCCAGTAGACGTCAGTGTCGGGGTAGAGCTCAACGGTCTCCAGGATGAAGCCCTTGGCCTGTCGCATCATACGCCGGTCTTTTCGACGCAGGTCCTCAAGACGCTCCTTGCGCTCGGGAGTGTTATAGTTGACAGATACCCAGTTGCAAAAGTGGGTGCAAGGAAGCGAGAACCAGAGCTTCTTGGGCTTATGAACATCTCGAAGTACCCGAAGGCGTCTCCAGGTATCTGGCTTGAAGAGGTCATAGCCCTCGCTCAGGTTGATACGCCGGGCGATCAAGTGCCGATCCAGGATGGCCTGTGACAGCCAGCTCTCCGGCGCACACGCAAATTCCCATAGAAAGTCGCCCTTGAGGTGGTTCTCCTTGTGCATGTTCATGATAAGACTCGAAGTCGCCGCAGTCATGAGAACGGACAGCTGCATCAGCTTGTGGCCCACCCGTAGCGGAAGTGGATGACGGTGAGGTCCATCTTTCAGGCCGCCTCCTCGACATTCTCCATATGAGCTGATGTTGCGCTCTTCCGGGACAGGATCGTGGACATGAGCTCGGCCTTCTCCTGTTCGGTGAGATGATCCAGATCCTGAGCCGTACACTGGCTCCAGCTGGCGTTGGACGACTCCTCCGCATAGCCCTTCGTCATGGACGGCTTCGTGATGGTGTTCACCGTGGTCTTGTGGGAGTGCTTGTCGTGCTCCTTTATGACCGCCTTGAGCTTTTCCTCGGCAGCGATCTTCTCGACCATGGCCTTCATGATGTTGGCCGTCGGTTTGGCACCCTCCATGAGCACCTGAAGTCCGTTGAGAGCCTTCTGGATGATGGCCGGATTTGGGTTCTGTGTGCTCATGCCAGCAGATCCCTTCCTGGGCACATACTCCAGGCGAAGGTCGCAGATCGCACAGTGGGTCCATTGACCGTGAGGGTTTGACTTGGGCTGGTCCGCCAGATGCCTTTGAAAGCATGGCCACTGATCCTTGGCTCGTGGATCCCGAGGGTCGTAGGTGACCTTGCGCTCCAGATCGAATGGTCGAGCTTTCTCCTTGGCCGGAGTGCTCATCTTGATAGCGTGCACGATGCCCTCCGCTTCCTGGGTGGTCGGAACGGTCATGGGAGTTCGGCTCATGGTCAGCACACAGAGGAGTCGATGCACTAGGGGCAGATGTCACAGTGGACATGAGCTTGTCGCTGAGCCAGGCCGGCACGGCACATCCGTTGACAGTCAACTTGTGATGATACAGCTCAAGCAACTTGCGATGGTCACGGTTGCTCGATGTAGTTGTGGGACTGGGGTGTGACCTCAAAATGTGAGTTCCAAGTGTGTGCATCTCCATGGTCATGGTGGCCTGTGAGTTCTGAGGTGGGATGATGCGAACTGAAACATGCCCGTCGGCGATGCTACATCCCTCGGTGAGGAAGTAAACAAGGTCAACCAGGAAATGGCCCTTGGCATTCTTGGATAACTGGTATGGTTGGGGGTTCTCCTCGAGGGCATTGATTGCGTGGCCTTCAGCAGGATCCACCACCATGCCAACACCGTCCTGACCGGCATGCGACATACCAACAAGGACTGGGACCAGCATGTCGTCCTTGTTGAACCACTGTTCCTTGACACCCGGGGGATCCTGTAACGAATAAACATGGAAGGTCTTCCGATTTCCCGACGCTGACGAGGAAATACTAACCTTGTGAAGAGCCTGCCCCCACTTGCCGCTGCCGTAGCGAAAGTATGGCCGCGAGCTTCGGTCAATCACAATCTCTGCCTGACGGTCTTGTGCCAAGACGGCCGAAATCAGCCCTTGAACGCTTGCATCGGGCGCTGCACTTGCAGTAGCTCCGCAGTCAAGCATGCCGGTTCCCGGCGGGTGGTTGCTACTGGTGACTACGGGGTTCAGGTCCATCATTTGCAAGCCGTACAGGTTGACATTGCCGGACATGGAGTGCGTGGATTTGCCCTTGGACTTGCCGGCGCCCTTGTACAACCAGTAGACGTCGGCGTCGCTCATCATAGCACTTTTGTTCTTGCCCTTGCGACCTTTGCCCTTGCCGATGGCATAAGCGTCGTACTCATAGTCAATGGGCGTTGGCAAACTTGCCCTTGCCCTTGGACTTCGCACCATAGTGTCCAGGGTGACGACGATCAGGGCATTCGCGGGCCATGTGAGGTCCACCACAAATGAAACAGCCGCTGTCCTTGCCCTTGCCCTTGCTGACATTCGAAGAGCCGAAGCCTCGATCGCGTCGTAGAGCAGCTGTAGCACGTTGAGCGTCGGCCCATGTACGTTGAGCTTCGGCAGCAAGCTGCTCCGCGATCTTCTCCGCACGCATAGTTTCATTGACATGCTCCTGTTCCTCCGGGGTGAGGGCATGAGCTTCCATGGCATCGTCTGCAACGTTGTCTGGGTCATTCTCAGAGTGGTGTGACCAGTCTTCGGTCCAAGCTGCATCCCACCAATCGTGAGATGCCCAGGAGGACCAATCATCTGACCAATCGTCGTCTTCAACGTAGGCAACGTCGTGGTACATGTTGTTGTTGTACTGGGAGTGATGGTTGCCCTTGCGGGGTATGAACATCTGGTCGTCCCACAAGGTCTGTAGGGCGCGAGCAACAGCGTGGTAGTCCAAGCTATTTGACGTAGCCGTGAGAATGTCCCGCTTCTCCTCGTGATTAAGAGATGCAGCTTGTAGTAGCCGCCAACCTCGAAGAACGCCTAAAATGAAGGAGTCAGCGAGGGACATCCCCGTCTCATCAACACCAGCCCCGTTCTCCCACGTTGCCGGCAGGGTTGGCAGAGTCGCTGTTTCGGCTGGAGAACGTGCCTGATTACCTCCTTCACGGGGTGGAGCATCTCCGGCAGGTTCTGCTGGTGCATCTGCTTCAGAAGGATCTCCATCATGTTCAGGAACCTCATAGTCCCAACCATCCCAGCCGTCCCACCATTCATCTTCCTCAATGACAGGTGGGAGGCCAAAGTCTCGCTGGTCCTCGCTGATGCCCTTTTGCTCCTGAGCAAGGCGACTAAGGGCCTCCGTGAACTCCTCATGGACGAGTGTCTCCCGGACCAAGAAGGTGGCAATGTCTTCTCCATGATGACGGCGGAACTTGAAGTACTGGGCCATGATGGCCGCCGTGTTGGGTAGATTACGTCTGACTAATGGTGAGGCTGCTAGGCGTTGTAGTAGTCGAAGCGTTCCGTCCTGGCAGTCAAACTGGATTTGCGACCAAGACATAGCCAGTAGCCGAGCTGGACCACTGAGCCTAGCAATCAGTTTGGTGGCCACATGCCTTCGCTTGTGCACAGGAGTGGCCTGAACGAACCAACTGACCTCACGGGTGTAGCGGCGCCAAGTCTTGGCTTGACCATCCCAAGCAGGTACATGGCCGCTGTCTCTCGAGTCCATGATGACGGCAAAATGCAGTCAGTGGAAAACTGGAAGAAATTGGGCTCACCACAGAAGTAGGCCTTGTCCGTCCCGAATTGTGACGTGGGGCTTCGCGAGCACCAAAATGCAAGGCGAGGCCGAGGATCGTTACCGCTCCGCTACCAATGCAACGGATCCAAAGGCGCAGCCAGAGCGCCAGATCTGTTTTCCTCTCAGGGTCTCAGCGACCCGTCCATGCCATGTCTGCGCTCACTAGAGCGGGACTGAGTGAAGAAAAGGGGCCCCTCTCCTTGAGTGGTGATGCCGGCAGATGAGGCGATCAACTGACTGTACAAGTCGCAGTATCCTTAAAGGAGAAGGAGGTGCGAGGGCTCGTTCGGTTTTTCTTGGTTCCAGCCTCAACTGTTTCCCTGGGAACCAGCAACCCTGGGGTCCAAACCCCCATTAAACCAAAGGCGGCTCATATTTCGCCATCACTGTTGACCCTTCAAGATTGTCATCATCCAAATTGGGTCCTTGCCATTTTTTCCTCAATGGGCATCGGTTGAACCCTAAATGCACGGTAACCAAAGGAGAAGTAAAATGGAGGATTCCTTGGGTTTTTCTTGGTTCCAACCTCAACTCCTTCCCTGAGCACCAGCCTTCGGCAACCAAAGAGGAATTCCTTCGGCTTCGCAGCGTCAGGACTATCTCACCTGCGTGGACGTCTGCTGGCCGAAGGCTCTTAGCGCCGCAGCAGAGCCCCGGCGAAGGAACTGCAAGAGTGCCCGGAAGTCGTCTTCCATTTGCTGAAATGGCTATGAATTTGAATTAGGGACCCTTTGGTGCACATCATTCAGCTGGAAATTTGTGTCCACTAACCAAAATTTCAGGAGGTTCCCGATTAAAATTCATGGCCAAATGAAGATTTGTTTATCTTCTCCTGTTGGTTTTAAAGGGAATTTATCACTGTCCGGAAATATGTTTTATTTTTTCCCGGGGCCTTAAGCAAATGGAGGTCGTATATCCTCACTAGCCTATTGAACGTGGAATTCGAGGGGTGATTTCTGGAGTTCCACTCACCCATGTCCCTTGACTCCTTGACTTCACGGACATTCGTAACTTTTTGGGTTTGGGTGCCATTTTAGTGGTAAATAACAAACTTTGGGTCACTTTGTTGGGATCCAATCCACTCGTTCGGGAGTGAGTCATGTATGGTGAAAACCGCTTCGCACGGTGGGAACCAGTATTCACAGGTTCCTGTTTTCTCTGGTGTGAGGCGCGGAGAATTTGGTCATGGGGTTTGTCTCCAAGCGGGACCCGAGGAACATTTTCCAAAGGGCGGGGGAAATCCTGGGTCTGCCGAGGAAAACAACACCCCAAAACGGGTTCCCTCAAAAAGAGAGAGCCACTTGCATATAATGTTGGCCCCTTATTAATCAACGTGGGGAATCATTACTTTTGGAGGGGGCCCCCACCCTGGCTGATTCCTGCAAACCTGCAGGCTTGAAAATTGACTCCTCTGTCACTGAGCTAACTGGCTAGTAACTAGTAGCAAGTTTCCAGCCTTCCACCGGCAGTCCTCCAAGCAAGGATGGTTCATGAGCGCGTCGGCTGTGCACGCCGAGCCCCCTAACCTGCTGACCCTTGCGTAAAAAAAGAAGAACAAGAAAACCGGTTCCCCAATGCAGGTCTCGTCTGTGCACGGCCCGTAATCTGCAGACCCAGCACCTTCCTGGTCTTTGCCGAGGCCATCCCAGTCTCTGTGCAAGGGATGCTGGAAAGCCCGGATGCTGCGGGAATGTCGGGGATGGTGAGATGTTCTCGGGGATGCCGGCCACTTCCGGGTGCGATTTGCACTGTCTTTGCAGTGTCTTTTGAAGGTTGGACCACGTGGCATCAGGAGCCCGTCGAAAGGCCAGGGATGTCGGGAATGTTTTGGGGTCCAAATGTGTGGGCTGGCCTGCGTCCGGGTGATGCGGAGAAGCTTGTGGTGCAACAAAACACGTCAGCGCTATACCCAGGTAGGTAGGGTTGCCCTCGCTCTTCGAGCTCGAAGACACGCAGCGCAGCAGTCCAGCGTGTCCTTTCTATTTGCCATAAACCATGTTGGTTGGAATCCCGTTTTTGAGCCAGAGACTCAGAGACTCCCGTCCTTGCAAGCCTGCAAACATGATACGATGATGCGTTTCACTTTGCGCTGGTACCGGAGCCTGTTCTGGTGGTTTATTGGCAAAAGCCACCGGGCAAACCCCAACGCCCTGGGGCGGGGGGTCCCGGGCGGTTGGGGGGAGAGAAGCTCGCGCCGAGGATGGCGCGGTGTTCCTGTGGAGCTTGGAGGAGGGCACCGGCATTGAACTGGTGCCCCCCGAGGACCCGGGAAGAACAACCCGCGGCAACAGAAAACCGAGGGGGGGCCATTCGGTTTGGGTGGGGAATGTTGGCAGATGTTCATCAGCCCCCAGTTTATTCAGGGGGTAGGGGGGTGTGTTTTTCTCCAAAAGTGGGCCTAAATTCAGGGACACGCCCTATTTAATCTGGGGTCAACATTCGGCTGAAATACACCGGTACATGGCCAACAGCCCAGTTTCGGTGTTGCACCTTAGCCCAGAGAAGGACAAGTCTTGCAGGACGCCACCATCTTTTGCTCCCTGGGTGTTTGGATCATTTTGGTGTTAAATTGCCCATCCGCTCCTGCGGAACGTTAGGCGTTCCTTAGTATAAACTTAAGAGGGTACCCTTCGAATGGTTTTCTGGTTCAAAGGGCACTGACGACGAGTTGTCTGCCCTGGAAGCCAATAAGGAACCCTAAGGGCAAGGCTGTAAATTCAGGTGCGCCAGGAGTTTGATGTTTTTTTGTTTTTTGTTTTTTTTGCCGAAGCAAGTCCAAGGGGGAAGGGCATCATTGTGGGTGTCCTCCTCTGGTTGATTGGTTTCTCCAAGCGAGCTCGTTCTAAAATATGCAGGCTGGCTGCAACTATTTTTCCAAACATGTTTATGTACCCGAGCGATGTGAAGAATTAAAAGCGGCCGCACCCATTTATGCTTGGGATACTCCCTTACTAACCTTCACTTACCCGGGTGTTGATTGTATGTCAAGCGACTTGTTATGGGAGGTTCCCGCTGTACTGGCGCTGGAAATAAGTTCTTTCTCATAAATCAAGCTGGGCACAGGTAAACCAAAGAAATCGATTTGGCACCAGATGCAATTCCGGGCTCGCCGATTCTGAGCTCACCATGGTCCTGTATTTGGGGTTCTTTGTCCCGGGTCAGGTACTTCCACTTGCCCTTTTGATCCCAATAGGCAATCCTCAAGCGTCAGATTAACGTGCAGAATTTGATCCAGAGTGAGGAAAGTATCGGTAGAGTTGTCGAGACTCACTTGCGTGTTCGGCCAAGTTAGTAGAGTGAGTTCCAGACTGACTTGTTGTTTGAACTTCTAAGTACCCCAAAGTAAAAAAAAAAAAAAAACAAGATCAATCTTCCTGGCCCCAAATGACCATGGTTACCTTTTCCCGTTTAGTGAAAGTCCAATCCTTTTTCGGTGGTTTGCCGCAAAAGTCATCCCATGTTCCCGGCACGTGCTGTTCAAACATCCCATGTTTTTGGACCCCTGGGTGATCGGCTATCTCAGGATAAGATCAGGAGAACCCCCGGTTTGGTCTCCCGGAGCTTGTGATCCTGAAAGCTACCCTCTTGGTTTTTTTGGGGGATTCAAACCACCACTCTAGGGCTGGATTCCTGGTCCATTCTGTTCAACCATGGTTCTTTTCAAAAACCGGATCTTTTTTTCTTTTCTTTTCTAAAATTCTGGAGGTTTTCTAGAAACAGTTTCCCTGTAAAATGAACAAAAAGAGGAGGGTTCCCCCCCTTTGGGTGTCCTCCCCTTCACGTAACTCCTTGCGATCCTGACCGAAATCAGAGAGGACTTTAAAGGCTTCAAAGGCCTCTTGCAGGACGGGTGTTGCAGACTTGGCTTCCTTTTGAGAGGATTTTCAACTCTTTAAAGGCCTCTTGGTGTCACAAGAGCGGGTGCAGACTTTGCTGTTTTTCCCCTGGTTTCAACTGGAATTAATTTCACGACTGGATTTGCGTGTTGTTTTCCCTGCAGACTGGGTTTGTTGGGATACGTTGGGATCCAGATCCTTAGGGTTCGCGCTCGTTGGCAATTGCACACGTAGGTTGTAATTGACGTGGTCACGACGAAGTAAGATACAATGCCTAAATCATGAAGCAACTGTGTTTCTTCTTCTTTTTCAATGTAGCTTGGTTTGGAAGTGCCCACCGGCCCTGTTCGAATTTATTAGGCCTTGATAGTATTCCTCAGTACGACTTTTAACCGTCTCGCATTTGGCACATGACTGTTTCCTTGCCAAATAAGAAGAGATCAACGATCAGCCCAGCAATGCTCCAAGGAGCGTGCCTAACCTTTTGACAGTTGTCAGCTTCCGTGCTAAAATATCAGCAAGCTCAGTGCCCTGCTCAACGTGCCAGGAGCTGCCTGCCAGCTGCATTCGGACACTGAAGGCGGACTGGCATGACAAGAAGCTGGCCGTCTCCGGCAACGACGACGGCGCGCTCGAGCGCTTGAGCGCTTTCGCCCTCGCGCTCGCGCTTTTTGGGGACCCGGACGGGTTGGGTCCATAAAAGCGCTTGCATGTTGAGGGGCCCAGTCTCAAAATTTCTTTGGAGGGCGCGAAACCTCTTTAGACCGAGGATGTCACTTTGATAGAACCACACACCACCCGCCCCCCAAGACCCCCAGCCGCTCCCGATTATTAGTAGCAAATCTGCCTGATTCAAGCAAGCAAGGCCCTATACCTTGGGGTGGTCTTGGAAAGGTGATCTGTAGTGTCCTTGAGTAACGCGTGAGAGTCGTCAAGGAAAGGAATGGGGGCTTTTGATTGAGGACTTGCGCCTTTTGATTGAGGATGTACGCATTTTGAGCAACACAGGTCTGAGGCTGTCGAGTGTTTTAGTTCAGTCTTAGCACATCGCAGGATGCATCCGAGGACCACAAGCAGTGATTCCCCTTGGGTTGTGAACATTTTGGGGAGGGATTCCTCTTGGTACGGTCCTCCTTGGCTCTGGGAAGTAGCGTTTCAGGGCCACTTTCTGTGAAACCCCCTAAGTGATAAGCTAGTCATGGGCATTAGCCAGGTTGGTATCACAGATTTCGGGTCATTCTCCACAACTATGGTAATGCCGACGCCTGATTAAAACCCCCAGTGTGGGGCCCCTTTTAGTGGGGGCTCCTTCTAGCGGGAATTCTCCTGCTCCAAGTTGTTGATTCATGTCTGGGTGGCTTGTGTTTTTTGTCTCCTTTTTTTGTGGACATCAAGAATCAAGAGGGACAGCCACGTTTTCGTTGGGTTCAAGTCCTATTTTAAGACACACCTGTACTGTAGAAGTCGGCTTTTGGTGGAGGTTCAGTCTCACTGTTCGAGAGCAAGATATCACGAGTGGACATGCCAACGTTGGCTTCCCCTTAAGCTCCACAAGGCGGTAGAAAGTCCAGGTTTATTTCTAGAAGCCCCCAATCATCTTCAGCCTTCGGAGCACATTGGCAGTAGAGAAGCATACCAATTTGTTTTCATGCTTATAAGTACGGGCGTGTCACGAGTGTTTTGCATGGGGCCCACTTTGGAATGACACAAAGGGGCTATTCCTTAACCATGATGGGACTATAGTGAGTCCAATGCAAACCAGTTCTGCCCACCATGAAAACTGCCAGGACCTTGCAGGTGGGTTCCTCATGCGCACGCTGTCGTGTGGTCGTGTGATCTCCGCGCAGGTTACTTGGTGATCTGGAACCTTGTCACACAGGAGGCCGAGAGCATCCTGAACTGTGCCTGTCCCAGTGGCTGGCTGGGTGTCGAACCTGGGGACCCGACCCCCCCCCCCCCACCCTTAGACCATGTGGCACCATTCCCACACGGTCTAATCATGGTTGGTTGCACTCAAGGGAATATGTGCCGTCAACTTTTGCCCTGGTGCAACACTTTTGCCTAAAGATTAGGTGGCCTTCATGTTCCATGCTAACCTGCAAATAGTTAACCTGCCGGGGGGGTTTTAGTCGCCTGTGATTTTCTGTTGCCGAGCTCCTGTTGGAGGAACGGTTCGTTTGTTCTGCCGATCCACCCTTGAAACAGGGCAACTGGGTTGTGTTGACTGTTTTGTCGGGTGCAGAGTTTGACCCACACTTAGAACAGGCGCCCTCAAATTTTAGGCCTCTGTTGTTGGGCACGGCTGGTGCAAGGAGCAACTAACCTGCAACTAAATAGAGGTGTCGCACGTTGTTCTTTTTTTTTCAAGAACACGACACAAGCACACTCACCATGAGGGGGATCATGTTGAGGGCGCCATGTTTGGCTTTGGGTCCCTTTCAGAGAAAAACGATCAAAGGGACACCCACACCCATTTCGGGCCGTTGCTTTTATTTGAGGGTTATGGAAAGACGGGGATGCCTTGATAAGCTTCTGTTTGCTTCGAAAGGGGAAATCAAAGGGCGCCAGGGTCACGAGTCACGGGTCCAAAATCGAAAGACCTTTTCGGAGACTCCATTTTGTGTGTGTGTGTGTCAAAATAGGGGGCGCCTTGTATCCTGTAGGTTTCCCCGCAAGATGAACAAGGGTTCCAAATCCAAATAGGGCAATGCCGTGTTTAAGATGAAGACCGGCGGCCTGTTCTGTTGATCTATGTCTTTTGCAGAGCAACCGCCATGGCTTGTTCATGGCAGCTCGTCTGGACACCTCAGACTCCGCTCCGGGCAAACCGCGTTTCTCTTGGGAACGAAGCAATGCCGGTTTTCGCGGGGGAAACGCAGGTTGCCCCTGCAAAGAACACGAATCCTAAACGGGGATTGTTCTAAGAATGATTGTATTTGTGCTCCATGCGAATCTGGACAGCAAACAAAAATAGTGGGGGCCATGAGATGTTGACCCTCTTCGGGGACCATTCTTGGCTAAAATGATGAACAAAGACAAGAAATAAATTCCTCCCCCTCTCCCCCTTTGCCCCCTCTCCCCCTTTGCCCCCTTTCCTCCTTTGCCCCCTTTCCCCCCCCCCTCTCCCCCCTCTCCTCCCTCTCCCCCCTCTGCCCCCTCGGCTTTAAGGTTGAACGTTGGCCAAGCTTGACAGGTGTTGAAACCTGTTTAACTGACTTCGGGGCTCATGTCCAGCAAGCACAAATTGAGGGAGCTCCGAATCAAAGTAAGGACATTCCGGGCCATAGAACTCACACAACGAGGCGAGGGATATGTCTGGCAGCATGCTGAAAAACACCCCATGTTTGTCTGAGACGCCCAGCGGATTTCCATGGAAAAAGAAGGGCACCCTTTTTTTGTTGGTTGAGTTTAGAGGGGAACCCTTCCCCCAAAAAAAGAGGAAACAAGGGCACCACTGTGCCACTGGGCGTTTTTTTGCCTGAGCGAAAGGGACCTCAGGAGAGCATTTTCCCTGAGGCAAGGTGGGCATGGTCTGGTGCCTCTGTGCCGACTGGGCCAAGATGCGAATGCTCGTGGGCCACGGGGAGCCTCGGACATTTCACACGGAGGTGTCACGTTTTCGGGGAGTCCCGGAGTTCCGTGGCCTTCCTTTCTCTACCTGTGCCGCTATTGGGGTGGATCTTTAGACTTCAACTTTTTGGATTCCCTCCATATTTCCAATAAAACCAGCAAAAGTTAAACTATTTCCTGGGGAATCTACCAGCACCCAAGCTTTTGGTTTCCCTCAACAACCACAAACAAGGGGTGCCCCCAAAAAAAGACACACAGCCAAAAGGGTGGGTCGGTGCCGCCAGTGCCCTCTGTCAATTCCCTTTCACTGCCAGACTTGGCTCAGGGTTCCGGATTGATGATTGATTTCCCCCCGAGTGGTATTGGAGCATCGCCTTTTGGTCGGCAACTTTGAACTGAGTTTCCTTTTGGGGTGATGTCAAGGGGCAAATTATAGGGAGCCCTGTGGAGGTCGTGGTGCGTCAGTAGGGGAAGGGCGGTCCTTTCTGTCCCAGTCTCGACCCTTGGCGTTGAGAAAAAGTGGGGGTTGTCGGGATCTGCATCAGTTTCGTAGATCTAAGAAACACGAATTCCCACGAGCTCCAAGATTACTTGATGAAAGCTGACCGCACACAAGTGTCTCGATGCATGCCATTGTTGCCCCCAACACAGCTTTTGATGCTACTTGAGCTGCGTGGCGTTCTGGTTAGCCCTACTTTTGAATGCTGGCGACGGAGTTTGGATACGCTGGATCAAATTTGCCCTGCCCATTCTCCCAGAGACTCAGTGGTGACCTAGTTGTTTGCCGTGTTTTTTCCCCCACCCCCTTAAACATTCAAGAGTACTCAACGTAGGTGTCCTTTTGATCGGCTAGCTTGGATAGAAATAGATGACTTAGACAAAACAACAGGAGACGCAACATATTTGTTCCATGTCTTGGGGAAGCAACATTAATAGGACCTCCAGTGAGTTGCGATCCTCGTTTTTAACTTGGGGGGGGTCCCTTTAGAGTCAACTGACCGGCGGATTTTTGTTTGTCCCATTCCATCAAATAGTTTTTTTTGCCTCCCCATTCCGTGGGACGGCTTTGTTTTCGTCGCTTTGGGCGTCGCCGACGAGTTTTACCGGGGGGGGGGGGGGGTCTTGAGCAAGGAGGCGTGAACTACTCGTACCACAAAAGCAGTTCTTTCCCATGGACATCTACTAGAGCTCCAGAAAAGGAATTGATGTGCCTTGAAAGGAGATTGTTTCCGTTCCTGAGGATGGGTATTTCTCGTTTTCGGAGTTCCATGCCTGCTTTGCAGGGTTCACCCCTCGATTGAATGCCTGTGAAGTTGATGTATGTGGGATCACCTCTACCAACAGATTTGGGTTGGAGTCCCTTGTTATTTTCAGGAGCCGTGTCGCGTGCCGTCGGCTCCTGTCGAGTTTTGCTGGGGGAAGCGACTTCCTGCGACTCCCGACTCCCACACTGCGGTTTTTGAACCCGTGCACGAGAGCAGTCAGTGGCAGGATGTCTCGGAGTAAGGTGCGCTAGCGGTTCGTTTTGTTTCGCCTATGAGTGCATCAGCCGGCGCAAGTGCCTCCTTTAACACCACCAAACCTAGAATAGCAACTCTATAAAAGAAAGACACGCCTAAGTAAAGGCACACCAACAGGACACACCTTTTAGTTTCCTTTTTACACCCAACGACTACCAGCAAAGGAGCCAACCACAGAGGCCATTTCTTGGGTGGCGTCCTGTAGCTTCCAATTCTTACCAACCAGGCACCCAAACCGCCTTAAGCAAAAGACACGCCCAACTCGAGCGACCAAATGTGGAGGTTTCAATCAGGGGCCAGTTCTTCTTTCTCTTTTTTCTTCTCCAGCCAAGGGTTTCCTTTTGATTTCCCTATCTATAGAGCCATCTTTAAACCGCTTTAAATGGGTTCCTATGAGACAGACCCAACTCGACCCTTCAAGCGGCTTTCGGCTCAGGACAAGGACTTGGACTTGTTGAGCATGAAGGACGGCAGCAGGATCAAGGCCTACCCTATCAAGCCACTCGGCGCCGCTGCCGGTTTCCGTGCGTTTTCTTGTCTGGTCTACCTTCAATTGGAACAGGGTCACTTGTGGAACATTGTGTGGGCTGGGGGCTGGGGGCTGGGGGGTGGGGGGGAGGCAGGGGCGAAAGGAGGGGCGAAGGGAGGGGCGAAGGGAGCTAGGCCGTATTAAGGGCTTACCAAGGGCTTATTTGTGAATTGTCTTTCAGGATCCCCTTGCCAGGTTCCATGTTGGTGGATAGGAGGGTATGTGTCTTTTTTCCAGAGCAGCCTTAAACCGACAAAAACCCAGAAAAATCGGTGTCCCCTGTTTTCCTGGTAAGGGTTTCCTTCTTTTTGCAGGTTTTTTTAGGGGCTAGCTGATTAGACAAGTATGACCATGACTTAGCAATTATTTGCCTTTCTAGTACACGAGTGTGTCTTTGGTTTGAGGCTTGGTACCCTTTCAGGGTGCTTTTGAGGGAATCGAAAGATCATTATCCTACCAAGTATTATGCTTGAGTAGAAAGCTGCACGCCGGATTTGTCGCTTCTGCGAGTTGGTTCTGATTAACCAGCTTTGCGATGGTTTGGTTTGCTGCTTTCTTGTTGCCTTCCATGCCCAAAGTAATGCCCACTGCCCCGGCTTTTTTCTGCTCGCCTCCCCGCAGTCACCGTCAAATACAATTCTGTGGGCTTAAGTCAGCGAAGGCAACGCGTGGACAGGCGGCTTGAGCGGGCGAGCCTGCTTTCAGATGGCCGCTGATGCGTCTGCATGTCTCACCTAGTTTGTTCACGCGCAGCTTGGTTAGTGCAGCAAACACGTAAGTGTTCGAAGCGCCGTTCGCTACTTCGGGCACACTATAGCTCCTTGCAGTCTGCGCATCAGGGCTCAACTCAACTGCGATAGGGAATGATAGTGAGCGACGCGGCTAGATTGCTGGGGGCCTCGTGGTGCGAGTGCGCGGGGTCGTTTGCAAGAACTGCAGTAAGGTGCCTTTGCTTAGTTCACGCACCGCGCCGGCTATTGTCATCGCTGCTATGCTGCGTCCCCCCACGGCGCGGCCGCCAAGATTGCATTTGAAAACATACCAGCGGCTTGTCAGCCAGATCGAAATCGACCATTGGCTTCAGAACTGCGCGCGATTCGCTGTATCCTCACAGTCGCAAAATCGGCAAGGATGGTTGCAGACTCGCTACCCTGACGAGCTCAGTGGTGGTTCCAGCAGATTCAATCACATTTCCAACCGAGAACAGTGTCCTTTTGTGAAAATCGGCGTGGGGGGACATGACGGTTTGCATGCATGGTTGGGGAGAATCGCCCTTTCTGTGATACTAAAGTAGGCATGCCCCTGGATTACCTTGTCACTTCACAAGGATTCCCTTGGCTTCACAGCAATTGGCAACTGGTCCTAAAAAGCAGTTTTCCACAGCCATCTATGAGCATCAGGTATCATCTAGTCTCCGTGCTGGATGTTTGCTGGCCAAAAGCGCGGGCGGTGGTGGGCTTCGACAACGGCTCTCTGCAGACGCTGTGGCCGCAAGCCGCGCTTCTGCGTTGAACAGGTTCTTCTCCTGGCGCTTAACGTCAACCTCGGAATTTTGTCCGATGGCCATGCTACTCAGGTAGCTGTGGGTCAAAACCAATGGTACCATTTTGGGGTAGGTGCGCCACCCATTTTAGTCTATGTTTGTGGGGATTGGGATGTTCACTGGGGGTACGGGGTGTTGAGCCGCCAGGTGTGGTTCCCCTTAGTGGGGAATCAATGCACGCCAGGGGGGGTCCTCCTAGTATGGTCCTCCGATTCTCCCGAAGCAAACACTTGCTTTGGAGCTTTTCAGGTGGCAACAAATTCACATGCCCCGTGGATCCCCGTCACCTATATAAGTAGGCAACCGTTCCTTCTGGTTTTAGGCTGGCAAGCCCTTGAAGTTAGCTGCAAGACCAGTTTGAAATGGAATCACTACAAAGGCTGTGCGAGCGGGATGCTTCCTGAAGATGATCAACACAGTTCGGCTTTAGTTTGTTTGGTGGTTGGTTTCCGGGTCAATTATGTTTTTTACTTGTTTTGGTGGTTCTTGTGGTTTAGTAGTTGGGTTGCCGTATGTAACCGGTTCCTTAGGTTGTTCTAGTGGTTTTTGGTTGGTTTAGTGGTTGGTTTCCGTATTTAATCCAACAGTTAAAGGCTTTTTGCAGGGAATCTGAAAACAGACAGCCCAGGCTTAGAGGGATACGATGATCAACGCTCGTTGGGACGTCGAAAAAGAGGGTTCCGTGTCTCCCTTCTCCAGGGGACCATGTTGAACGAGCGTGACGGGTGCCTTGACCAACACTCAAGCCCCAAAGACTGCCTTTTGCCAAGACCCCAACAACAAGTCCAGGAAATGTGTCACCCCCCCCCCCCGCCTCAAAATGGGCTTCAGGTTTCCTCTTGGTTTCCTTTTAAACCAACCCTTTGGCCTCAACAACAACGCACTCTCGAGTTCATTTGTTTCGCTGAGCCAAATACCTTCCTCTCACCGTTCTCTTCTTGGTTGCCCTTGAACAAACCTAAAAACACTTTTGGCCTCAACAACACACTCCCGGCTAACGCCTTGGCTCGAGGATCTGGGGCTTGCCCATGGCGGCGTCGCAGAGCTCATTGAAAGGCCGGCGGGTCGCGGTCGCGCGGGTTTCTGGACACCCTTCTTTTGCTTTTTGGCACCAGGTGGTGTCAGGGTCTGATTTGGTGGTTTGGTTAGTTTTTTTTTTTGCACCAGATGTCAGGTAGGGTCTTATCTTGCTGGTGCTTTGGAGATGCAGGGAATGAGACATGGGAACTGACCCCGAGATAAACCATCCAACTGGTGGTTTCCTTTACGGGGTTGGGGTTAGGTAGGGTCTGATTCGGTGCTTTGGATTGGTGCTTTGGATTTTTATTTGGATCCTTTCTTGTTGAGGTTTCTTAGTGGGCGGTTTGCATTTGAATGTCCTCTTGAGGCAACCTGCGTAAGTTTGACCGTGGCTCATGTGCAAGACGCGTGAGGGAAATCTACGCGTTGCGATCCACTGAAACATGCACCTGATTTTTCTAAAATGCGAAGCTCCAGAATTGGGCCCAAAAGCCTCAAAGCAGACACTCCTATTTCGTCCGGGCAAATGGTCAAGTCGTATCACAAGCGGTTGCTCTGAGGTCCCTAGGCTGAGGTTCCCATCTGTTGTTTGTTTTGAACAGCTCGTTTTGGCAGGAAAGGCCGTTTCCTGGCTGTTGTGCTGTTGGCTGATTCCTCTCCGGCTATAGGCAAGTAAGAATTAGTTGTCTCGATCCATTTCTATCCACCTTCCCTTGGGGTTGATTGGCGGTACCCGAGTGTTTTCTTTTACAGGACCCCCAAAATGATTGGGTTTTCCTTTTGGTTTCCCTGTACAACCACAAAAACATGAGGGTGGCCAAGTCTAAAAACGAGGCTTCGTATATTGAAGCCTCGCTTTTGGGTCTGGGTCTTATCAGTTGAGAGACCCAAAAGCGTCACCCACCCAACTGGAGCAGACAGCTCCAGTTGCTCCAGTGACTTGGGTCTGGACTTGAGGGTCGAAATGAGTAAAGTTGCGAAGGCTTTCCCTTTGAAGAACACACATCCCTTCTAGATGTGTATCATTATTACTATTAAGAATGCAAACCTATATATATATATACATAATGTATCTCCGTACATATTCACACATATACAAGTGCAGAATACACATTTACAGACACACACACACACACCACTCACCACACACCACACACCGCACACCACACACCGCACACCACACACCACACACCACACACCACAAACCACACACCACACACCACACACCACACCACACACTACACACACACACACCACACACCACACACCACACACCACACACCACACACACACACACCACACACACCACACACAACGCACACAACACACACCACACATACCACACACACCACACACACACACCACACACACACACACCACACACACACACACCACACACACACACCACACACACACACACACACCACACACACCACACACACCACACACACCACACACACCACACACACACACCACACACACCACACACACCACACACACACACACCACACACACCACACACACCACACACGCCACACACACCACACACACCACACACACAACACACACAACACACACAACACACACAACACACACAACACACACACACAGCACACACACACACACAGCACACACAACACACACAACACACACACAACACACCCAACACACACACAACACACACACACAACACACACAACACAACACACACAACACACAACACACACACAACACACACAACACACACAACACACACAGCACACACAACACACAACACACACAACACACACAACACACAACACACACAACACACACACACAACACACACAACTCACACAACACACACAAAACACACACAACACACACAACACACACAACACACACAACACCCACAACACACACACAAAACACACACCCACAACACACACAACACACACAACACACACAACACACAACACAACACACACAACACACACACACAACACACACACAACACACACAACACACACACACAGCGCACAAAACGCACACAACACACACACACAGCAACACCCACACACACAACGCACACAACACACACAACACACAGCAACACACACAACACACACAACGCACACACAACACACACACACATACACACAACACACACAACACACACAACACACACACAACACAACACAAACACAACACACACACAACATAAACTCAACACAAACACAACACACACAACACACACACACACAACACACACAACACACACAACACACACCACACACACACACACACAACACAAACACACACAGCAACACACACAACACACACACACACAACACAACACACACACCCACAACACACACAACACACACACACACAGCGCACAAAACGCACACAACACACACACAACACACACACAACACACACAACACACACACACAACACACACAACACACACAACACACAACACACACACACAACACACACAACACACACAACACACACAACACACACAACACACACACACAACACACAACACACACAACACACACACACACACAACACACACACAACACACACACAACACACACACACAACACACACAACACAAACAAGACAAACACAACACAAACACAACACAAACACAACACAACCACAACACACACAACACCAACACAACACACACAACACACAACACACACAACACACACACAACACACACAACACACACAACACACACAACACACACAACACACACAACACACACACAGCGCACAAAACGCACACAACACACACACAGCAACACACACACAACGCACACAACACACGCAACACACAGCAACACACACAACACACACACAAACCGCACACAGCACACACAACACACACAACACACACAACACACACACACACAACACACACAACACACGCAACACACACAACAGACACACAACACACACAACACACACACACAACACACGCAACACACAACACACACACACAACACACACAACACACACACAGCGCACAAAACACACACAACACACACAACACACACACACACACAGCAACACACACAACACACACAACACACACACACAACACACACAACACACACACACAACACACACAACACACAGCAACACACACAACACACACACACAACGCACACAACACACACACAACACACACAACACACACAACACACAACACACACAACACACACACAACACACACAACACACACAACACACACAACACACACAACACACGGACAACACAGACAACACACACAACACACAGACAACACACACAGCGCACAAAACGCACACTACACACACAAACAGCAACACACACAACGCACACAACACACAGCAACACACACACACAACACACACAAAACACACACAACACACACAACACACACAACACACACAACACACACACACAACACACACAACACACACACAACACACACACACAACACACACACACACAACACACACAACACACACAACACACACAACACACACAACACACACAACACACAACACACACAACACACACACACACACAACACACACACAACACACAACACACACAACACACACAACACACACACACACAACACACACAACACACACAACACACACAACACACACAACACACACAACACACAGACAACACACACAGCACACACACAGCGCACAAAACGCACACAACACACACACACACAGCAACACACACACACAACGCACACAACACACACAACACACAGCAACACACACACAACACACACACACACAAAACGCACACAACACACACAACACACACAACACACACAACACACACAACACACACACACAACACACACACACAACACACACACACAACACACACACACACACACACTCACTCACATGCCAAACCAGCCCCCCACCCCCCCGACGCACCGCTAGGGCACAAAGACCGGGTCACCGCCCTCTCGGTGAACTGGAAGCTGAAGCGCGCCATTTCCAGCCATTCCCCCAGGAGGGATTGGAGCGGGGAAGGGCTTCTTAAGTCGTAGTGGAACCCTCGAAATGTGTGTTTTCCTTGAGTTCCCTTCACAATAACGATCAACAAGGGTTCCTGAAAAAGGAGACGCCCGGAAGGAAAGATATTTCTTGCCCTGACAGGCTTCCTTGGCACCTTGAGAATGATTTTGGAGAGATCAAGAGGGATCAAAGTTCCACTTAGGTGCCAAGGAACCCCTACGGACATGACCCTGGAACAGCCCAGCATAGACCCTCAGAGTCGGTTGGCGCGTTGGCTCAAGGAGGGTGCATGGGGAGCGGGGGGGGGGTTGAAAACCCTCTGGCCCGATTTGTCCAACGTTCGAAGAGTTTACATGTCCAATGTTTAACCACTGGTGGAGCTGACAGCCGACGTCCGACGGCTCACTCACCGAGGCGGGCAGGATAAGTCCGTGCGGCTGTGGAACATGCAGAGGTCCGAGTGCATCAGGCAGGCAGTGAACTTGGGGTTCCCAGTTCCCTCGAAATCCCCTTTGTTCCATTTGCTTAAGAATATTTGTTCTTTTTCCCTGTTGGTTTCAATCGGAATCTATCACTACTAGACATAGTTCTTTTCCCCCCCTGGACTTAAGCAAATGGAAGTGTTTGCTGGGTTCGGTTCTGCAAATGGTCAACGCCATTTCCTGTTACCACCAGTTTGTTCCTAAAAGGAGACCAAAAGAAGGGGATGGTGTGTTAGTTTTGCCAGACTTGGTCCATTTGATGCCCGTAAGACAAGGCTCCGGTTGCCTGCCATTTTGACTTGACCCTGCAGCTGTTGTTGTAGCAAAATTCGGAGGCCCATGGGGTCCAGGTTTACTAGAGGAAGGTACGTGCTTGTGTGTTTGCGTGTTGTGTGCTTCTTGTTTGCTCGTTTGTTTGTTTGTTTGTTTGTTTATTTGTTTGTTAGTGCGTTTGTGGTTGAGTGTGTGTCTTTTTTTTGGTGTGTGTGTGTTTGTTTTTTTAGAGTACCCTATTTTGTTTGGCTTGCATGGGTGCTTTTTTTTTTGAGAGTACCGGGTCAAAATTAAACCACCAGGGGACTGCAGGTTTAGTCCTTTCCATTTAACAGGGGCAACTCAACACTGGGTACCTGAACCCTCTCGATCATCCCTTACGCATGGGTTATTACCCCAAGATTATGCGGTGACTTTCCCTTTTTATGGGTAGTTTGAGGGTTCTTCCGTGCAGAGCTCTTGGTCAACTTGTGCAGAGTAGCTTGCACAGAGTCACCAGCACGGAGATACCAGCATGGAGATACTCGCGCAGAGTTACTAGCACAGAGTAGCTTGCACAGAGTTACCAGCATGGAGATACTTGCACAGAGTCACCAGCACGGAGATGCCAGCATGGAGATACTTGCACAGAGTCACCAGCGTGGAGATACTTGCACAGAGTCACCAGCATGGAGTCACCAGCATAGAGTTACTTGCGCAGAGCCAAGTGCAAAGAGCCAAGCGCATAGAGCCAAGTGCTCAGAGCGAAGTGCAAAGAGCGAGGTGCAAGGAGCCAAGTGCACAGAGCTAAGTGCACAGAGCCAAGTGCAAAGAGCGAAGTGCATCGAGCCAGGTGCATAGAGCCAAGTGCATAGAGCTAGGTGCATAGAGCTAAGCTAAGCTAGGTGTAGAGGCTCGGCGGTAGCAGCTGTGTAAGCTAGGTTAAGTAAGTTAGGTTAAGTACTTAACGCGCGGGAAAGAAAGAGAAAGAGCTCGGTATTAAGAATCTCTTTTAAGGCGGGGGGTGGGGATGTTGCCGACGATCGGGAATGCGACCCTCTGCGGGGACCGCGCGACCCTCTGCGGAGATCGGCGTGGTCGAGGTGCAAAAACTCGAGTTTTTTTGCGTTTTTTGCGGTGCCCGCGCGACCCTCTGCGGAGATCGGCGTGGTCGAGGAGCAAAAACTCGGGGTTTGTTTACGTTTTTTTTGCGGTGCCCGCGCGACCCTCTGCTGGGATCGAGGTGCAAAAACTCGAGGTTTTTTGCGTTTTTGACATTCCCAGATGAACCCTCTGCGGAGACCGTGCGTGTCGAAGCGCTCTTGCTGTGGCGCCGTGCGAATTCTTTTTAGTCTCGGCGAACCCTCTGAGGAGATCGTGCGTGTCGAAGCGCTCTCGCTGTGGCGCCGTGCGATTCTTTTGCGAAATGGCCTTTGGAAGCTGTCTCGTGGTTTGCGCGCCTGCTTTCGCAATCCCGCGGTCGCGTTCGATTCCCCCCTGGTCCGCGGCAGCTCCGGCTTGAAAATCGCAGCTTTTAAGTACAAACGTAGCACGCGACGTAGCAGCTCCGGCTGGAAAATCGCAACTTTTAAGTACAAACGTAGTACGCGGAGCACACTCACGCAGCTCCGGCTGGAAAATCGCAACTTTTAAGTACAAAAATAGTATGCGAAGTACATTCCCACAGCTCCGGCAGCACTTGCGCAGAGCAACTTTCGCAGAGTCACTTGCGCAGAGCAACTTGCGCAGAGCAACTTGCACAGAGCACTTGCACAAAGCACTTGCGCAGAGCAACTTGCTCAGAGCACTTGCGCAGAGCAACTTGCTCAGAGCACTTGCGCAGAGCAACTTGCACAGAGCACTTGCGCGCAGCAGCTTGCAGAGAGCAACTTGCGCGCAGCAGCCTGGAACAATGCAGCTTGCGCAGACCACTTTCGTGAGAAATCGCGCGGCGCAGTTCGTGCAAAGCACATTGCGCCGAGCAGACTCGTGCAGAGCCAACTTGCACAGAGCCAGTTGCGCAGAGCCACTCGCGAAAAGTAGTTTGCGTAGAGCCAACTTTCACAGAGCCAAGCTGCGCAGAGCCATCTTGCACAGAGCTAAGTTGCGCGAGCGTGCTTTGCAGAAACTGTGGCCGTCGTGTAAGCTTTGCTACTGATTACTTTTCCTTCTGCTTGTAATTCGTTTCGAGCTTTACGAGCTGTACTCTTCTTGTTTGAACGGATGTAAATATGTGGGATCGAGCAACTGCCATGTTTCCTCTCGTAGGACGATGAGATGGAGCTCTCATGTGACCATACACATTGAGCATCGCCGCGTGCAGACACGCTCGCCGCAGCGATGTAAAAAGGTGTCTCCGCGGCTGGATGAGCACCTGGGAAAAATGCTTTCGGGCCAATCGTCCTCTAGTTTTATTCCGGGGGGCGAAAAGCAAACGGAAGTCCAGGGCAACTTTTATTTGAAGTTCCCTTTCAACTGGGTTGCCCCAAAATTACAAGGTCCCTATTTAAGGGTCCGGGTCCTACCCATTTTGATCCCCTATCCATGAAATACAACTGTCCTTACCAAGTTAAATGTCCATGAAGCAGCGGTCGGTGTTGACAACAAAGACACGCCAGTGGCCACCATTGCGATTGATCCTGCCGGGGCCATACCATGTAGTCCCCACTGGTTCTCCCGGCGTTGGGGGCCTTTGCCCGAGTGGATGAGGCGCAGGGCGAGACTTGGGTCGCCTTGGCCTTCGGCTTTGTCTTTGGCTTTGCCTTTGGCTTTGCCTTTGCCTTGCCTTAAAGACATTTAAGGGTCTTTAAGGGTCCTACCCAAAATAATATGGGTAGGGGGGTCATTGTCCAGGTCCAGGTCCTTTTTGATCGTCCCTATTTTGATCCAGGTCCAGGTCCCTATGTTTTTGTAAGGCTCCCTTTGATCCCTATGGTCCAGTGAGACACCCAACATTTCAGGGTTATTACCCTATTTCAGGGTCTTTTTGGTCCCAATTTTTCGGGAGCCCCCGTGACCCCATGACGATCCCAGTGCGACACCCGAGACGCCCGTGGCTCTGGTCGATCGCCAGGGTGGTCAGTGGGCACCTGCTGGGCTTGCGGTGCCTCTGTGTGGACTGGGACCTAGGCGTGTGGCGGGCGCGTGCCGTGGGAATTGGTGTGGCCCCTGGGTGGGTGTTCAGTGAATTTCGCGGTTCCTTAGAGACTTTTTTCGTGGTTTTTAGAGGGTTGAGTGATTGGGTTTCGATTTAGCCCACTACAAGTTGAAAACTTTTGGCAAGGGGATCTGAGGACAGCCCAGGATTAAGACCCCCGTTTTGGGGGTGTTGTCAGGGAAACCAAAATCCATGTTGGGCTCCGAATCAGTTTTGCCCCAGATGGCTGGAGATTGACGGCTGGGTGCTGGTGCATTTTGGGGTGCTGGCGCCGGTGCCGTTTTGGGATGCTGCTTAGGGGCTGTTTTGAGGTGCTGGTGATGGTGCGGGCCAGTTTCTGCGAAATTTATTGCTTGGGTGCTGGTGTGCAATCGATGGCATGTTCTTCGCTATTTGGGGTCTATGCTGGTGTAGTTTGTTTTAAAGGGACGCTAAAGGGAGATAAGGAGAATCAGAACATTTTTCCGGAGCTTCACTGAGTCGAATGATTTGGGGTTGCGCCAATTGGGTTTGTCTCCAATAATGGACCCCTTAAATAGGTGGTATACACAGGGTCCATCCGCAAGGATGTTAATGAATATAACCCCCTCCTGGTGTTCGAAAACACGGCGATGTGATTGCAAAGGGGTCCTTGACTGTTCACATTACAAGCAAAGCTTGGCCTGGTGCTTGGCGCGCTGCTGGTCAACAGACGCAGGGGGGTAGTTGGAACTCCGAACTCCGTTTGGACGCGATCTGCACAAGTTCAGGCAAGCAGAAAGCGAAACTGAAACCAACGCCCAGCCCATAATGAACAGAGCGTTCTTTGGGCTCCCATGACTCTCGTTTGCAATAGACAAAGTCCGCTTCGAACCAGTTCAGATGGATGACACCTGATTTAAATATTGGGATACTTAACACCTACGAACTGGCGATTCATGCACGACCTAGGTTGGGCAGATGCGTTTGGCGCGTGATGAGCATAGGTGTTCCTACTTGAGCGGTGACCAAAGTGTAAAGGACACATTGTCATAGTATGGGGCTGCAAGCCGCGGGGCTTCCGCAACCTTCGACATGTGGTTGTGCTTCTGCGGCAACGAAACTTTCGATATATGCGAGCTTCCTTGCCCTGAGCTCCTGAACCATTCCTTCCGAGTCCATTTGGGCGCCCCAGGCTTGATTGGGTTTGTGTCTGTCCAAGGGATCCTCTCCTTTTCGGGATCTCAAGCAACACCAAGAGGGTGCGTATTTTTTGAGGGTACTCTTTAGTTTGTGGTTGAAAAGGAAACCAACAGGAAAGCCATCCATTTTGTTGGTCCAAACAAGACAGACCCACCCTTCCCTGAGTTGTTCCAGAAAGGCTCCAACCAGCACTCCCCAACTGCTGTTTCCATCAATCCCAAGTGTCCAACAGTTGGGGGGTGCTGGATGGGGTCCGATTCCGAACTTGCCGGTGCTCAGGGAATGAGAAATGGAATGACCCCTCTTTCAGCCATCCCCGATTTGGTTTCCTTCATTCGGGAATCCCCAAAGGGCCTACTTGTCGCACCATCAAGCCAAAAGGAAACCAACCTAGGGGCAGTTGCTCCAACTCATTTTGCGAAACATCCAAGCGGCTTGGTTTCAGGTAAACTCCAAATCGCCACCCCGCAAACCGCGAAACGGAACCGAGCAAGAAAAGCCGACAGCTGCACCCACCGTCCGTCCGCAGGCGTCGCTCTGTCCAGTGCCTGGGATGGCGCCGCCCGGCCGATCCGAAGGCGGTGGCTGGCTTTCCCTGGTGAGTTGGCATCGTTCTGTTAGCATACGTGTATGTATGTATGTATGTATGTATATATATGTAAATATATATGTATTATACGTAAATACGCAGCAATATGTACATCCTCTTTGTGCACATATATATATATATATATAAAGCAACGCAGCTCAAAACAAGGACAGGCCCATGATTCGCGCTCCTTTGTTGTCTCTCTTTTTGTTCTCCTTTTTTTGTTGGGAACCCACCTTTGGCTTGTTTCTGAATTGGAACACCCAAGGGACACCAACCGCGTGGGTTTAAACTCGATCCCAGTCTTCCTTGTGGTGTTCCCGTCTAAGACGAAGCACCAAAACAGGTTTGCCTGAAAAAGGGACCCTCCCAAGAAAGGTATTGAGCCTCAAAACACCTTGAAAACTACTCCCCTCCCAGAAAGGAATGCCAACTCTGGAAGGGGCAGGCCCAACTCCCAGCCCTCAAACCACGAAGAAGTCGGGACCGTTTGCCTCACAAGAGGGCCCACATCCCATTTTTAGGGCTGGTCGATTTTGTGGGTGGTTTGTTCAATTATTTTCAAGGCTCTTGGGGGGTCCTTTTTTTTAGCCACCCTTTTTTGGGGTGGGTTTTAGATGGGGGAACACCAAAAAGAAAACTGAGATCAAGCTTAAACCCCAAGCTCCCCTCAAATGGTTGGTGTCTTTTCGGTGTTTGAGGCTTGGGGTTTTGCTGGGGTCCCCGTTTTTGAGGCTTGGAGGTCTCCATTTATGACAGCCCATTTTCCCTTTCTATTGGAATACTAGATCAATGGAATTGGGTAGGCAGGAGAAACTCCCAGGCAAAAACGGAGGAACCGTTTGTTCAGGCTTGTCTTGACACCCCCCCCCCCTCAGGTCAGGTTGATCCTTGTCATTTTTTCTTGAGGGGACACCCCGTTTTGGGGCTCCAAATCAGGTGTCCATTTCATCCACGACCCCAAGGCTCCTGACCCCTCCAAGGCTCATACCCCCCGGACCCTTTCAAAAAAGGCCCGGACCCCTCAGGGGTCCTTGAAAACCAAACAGCTTCAAAAGAAAAGAAACCGGACCCCTCACAGGTCCTTGAAAACCGCTTGAGGGCCCAAAAAAAGACGGGAGCCTTAGGGTAGCCGAGATCTCTGAGGAGATGCAGCTCTGGGAGATCGCGGACGAGGTGGACATGGACTTTGCCCTGCAGCCCGTGGGGGGCGAGGCCGGGCGAGGGGACGTGACGTATGGGGGGGGGGAGGAGGGACGCAGCTGGTGGGAGGGTGGCTCCCAGCCATCTTAGCTTGTTAGCCTTTTAGTGTTTAAGTGGTTGGATTTCCATTTAACCCACTAGAAGTTAAAAGCCGTTGTGGCTCAGGACCTCCCCGTGGTAACGGCGGGTTGTGCTGACATGAGCATTCCCGTGCCTCGCTGTGCCCCTCTCGTGTTTCGCTGTGGTTGGTTACTGCTTGTACCATGATGCCTGCAAGGTTCAACCCGGATGTGACCTCTCTTGCACCCGTGACCAGCTTTCTACGACCACTGGTTGTGTTCCCGGGCGTCCCGGCCATTTTTGGAAATTATCCATGCTTCGCCGTTTTTGGCGTTCCGTTTCTGGATTCTGTTGGGGCTCTATTTGTGAACTTCAGTTTCCTGAAGCCGCTTTATTCAGGCATGGCACTTCCTTTGTGGCCTCTGTCACGTGCAGTTGCCCATCTACGCAGTGGGTGAAACGGACCTGCGCTTTTACCTTGCCCGCCGCAGTATGTTGGACTTTTACAGTGGGACCTGCAGCTTTGCCTAGGGCTTTGTTTTTTTCAACGCCCTCCGCGGGGTTTCCGGCAGTGGAGCTCTTCATTCACTTCCTCTACATATTCTGGACAGCTGGTCCTTGCAGATACTTCTCCATATCCAGGTGTGCCGGTACCCGCTGTTCTTTCGCTGGCTACCAATGTTTTTACAGTGGATCGCGACAGCTTGAGGCTCTCTTCGGAGCAGCCAACTTGAGCCTTTACCTTGTCCGCAGCGGCGTGTGTTGGACTTTTCCCTGGGACTCCGTTCGGTTCTCCCTTCCTCCCATAATTGCCTCTGCCACCAGCCCGGCTACAGTTGAGTGGTGGACCGGCTTCGTCCGTCCAACTGTGAAGCTGTTGTTTTTTGCCAAGGTTTGAGGGGGAGTGGACAATCCACTGCCTCGAAATTCACGTTTCCAGTATTTCGGTCCTTCCAGGAACTTGCCCCCAGCCTTGACTCTGTCTGGCTGTTTCCCTTCTAGGACCCTCTCCTGCTAATGTCCTTTCGGGCTTTTGACCTTTCCACATGCCTGTTCCTCCAGTGTGAGGAACAGTCATTGTTGTTTGGCTTTGGCCCCCTTGACCTTTCAAGCCACAGCGCTTGGGGTCTGATCTTCGCAGACCATTCCTGCCTCACCCGTTCGGGGTTCGTGGTCTATGACCACCGGCCACGTAACGACTCATCGCAATTCAGGGCACTAAAAGTTAAACTTTTAGCGGGGACAGCCCAGGTGGGAGGGTGCAAGGGCCGGACATGGTTCAAAGGGTTAAAAGCCCGGTTAGCCCCCAGTGAAGATCCGAATCCAACCACTAAACTAGGTTCTAAAATGGGTGGTGCACCTACCCCAAAATGGTTCCATTGGTTTTGACCCACCGCCACACGGTTCAAAGGGGGGTTTCAGCATCTCGATGACAATTGTTGAGTGTGGTTGGTGCTGACCTTTGGAGTGTTCTCTCTTTTGTTTTTTGGTCACACCCGCGAAAGTTGCTGGAATTCAAGTCGCAGCCGCCGAAGCAGTTGTCTAAAAGAGGCGATCGCGGGGACCACCCAGGTTTTCGCTTCGAAAAGCCTGCTCTTTGGTTCCCCTTCCTTCTGGCTTACTTCATCTTAGAAGTCAACGTTTCAATGCAAATGCCCTGGGCCCGAACATGAAATCAATCCCCCCCCCCCTTCCCCCCAGCGCAGCTTTTCGAGGTGCGCGCCGGCGGGGTGGCGCTGCTGATTGTCAAGGAGGGCGAGGCCGCACACGTCTCATGCCATGGCTCTGGGGGGTGCCTTCCATTTCCATTCTTTCCAGGGATCCAGAACCAGGGCATGGGATGCCTTCCATTCCATGTCATGTTGCCTTCCATTTCCATGCCATGGTTCTGGGGATCCTTCCAGAACACCTCCGGAACTTTCCAGGGAGAACACAGCCATGTTTTGTTTAAACAAACGCTGAACGATGGGTTGACCATGTGGAATCCGCCCCTGTGGTCCAAGTTTTCTTTGCCTTACAGTGCCGAAGTCGCCTCTTGTGGCTTGGGGCGAAGAGCTGTTCCTTCCGGCGACTCCTGCTTTGCGCCTGGTTGACAACCCGGGGACAGGAAGGAAAAAGAACGCGGAGAGCACGAAACTGTCCTTTTGTCGGGCAAAAACCAAAGAACACGAAGAACAAGGCAAATGACCAAGACCTGTCCGTTTGCCGCGCAAAAATCTGAACCATGGCGGCATGGAAGGCTGTGGGGTCCGCCAGGGAAGGTCTTGTTTGGTCCTGTGGGTTCATGCCAGGGAAACCAGCGGCACGGGAGAAACAGCAGTTTATTGTAGCTGGAACATGTTTGCCAATGAAATACCCATGGTTGGTCCTGGCCTTTGGTGGATATGTGAATGTTGGTCATTGATTTATGATTGTCGGAACCAAACAGATTTGGAACTGGGCGGGGCGAACTGACCCCTGGCAAACAAGCTGAACTTGTTGCACTCGTTTGGGAAAGAGTTATCCAGGGCCCTTCCCGCCAAAAAAAAGGTTGGTTCAGTCGCGCTCAATAAAAAAAGAAGACAACATCGGATGGTCATCTCTGGACTTTGTGACCGCACAGACGGCTGTGAACATGAAGTTCTTCAAGTGTACCTTTTTGAGATACCCTTTTTGTGGCCTAAATACTGTTGTGGGGTAACAGAAACAATTGAAGCCATGACCAGGTGACCATAGCAGAAACACACACATTCACAAGTTTAGCCCCTTAAGTACTAGACCCTTTTCAAGGGCCCCTTCTGAAGTACTAAGCCCCTTTAAAAGGGGTATTCCCCATCGAACTGCAAGCCTCACTCTTTTCCGACGAACGGACCGAAATATCAAGAATACATCTATTGAAATTCTGACTTCAAAAAAGATGAATTGTCTACCCTTGTTCCGGGTCTTTGCAATAAGCCTGCACTGTGATGAGACACGTGCGACTCTTTTTTTCCTGATATGTTTATAGTTTTGTTGCGTTCACCTGTCAGAGTAAACCTCGACCCCGGAAATATGTTTGTTTAGCCTGGCGTCTGACGAGGGTGGCTATCGCCTTTTTAACCACTTTAGACCTGAAATAAGGCCTTATTAGAGGCTTTTTTTGGCTTGTCCTCGATTGTTGGAAAGGTAGCTGGGCCCTCAAAATACCTTCAAAGATGGCCAACATTCTGGGTTGCTTTCCCTTTCTTGAAGGGTAGTTTGAGGGTCCAGGTAGCCGCAGACAGGGATGGAAGGGCATGTTTTTCCTCGGTCAGGGGAAGGAGGAGCACTCTGACGAAGAGGTCGAGGAGATCGAGGCCGACACGCCCGGAGCCCAGTGGAAAGGAGCCGCTTCAGGTACTCTTCCCTTTGCTTAGCCTTATGCTAGATCTTCCGAGTTGCCCCGGTGGCGCCTTTTTTTCCTCTTTTTTTGGAAGGGTTCCCCTTTAAACTCAACCAACAAAAAAACAATAATTCATGCTTTGCCCTTCCCCTTAGCGGGACGGCCTGATTTTTGGCTTCGGCCGGGATGTGGGCTCCACTCACTCCAATTGGGGGGTGGGTGGGGTCTGGAGCAATGTGGTGGAAACAACCGAAAAAGGATGCCCCTTTTTTCCCCTGGCCACTGGGCAGCTGAGGTGGTTGGGTTTCCATTGTTCCATTAAACAAGCCCACAAGTGAGTGAAACTGCTAGCAGAGGATCAGAAAACGGCCAGCCAAGTTAAGGACACTGCCGGTTTTGAAGGGAATCGATTTCACTCCTGGATTTTGGGGCTTGAGCAAATGGAGGGACTCGAATGCACGTAAAAAGGGGTTGTTCGGCACCTCCTTAGGTACTTGGACCCTTGGGGATAGCCGCAGCTAAACTTGGAATTAGCCACAATAGCCAAAACATTAGTTGACCCACAATCAAAACTCGGGTAGATGAAGGTTAGTAGGGGGACAATCCCCTTGCCATAAATAGCTGCGGTCGCCTTCTTAATTCTTTACATGGTTCTCGGTCGACCATTCTAATACCGGGTTTTAATTGTGACTCAATTGAAGTATTGGGTTCACCTAGACCTTGTCGCGGAAGATATGTGTAACTCCGTTTGGGAGCCTTCCAAGTCAGGAATTCTCCATTTACAGGGAGGTTTCCTGGTATCACACTGGGGTTTTACTCCGCATTCCCACAAGCATGGTTTGCAAGAAAACTTCCACACTCCGCGAGTCGCAGACGGAATGTCACTTGGGTTTGGACCATGCAAACAACAAGTTTCCGGGGACGTATTCGGGTCACTCCACATACTCGGGATCCCGAAAATTGGTTGGAGGTGCTGAAGAAGGCATTTGTATCCCGAATTCTTGAATTCCACATTGGCTCCACGGTGATTGATAGATTCCACTGATTGATAGATTCCACTGCGCTTAACATTGGACTCCACAGTCCGCATTAGGCCTCCGGAACCCCGAATTGGTGAGGGAGTGCGGCAGAACCATTTTCTTAATCACTTGATTTCACCTCCGGGTCAAGAAATCTGAGTCCAAATTCCGGATGCTTCCTCAACCCCGCAGAGCGGCCACCTGCCCACCTTCTGCCCCAGAGCCAGCTCAATCTGAGGGAGGGGGGAGGTTTTTAGATTTATTAATCAGTCCGACGTTAGCATTCACAACAACGACCCGGTCGGCGTCAACGACCCGGTGGGCGCAAGTTGGTAGAAACTTGTTCCCTAGGAGATTCCCAGATACCAACTTGAATTTTTCCATGGGGAATTCCCCAGATTCCCTAGAGAATTCCCCAGTTCCTTGGAATCCCTCATAGTTCCCTATGCTGAAGTCGTTTCCCCAGATACCACATGGCTTGAGTCGCAGGTCTGAGGCCCGAATGTAGGTTCCCCTCCGCCTGGAGGCCCCGCAGTAGCCCGACTTGTGGGGGTGTCCCGAAATGAGTCTCGTCTCTGCCGAATGGCAGCTCTTGGTTCACTGGTTCAACATGGAAACGACGGGTCTTGGGACATGCTCCCCTGCAGATGGATCCGGCATTCCTGAATTGGTGGTTTGGATTGGTGGTTTTGGGGATTTGCACCCCTGATTCTTGTTGAGGTAAAATGGAAACTACCTACTAACCTTCAATCCGCCAACCAAGCTATCAATGAGAGAGAAGCTGACTTGACATGGAATCTCTATATATATATATATGTATATATATATACATATATATATATATATACATATATATATATACATATATATATATATACATATATATATATATGGTACCCCCCCCTCGCAATGTATATATACATATATACTGAACTTTACAGGTTCGAATCCTGCTTGACCTCAGTTTGGGGTCCAATGTGTTTTTGTTCTTCTCCTTTTTTTCTTTTAACAATAACGAGAGACTGACATGTCAAAAGATCCACTTCCGCACCACTAGCGGCATCAACTTATACATTCTAGCCGCCATACACGGCCTTTATACAAAGCTCCTTTTTCTGTGGTGGTGGGGGGGGAGAAAATTTATTGGCAGCCCGCGTTTTGAGGGTCTTAGAAGAACCAAGTTGAAGATGCCATGGCTTTCTATTTCTTTTGGGTAATCATTGCCATTTATCGATCCAATCTTATCATCACACAGTGCACGCCAGCCAGCTTGGAAGTCAACCGATCCGTGTCAATCATATTATTCCATACACAGGCAGGACGCCAGACACTAGGACGAGGACCCAAATATTTGGGAGGTCTTAAGATATCTTAAAATAATAGGACATGCTGGACATGCGTGGTTTTCTCATGGAACCCACAAAACCATCATTTGTAGAGGAGACTCCTGTTGGGGGCCTTCCTTCTTTTTGGGTTTCATGTTGATTTATAGCGGAGTAGTACCCTCAGCAAAAAGCCATGCTTATGTACTCTGCCGCCGCCACACGTCAGGTTCAAGTCGCCTCAAAGCAAGACGCCTTCCAAGTGACTCGCTCCAATCCGTCGATCCGTCGACCCGCACGCGTGCTGAACATCGGCATGCCGGGCGCAGGTCGACAAGGGCTCCGCGCTTTGCTAGAAGCTTGTCAACGCCCACTTGTCACAAATGAAACAGGGTTGTGGGAATGAGTTGGGACACCTTACTTCCATGATGCCAAGGGACCTCCCCTTTAAATGAAGAATCATTCCTTGGGCAAGGCTTTCCGGTGATATAACATATTTGATTTGGGGAGAATCCTCTAGAGTGGGGTTGCCTTGGAGGGAAGCCAAGGACAATCCGCCTATTTTTGTTGACGAGGGTGCCTGTGTTTGGAGACAAACCCACACGGGTAGGAATTATCATTTCGATACCCTTTAGTGTACATATGTGGGCATCATCTAGATCTATGCCCACCGCTCAAAGAATGAACCTAGTTATGAAAAATGTAAAAAGAAATGGATTGGCATAACTCGGGGAGCAATCTTAACGAGAAATGGGGCATGACCTTTTTGTGCATGTGCTGGGATTGGGGAACAAGGAAGTTTACCCCCGAGACCTTTCCGCGATTTAACCGTGGTTTGGGGGCCATTTGTGGGGGGTGGCATTCCAAACGTGGACACATTGGTCGGTTCATTTCAGAGTGGGAATTCGCGACGCGCCCACGCGGCTATGAACTTTCAGAGCTGGAAGCATCTCAAAAGTGATTGGTGGACAAGCCCAAGGACACGGCCGCACGGAAAAGAAGGACCCGCCACATATCTTGCTAAAAGCGCAAGATGCGTAGTTGTCTTCCGATTGCTTGAAGTGTTCCTAGTGGTTCTTGTTCGTTTTGAGATGGTCATGCCAGGTGTTCATCCCAGTATATGTGTACATGTGCGTATACCGTATATACATATATATGCGTATATACAATACATACTTGTCAAAAATCAGGTGGCGCCGACTTGCGACAACCTTCGCAAGTACAGTAGCACCAACCAAGCAATCGGAAGTTGTACATAGAGGCTCGCGCCTTGCGGAGGCAGACCGGTCGCTTAAGGCAAGTCTCTCGGGAAGTTTCAGTTGGTTTTGTTGGCGTATCTCGCTTCACCCGCTTGTGGACCTTAACATTTTTTGGGAAGACCATACCAGTGGTACACGACAGGTTTGAACTGTCCACTCAGGAAGTCAGATATTGCGATACCCTTTGAGGATGGTGTTGGAGGGGTTAAGATGAGGTCATGTGGTACCTTGGAAGGTAAATGTAAGTTATGGAATCCCCGAGGAGTGCAGGTACCAGAAGGGTGGGTAGTTTAGTTGAGAGCCCTAGGGTTCCTTGGGGGTCTCTAGAGTTCCTGAAGGTTTTTTCGGGAGCCTTCGGGAACCTGCCCTTTGGACCACGATTCCCCAAGTAAGGGAAGATGAAGAACAAGATGGCCGCTTACTTTCCAATTCTAAAGTCCCTCCTGCAAAATACCACAGAAGCTCAGATTCATGGGTACATAGATAAATGCTATCCATATTTCCCAGTGGGATACCAGGGGTTTCGCACCCACGTGGTTTGGCTTTCAGACGGCAGGTGGGTCTGGCTTCCGAGGCTGACCGCCCGAACCTCCGTGCAAAATGAAAAAGATAAGCGCCGCGAGCGAGCGAGCGATTTCGTGCGGGGCACGAGAAGGCGTGTGCTATTGCTGCGATCATCACCGACCTATGTTGTTTTGAAAACAGAAAAACAATTTGTTGACACACAAAGCATGGCATGGCTCCTTACATCGTTTTATCACAGAAAAGCAGCTTTGAAACCAAGGACTCGTAGGAAAGTGGCTCAACTGGCTGTAGACAGGCCAAAGGGGCAGTTTGGCTCATGCGAACCAGAGAATTCCAGGTACCCTCCAGGTGCTAGGTTTGTTCAATCAAGGGTACTTGTAGGCTCTATTTTGCAACCTTTCGCGAATTGGGTTGCGGCGTTTTGGGCTTGCAACACGGTCTCCAAGTGTCCGGCGAATTGTTTGGTTACTCTTGCGACTTTTGACCTGTCGACCCTTCTGGAAGACTTGTTTGACCTTCAGGGGAAGACCCACCCAAATTCGTTGCGGCCCAAGGCTGTGGGGAATCAAAAGGGTGTCCGGAATGAGCTTGGTTCTTTGCGGAAAGCCCGAATTGGATAGGCCATAGCATTTGTCCCTTCTTGTCAGGAATCAACAAGAAATCAAGGGCCTTCTTCTTTTACAATTCTCTTCTTCTCTTCTTCTCATCAAGTTTCTTCTTCTTCTCTGCTCTTCTTCTTTTTCTCAGAAACCCACAATAGGATCCTTCCTCCCAGACACCAGCCAACTTCACGACAGGCGCTGCCTGTGGCGGGGCTGCAGCAGACGCTGGGCATCTCCTCGTCGCCTGGGCGAAATTTGGCCGGGGCAGTGAACCCAAAAAGGCCACGTGGACTTGTAAATGGGGGATTCACCCTAACCAAAAACGTCAGGGGTCCCTATATTTTCCTTTTGGGCGGTAAGCATCACCTTTTTTGCCCGTGAAAGCTGAGGGTCCCTTGGTGGGATGTTTTAAGAAGTGCAAATATAGGGAGCCCTGCAGGTGGTTTGGAGCTCGGTGGTTTGGATTTGGACTTGAAGCCCTGCTTCTTGTTTGTTGTAAATGGGAAACCACTTTGGAAGGGCACCAAACCACCTGAACAATGGGCTTGTTTGGCACTTTAGAACAAGGTCATCAACCACCCACCGCCCTTTATATAAAGGACATGTGTGGCACCAATCTCCAAACAACCAATCAAACGAAAGCTGATTTTTTGGGGTTGAATCAACCATTCTCAAAGCACAACTGGGACCCTGAGTGATAAGCAACTTCCTCAGGATTGATGAAGAGCTTTTTTGGGTACTCAGGCTTTTTTTTGCGCAGCTGTGTCTTTTGCTTGAGGGTACCCTTTCTCGGATCGGTTTTCAAAGGGCAACCACATGGAAAACAACAAATCCTTTTGCAGCCCGGTCCATTTGACCCCCCCCCCCCCCATTTTCCCATTTTGTTTTTTTGCCATGGCGTTTCAGAATATTTGCCGCATTTCATCCTGGGTTCAAGGGGAATCTATCACTACTGAAGATGTGCCATGTTTTTTTTCCAGGATGCTTAGGCAAATGCAGGAAAAGTAGTTTCCCTTCGCTGTTCTTTTTCGGCCCCTCCGGTTTCTCATGGTCTTGTTGACTTTCCTAAGATTTTGTTGGCCTCCGTGGTTGTTTTCTCAGGTTACCCTCAGTGGGTTGTTGGGATTGCGGTTTGGGAGTTTGAACCTTGGTCGAAGAGGGCAAATGGGAAACCGGAAGACCAACCAACCAGTTGGCCGGGACCCAACGCAAGGTGGGATAAAAACATCTGAGCCCCCCACCAAATCCATCCAGACTGCTTTTCGTCCACTGCCTGGTGACCTCTTTGCTCGCTCACGGGAGGATTTGATGACTTTGGTAGATAAAGCAAGCCATGGGTTTGGGTGTGCCTTTCTTTGTGTGCACCTGCTTTGCGGCTGTTTAAAAGGGAAACCGAAGAGAGTCGCCCATCTCCTGACAAAAGCACAACCCTAAGGGTCCCTTGCTACTCGAGGTGCTTCCCTCCCACCCTTGTCACATGGAGCCTGAAGTTCCGGACCCGGTCCCTTTAAAGGGAAACTGCAGAGTTGATGAAGGTGAAAAATGTCACCGGCAGCATCCTACAGAGAATGGAGCGCTTTGAGCCTCAAGAACTGGAGGAGATGCGGGGGTTTAACCCCTGGGATGCTGTTATGATTCTGGATACGGTGGCGAGAATCATGCAACAGGACCGGGCACAGGATGCAGCTGCACCATCAACCGTTGCACAGACCAGATTGCCCAAACGCCTGCGGCCGTTGACGGCTGAAAAAAGCTCGTCAACAGCTTGCCGTGCAAGTTCCTGAAGTGTCCATGCAGGCAAGGTGGGAGCCCAAGCCAGGACCCCCCGAACCTCAGGTTCCACGCTAGTTGGGGGGACCACTTTTCACGCCCAGGGCTTTGGGGCTTTAGGAATGAACCGGTTTTGGGGATTCCCTAGGAAGCCATATGGGATGGTTTTCTGAGGGCTTCCAATTCTCATTCCCGGCAGAGCCAGCAAGTATAGGCCTTACTAGAACTCCTCTTGGACCGGGTAGGGTTTGCCAACGACCTACTACAAAATGGCCAACGATGGAAGCGGTGTTGCGCGCTCACGCTCACAGCACGTTAAACCTCTGTTCACCCCCCAAAACCACTCCACGCAAACGCACATGGCTGTGGGTCAAAACCAATGGTGCCATTTTGGAGTAGGTGCACCACTCATGTTCATCTATTTTAGTAAAAAATGGGATGCAGGCTCCATTTTAATCTATTTTCGTGGGGATTGAATCGGATGTCCACTGGGGGGTACGATTTGGCTTTTGACCAGTGGCCATATCCCGTCAGGTTTGGCACCTGCGGCACCAGCGTGCACTTGATGCTCACCGGCTCATCGCCCCAGCCGCAGGAGCTGCGAATGCAGATCCGTTGGTTTCATTTCTTGGGTGGGGAAGGCCAGAAAATGGAATTGGGGGGGGACCCCCCAGCCCCTCCGAAAAGGTGTGCCTTGTAGTGAGGGGAACACCCTCCCTATGGGACCGGTATTTCAATGTGGGTCGGCATTACAGGGTCACTGGGCTTCCCCTTCGAAAGTTGCAATCTGGTGGGTTTGGAGGTTCCAAAAAGGGAAATGGAGGACACCCTTCGCTCACCTCCCAAACCGGCTGGGGCAAGGATGGGACAAAGATGGCAGTCGAACAAATGTGTGTATTTTCGTTTTACTTGAACACCGCCAAACAATGGGTACCCTCAAAGAAAGCGACACCCATTTCCTTCCACCAGCCCCTAGGCCTGAAATCTGACACTTGGGGCGTGTTTGTTTCTTGAGGTTTGCCCTTCGGCGGAATGGTCCAGGCCAAACCCGCTCCTTGAGGGTTCGGCGCATTTATGGTCCAGGCAAAACCCCGACCCCCGGTTGAAGGCATCAATCTCTACACCTCCCTTTTGAGCAACCTGCGAGCGTTTTGAAAGGCGACGTTTGGC
Source organism: Effrenium voratum (assembly GCA_963377175.1). Classification (NCBI taxonomy): domain Eukaryota; class Dinophyceae; order Suessiales; family Symbiodiniaceae; genus Effrenium; species Effrenium voratum. Next base: position 1,500,489 of record CAUJNA010003372.1, on the reverse strand, counting down.
CCCAGAGAGCGCCCCGCCCGTGGTTTCTTTTGCGGGGTCCAACTTGATCGCTAACGTGGTAGGTCGGTCTTTTTTGGAGTGTGCCCCTTTCTGGTTTGGTCCAAAGGGAGACCAAAGGGAATACCGCCCACTTCAAGCGTTCCATTTAGAGCCACCCCCGTATGGGTTTGTCGTTTTTTTGGAGGGCATCCTGTTTAAGCACAGAGCTGCTCAGCGCATGGGGAAGGTTTGGTCTGAACATTTATGGTAATCTATGCCAGAGGGACATATGGGGGGGGACACACAAAATGTCTCCACAAAGTCTGGGGACTCACGCAATGTCCCGGGTTTTTTTGTTTTAGTCAACACATAGTGTGTGTGTGTGTGCGTCTTGTTGAGAGTCACTGTATATTGTGTTGACAGCAAATGCAGTCCTTCAAAGGGTTGGGTTACAGGAAATTCTACAGGCAAACAGCTGATTTAGGGTGTTTTGAAGCCGTTTCCAGGAGTTATTCCTGTAGCCAAGCCTTTTGACCTCTTGAAGCGACCTGCGCAAAATGGACTGTGGCTCTGGTTGCAAGACAGCCTCGCAAGGGCACAAGGGCAGCATCCGATTGAGACGGAACTCGCCAGGACACCTGGCGGACAGGCGCGCGCTCACTGAGAGGAGGGAAGACGCGTTTCTTTTTTCGGGAGCCATACGGGGCCAAGAACTTTCCCAAACTTCCATTTGCTGAAATGAATATTTTTGTGTATTTCCACCAACCAGGTCGACATTCTTCCCACTGGCGGCTTCAACTCGCAGGCTTCCATTTGCTGAAGATTTTTTGTTTTTAATTTTAACCTGTTGGTTTCAAAGGGAACCTATCACTACTGGAAATATGTTTTTTCTTTTTTCTTTTTTGGATTTGTTTCAGGGGGCTTAAGCAAATGGAAGCAAATGGAAGCAAAGGGTATCAAAAAAAGAGTTCGATCCAATGGGTGGTTCTCCTTTCGGTCATTTAAAGCCACTCCAAAACAGGTATCCTCAGAAAAGAGACACCCAGACAGGAATCTTATCAGATACTCTTTGATTCTGAATTACCTTGGGCTGTTACACTCCGCGACTCTGCTTTGGTCGATTTTATCATTTACCAAGTACCTTGCACCTTCACTGACCATATATACCATGTACATTGTATCACCTACTCTGGCTTTGGCGGGACACGGGGAGGGGGGGAGACGGCTGGGGTGGACCAACGAACGAAGCAAGCATGTCCATAGTCGGCCTTCAACCTGAAATTTGTAGCCGGGTAGACCCTCTTCCATTTGCTTAAGAGTATGTGTGTATTTCCCCCTGGTGCTTGAAAGGCTTTCCAGGGATCGGAGTCTTTCTAAACCACCAAAGGCCCTGGGAAACGGATCTCTGCGAAAAGAAGGATGGCCGAAAAGAAGGCGCGAGGAAAATATCCCGAAGTTGCCCAGGATGTGTCTGGAGTCAGCTGTGGTTCATGTTTCCTGACCGCGTTTTCTTTCAGCTTGGACTTGGAGTTGTTGTGGAGGCTCCCTGCGACCGGGTGCTTCACCCTTTGCACCCCTCGGTGTTTTTGTTTTTTAGGCCGGCTTTTTGTGAAGGTGCCCTTTTCGGGGTTTGCAGCGGAAACCACACATTTCAAGGGTTCCATTTAGAGACATGCTATATGGGTCTGTGTTTTTTTCTCGAGAGTATACAATTTTAAAGGGAAACCAACAGGACTACCGCACTGGATTTTAGCGGGTCCCCTGAAAGAAGGAAATACCCACATATATATATATATACATATATATGGTACAGCGTTGCCAGCCCCTCCCCCCTGGGTCAGGCAAGTACCCCCCCCCCCCCTGTGGTTGTGGTCCTGTGGTTGGGTTGTGGTGGTTTAGGGTTGGTTTAGAAATGGTTTAGGGTATATTTAGGGTGTATTTAGGGTTAGTTTAGGGTTGGTTCAGGGTTGATTTAGGTTGATTTATGTTGATTTAGGTTCAGAGGTGTACGGTTTAGGGTTTGGCTTAGGGTGTATTTAGGGTTGGTTTAGGGTTAGTTTAGGGTTGGTTTAGGTTTAGGGTTTATTGTTTAGGGATTGGTTTAGGGTGTATTTGGGGTTAGTTTAGGGTTGGTTGAGGGTTAGTTTAGGGTTGGTTTATGTTGATTTAGGGTTGGTTTAGGTTTAGAGGTCTACGGTTTAGGGTTTGGTTTAGGGTGTATTTAGGGTTGGTTTAGGGTTAGTTTAGGGTTGGTTTATGGTTGGTTGCGGGTTGGCTTGTCCTGGGGGTGGGGGTGGGGGTGTCGGGGTGTCGGGGTGCGAGTTCAGGGGTCGGGGTGGGGGCTCGGGGTCTCGGGCCGGGGGGGGGGGGGGGGTCCTGGGGGACCATACCATATGGGGGGGGGGGGGGGGTAGCAACACGGAACACGGGACCATATATATATATACCCATATCATGGTGGAGCGTCTCTACCATATATAGAACTACATATACATGTAAGTATACATACACACATATATATATATATATGGTATATATATATATGGATCCCTGTACCAAATCGACGCCACTGCAGGTAAAGAGCTGCACTGGTTCCCGGCCAAGCCGGCGCCGGCTGAGGTGAGCGATAGGTGGTGCGTGTGGTTCAACCAGCCATCTGCTTCAACCTGGCTCTTTATATCTGTTTAGTTGGTTTAGTTGCTCTTTTTTGCTGGTGCCCTTCCGCTAATTAACATGGCACCTGGAAAAAGGGGGGGTACAGGGGACGTGTAGGAAGGCTTGAATTTGACGGGTTTCGGGCTGGGGATAAATGACCTGGGCGCTTTTTCTTTTCTGTTTTTTGGGACTTCGCTTGGTGCTTCCTTCCCAGCCATCCGGTTCAACATAGTTGTTTTTGGTTCTTTTAGTCGTTGAAAGGTGGGTGGGTTTCCGTATTTAGCCCCCAAGTTAGTCACTTTTAGCAAGATCTGAAAACGGACCGCCAAGTGGCATCATTGCACTCTGTGGCAATATTGGCCATCCGGTCCCTTAGGTGTTTAGCTGTTTTTACTTGGTTTGGTGAGGGGGAGTGCCATTTATATGTCTCATAAGTTATTCAATCAAGTAGGGGATTTGAGGACAGCCCAGTGGGTGCAATCCATTTGCAATGGCTAGGTTGAAGGTCCACGGACCCGTAGTTAAGGTCTCAGTTGTCCAACACCGGCCTTAAACACCTTTGGTTTTTCCATTCTGGTCCATAAATCCAGGTGTCAAAAGGGAAACCCTTGTCCAAGGACCTGGCCAGTGAGAAACTGATGAACAAAGCAGTTGACGCAGATCTAAAAGATATGAACAACTGAATTTTGAAGGGTATGGCACCGGATGGCAAAGGATTCAGATGGATCTAGATGAACTGAGTTTTTTTACTCTCACTTGCCAGGACCTTGGAAAGAAGTGAGACGTTCTCTTGATGAGTAATCTGTCATTTGTCACCTGTCATCTTGATGATTAGTTCTCTAGGTCCCCCAGTAGTGCCCTCTTACACCTTTTTTGGGGGAGGGTTCCCCTACCAAAATCGACAACCAAAAAAGTTGGTACCCTTATTCTAACCTCTCTACTAGGGGACCTAGGTTATACCGAACAATTTGCTCTCTTAATGAGTTTTGACAGACACGAAAAGACGTGAACCGATTTTTGTTGGCCGAGACTTGGCCGCTCTAAGACCCACCGATCCTTAAAGGGAACAAGGCTCCATCACCACCAAGCGGGTCCAACAGGACGGGCATAGTACAGCCATATGTATATTATACGTATTATCATGTGTATGCACATGCATGTCTATGTTGTATGCGTGTATATATATATATATACACATATTCATATGCATGATACAGCTAAATGGTTTGCAGTTGCTTAATCTTTCGAGCTTGTTCGAAGCTGGTCCGTGTGTTTGATTTTCGATGGGAACGCGTGGCTCAGATGTGCCACATGAAAGTGTGGTTCTGAAAACTCTTCGACAACCTGGGGATTGTTTTGTTTGGTTGGGGATCCAGTTGTTTTACTCGCCCCGGTTAGTGCTTTCCCCCGGTTGACTAGTTGGAAGGTTGGTGGGTTGCTTGGCTGCAGCCGGGCCACGAAGGTTCGCACAAGAACCTGCCTCCTGCAGAACTTGCGCGGAAGATCTGAGGAGTGGCATTCTGGAGGCTCAAGCCTGTGTTATCCCTGAGCCTTTGAAGGCGCGGATCATCACAAAGGGTGATGCTCCCTCCTACTACGCAGTTATGCCTCTGCAAAAGGACAGTTGGAAGCACTTGGTAGTGCGGACGGAGGACGAAGCAGCTGCTGATACCTGGGATTGCACATGATGTACCCAGCTTGCGTTAATGATGTTTTTTTGTATATTAGGCCCAACTGCTACCTGTGCTTTGCAAGTGGTTGAATGTGAATCCTAAATGGGGGACCCTAAATGGATTTCCTCTGGTTTGCCTTCATCAAGCAGGCACGCAAAGAGGTGGTAGCTCTTCACTCAATTTGTCATGGACCTACTAGGACTATCCCCCAACATGGATTTGCTAGGGCTGTATTGGAGCACACGAAACCGGGTTTGTCTCAAGATCGGGGGACCCCTTTTTGGATGGTTTTAATGGGAAACCAAAAGCACCATCTACCTGGTTTCCCCCCCTGTTAGAAACATGCAATGGCTTTGGCGCGTTCAAGTTGCTCAGGTTTTATCATGGAACCTGACGTTCGGGGGGTGGTGTCAAGGGACCGGGGCCCGAACTTCATCCATGTGTAATTGGTGGGAAAATATGTCATAGGGCCAAACCGTACAAGCTGGAGATGCCCCCCTCGAAGTCTGATGTCCAAAACACCCTTAAGTTTGCAGGTGCGATAGGTAGGGCATGACCGAGTCCTGGTGTTGGGAATGAACCGGTTTTTGGGATTCCCTTGAAGGAAGCAATAGGGGATGTTTATTGGGTTTCCGTTTCTCATTCCCTGCTGAGAACCAGCAAATAAACCTCGCACAGATCAGTTTCACCCGAAGAAGCCAGCCCCAGGGAATTGTTCGCACTCTTTTCAGAAACCCTGCCACCCCGCCCCCCCAATGGTATCCCCCCCGGCTGGAGATGGTTTCTTAGATACCGGAGCTCTGTGCAGACCAGCTACTACATCACCGGCAGTTTCAGCTGCTGGGAGCCGGTCAAGATGCAGGCGTCACGTGCTCGACATGGCCGTGTGAAAGGGGAGCCTCCAAGAAGACGAGTGGCTTTTCCTTGTGGCTTCCCTTTAAAACAAATCCAAAAGGGGGGGGGGGTTTCCCGCAAAGACAACCCCACATGGTGTGTGGATGGGTGCTTCCCTTTTCGTTTCCCATGTTTTCCCTTTAAAGCAATTCAAAAGGGGGTACCCTAAGAAGAACATGACACTCCAAATGGTGTGTGGGTTGAGGGTTTGGTGGGCTTGTTCAAAGGCATTCCGCAAGATCCTTGTTTTGAGATGCGCAAGGATTTGGTGGGATTGTCTAGCCCCATTTTGCACAGCCTAGACTAGTTGGTTGTTTTAAAGGAAAGCCAAAAAGAAACCATGGAAAGAATGGGTTGGACTACAGCTTAATCCCCTATTTGCTCGTGTAGACATCACCTGAGTCAAGTTTCAGGCCGCATTCTCTATGTATGGGTGTGTCTTTTGACCGGGGAGAGACCCCCCAAAATAGTGGTTTTCCTTTTGGTTTCCATTGAAAATCCCCACAAAAAAGGGCACCCTCGAAAAAAGATAGACCTGTCAAGGAGAATAGAGCAAATGACCCTGAAACCAAGGCGGCTTCTTTTTTTCTTCGAGCCGACCTCTTGACCTCCAGTTAGTGAGAATACTTCGTTGTTCCATTGGAGGCTCGTGTTCGGCACAGGTCTGGAGCAAGGCAAGAGAGTCGGTTTTGAGAACGGAAAAAGACCTATCCAGACAAGTGGGAACCTGTGATGAATCAGAACCCCTCGTTTATCTTGATGAGAGTCCCCTTTTGAAGCGACCAAACAATAGCCCTGTCATGTGCCCTCCGGACGGACTCTCGGAAGCGATGTAAATGGGACATTGGATGCACATGCAACGGGAAGGGTTGAGAGCCAAAAAGCTATGTGGGATTCCTGTCGTAGCAGAGACACTCCCGAGACTTGCTGTTTGGCCTTAGAATTTTAAGAGGGGACCACTTCCAAGGTATGAATCCCGCATAATTTGTGATGGTCTGCCAAAGGGTCTATTGAATTCACACCCGTTTAAAGGCCCAGGGGGTTTTCGCCTGGTGATTTCGAGGGGGTTCCGAGTGAAACTCACTTCCCGAGTTCGTGGACTTTACACTTTTTGGGAAAACCGTTCTAGTGGCATAAGAAATGTTTGTGTTTTCTGGGCTGTCCAGGAAGTGAGAAGATCAACGACCGAAGTCTGAGGGTCTTCATGTTCCCATGCTGTTGTTTTATTCATGGAATGCAACTCAGGGGTCGAAAAGTGGGTGACGGGGGTGGCTAGTTGAGAGTTTGTTTCGGACTCCGCAGGGAGCCTGAGAGAGTCCCTTGTCCCTGGCCCACCCCCCCGAGGACTCCCATCGCTGGAGGTTCCGGTTCCCGTGTCGACAGGTGGAGGCGGAGGGGGTCTACGCCTTCACCATGGTCCTGGGCCGGAGCTCTCAGAACCGAAAGACGCTCGAGGCGCCGCATCGGAGCGGCAAACGAATCTCGGGGAACATGTGGCTGTGGTTGTCAAAACTGTTTTGGGATCCCATGTTTTGGGGGTAGGTGCACCACCCATCTTAGAACCGATTTTAGTGGGGGGTCAAAACCGTTTTGGGATCCCATTTTGGTTGGGGAATTCACCACCCATTTTAGAACCTATTTTAGTGGTTGGATTGGGATGTTCACTGGGGGTACGATTTGGATTTTGCCCCATGGCCATCTGGCCCTTGAAGCCCTCGCCTTGGGCGAACAGCACCGCGCCTGCAGCACCTTCTGCCGCGACGTGGTCTCCTTGTGCGGAGAAGTTTTGGGTCGGGGTGCACCGTAGCTTGTTTTTTCCGTCTCCGGCACTCAGCCCGGCTTCGGTTCGGGACAAAGAACAGTCCTGTAAGGGTCATTAATATTATAATACAAGTATGCGGGTTTCTAGGTTGACTCAACATGGCCCAGAATCAAACATCGGGTTCTGGGTGGGCCAGCTTCTGCAGTGGCTTTGGGGCAATTAAGATGGGCTTGCTTGAGATGCCAACAAGGGACCTGTAGGCTTCAGATTAAACCAAGCCAAGCCTTCATTTAGGTACCTTCACCCCTACCTCCCCCGAACCATCAACTCAAATCGTCCTTTGGGTTCCCTCTGAGATCCCTGGGACTTCTTGAGAAGCAGCGGCTCGGTGTGCAACGATTTCGGGCGCCGAGCGCCGATTTCGCCTGAGGTGAGAATCGCTGGGAGAGCTTCCAGATCTGGGAGGATGGAGACTCCAACAAGGCCGCGCTGCACTTTTTTCGTGCCGAGAAATCAGCTCGGCAGGGAGAAACCCATTGCCACCTCAAGCGATAGCCTGAGGGTCTGTTGAGATAGATTTTATTTTCCCCCCTTTTTTTTCTATTAAATCTTAAGGTTGACGAAAAGCAGAAGCATACCTGAATCTTCCGGGTGTGCATTTTTGCCTTGGTCGAACAAATGATTCTTCATTGCCAAAGTATCGTTTCAACATTGGCTGGAAACATGGTCGGGGAAAGTCACCGTTTCGCCTTCATGGATTTGTCCCAGAGCAGCAAAAAGGTTTAAAATGTTTGGAGCTTCAAGCAAGTGCCGTTTGCCTGAGAAAGCAGCGGTGTGTGTCGGGCGTGTTCTTTGCTCGCCCAAGGCCTAAGCAAGACAAGTGGTGTTATTTTGGGGGTTGGGGGTGGTTTTGAAGGACACCAACAAATCCCCATACTGGGAGAAGCATCCAGAAAAGCTTGCTTGTAGCATGTTTCACGGCCTGCCGATTTTTTTCGGGAAGCCCTATTCTGCAAACTTTGTTGTCTGTTGGATGTGCTTGGTTCACTTCCATCTGCCAAAGCGTAGAAACAAGAGTAGCACGCGCTTTTTGCCGTATCCAATCATTGCAGGCTGAAGGGCTTGGTTGATATTGTCTTCGTGTCGCCATTCGGGTGCGGCTGCACCTTCAGGAATGGCTGGGTTCCTGCCAGACATGCGCTTGCTTACCCCATAGGCGTAACGCTCGATGAGAGAGAAGCATTTTCTTCCGATCGAGATGTGTGGAAATATGATACCCCTGCAGTGACGTTGAAATCACTCCCCAGAAAACGCGCGCACATGCATGAGTCTCGGAAAGCTGGCGATCCTTGGTGCTGCACATGCACTATATGTATATTATATATATACACATCTATGCACCAATCTAATATAAAGAAAACATATGTAAATAAATCAATAAATAAATAAATAAATAAATATCTCTCTCTCTCTCTCTCTCTTCAGCATGTCAAATGGCCAGTTGGATCTTTCCCCCCAGCCTCGAATCGCCAGGTGCTCCATCCGGGGACCCACTGGGCGGACCAGGACGCAGCGGTGCTGGGGCCCTCCCCGCAGGTCGAACCTTTCGGCGAATCGGCGAAGCGGTCGTGGGTTCGGGATACGCCCGGGCGGGCGTTTTTTTTTTTTTGGTTTTCCGTTTTTTTTGTTTGTTTTGTTTGTTGTTGCTATTTTTTGGGGGTTTGGTCAAAATGGGGAGACGCCTTCAAGATCGATTTGTGCTTTAGTACAGGTGTTTTGTCAACTTACGGGTCCCCTGAAAATGGTGGGATTCCTCTTGGTTTCCCCTTAGATACCAAAGCAAAATGCGGGTCCACCATGTTGAGAAAGTTCCATTGTTTCGAGGAATCAGCACGTCCACTTCACACCTTTGGATAGAGCACCGCAATTTATCAATGTGCTGCCGCGTTGGACGTGACAACCACACGACATCTGCACAGTTGCAAATTGCATGGATGAGCGAAAAAGAGGCAACCTGAACCCTCAAGATTCGCTTAAAATTGGGTTATTACTCAACATTATGCCTGGAGCAGCACGCAGCGTTGGGACACAGGTTGAACTTTGTTGAGGGGTTCAGACTTGGCATGCAAGCGGACTTCGATTGATATTAGAATTTCTTGCTGGCCCAGAAATGCGATAGCGAGTGCAAACGCACCAAGGAAAGCGAAGTCGGCAGAGCTTGCTTCCGACCGCATTTTGTGGAAGCAGACAAATTAGCTAAAACAGTTTGTCAAGTCTGATGGCAGTTCTCCTTTTTGCAATTAATTACAAACACAGGAAACAACAAAGCATTCTTCGGTTCCACGATTATACACACGAGGTATATGTAGTTTTGTGTGAAATTGATGTTTCTAAAACAGACCTCTGAACTTGTCTGTTTTGCCGGAGACTTGCCACTGAGTCGTCGTAACTCACCTCGTCACATTTCCCCGGCACGATGTAAGTGCTTCGACGGGGGTCATGGGGACTGTGAAAGATACATATTCAGTCATTAGAAGAGAATTATGCGTGCAATAAGTGAGGCGCTTATGTTTTTGGCAACCACGCCGATAAACAACTCCTTCTGGAAGGTGCAACGACCTGGCGTACACCTTTAATCGCTCCAAATGTACGTACCCTGCCAACAGGCAACCAGAAGCTAGGGATAGAGGACCAGTGCTGCTTAGAGCAAACAAACATCTTTGGGGTTCCCGTCTCCTTTTCCTTCCTTATTCTTCTTTTGCCTTCTCCTTATTGCCCCTCTGTTTACCTTCGGAGTCCTCCTCCCCCTTTTTCTTCTCCTTTTACCTTTCTTGCTTTCCTTCCCCACACTTCTGTGTGTGCGTGTGCTCGTTGTTGAAGGAAGGTTCCATGTTGGCTTGCTGGATGTGTAGTTGGAGTTCCCCATTTGAAGCAAAGCGGGCCACTTGGGTGTTTCGCAAAATGAGGTGGAGCAATTCCTCCAGCTCTTGCGGTTTCTTGAATGTTGAAATCCGGCGGAAGGGGCTCCATTTGAACCAACGCCACTTGGCTCGACGGACCAAGCCCTTGGCTTCTTCAGGGGGTCCATTTGAACCAAAGCCACTTGGCTGGGGACAGCAAATCCTTGGGCCATAGTCCCCTCCCTAAAGACGCGGAGTCAACCCTTGGGCTGGGCGCCTCGCCGCCTCGCGCCCCGGGCGGCGAAGATCTCGCTTGCGTCGCTCGGATGTCGTCAGAAGCTCTGCGGCCGCTTTGCCACCTGGCGCCTCTGCGGGAAGCCGACAAAGGCTGGCAGCTTGGGAGGGCTGGGGGCAAAGGCGGGTTGGAGGGCTTGGGAGGGGCTTGAGAGGGGTGGGGCCCAGCTGCACAAAAAAGACAAAAACCGCAGGCCCCGCGCCTTTTTTTTTTTGTGTGTGTGTCTGTTTGTTGTTTTTCCCCTTTTTTTTTGTTTCTCCGGGAAGCCTTTAGGGACTAAGCTAAATGGAAATAGTTTGCTCTTAACGAACACATGTGGTGTCTAGAAACAGGGGGAAGTTCCTCAAATTTTCGGTGGCCTTTTGTTTTCCTTGTGAATCCACACCCAAAACACCAAACCAACAATGCCTCACCCATGTCTTCAACGTACCCAGCATTCCAATTCTGTAGGCCCCGCGACGAGGGCAGCCGTGTCCACCTACCTTTGTTTAATTCACAGGCCAACCTCCTGAGAAAATAAGCAGTTTCTGACTACAGGCAAAGCGGATTTGTTAGGTTTCGGGCTACCCCTTAAGCATCAATGGAGGGACCAAAGCAACTTATCCGAGTGGTGGGATTAGTGGCCAATCCTCCAGTTTTTAGACGGTTTCATCCATCCCGACTGGTGTGAAGTAAACTTTGTCCATCAGAAGGGTTCCCTTCAGATTCCGGAACTGAGCCTGCGTTAGCATAAGACGGATCAAGGGTTTGGACCCCGGCCCATGGCCGTCCCAAGATTCTCACGGTGGACATAACGCAATTTGCTCCACGGCTTTGTCCCCAAAATGAGGTGGTGGTTTTCCTTCGCTCACTTCCGGCACTCCTGGACTTCAAGCTTTTGAGGAACGCCAATTTAGTGGTAAATAGCAAGTTTGTCCGCTCAGGAAGTGAGTTTGGTTTTCGGGATTTCGGGAGGATTCGATTCACGGGTCCCATATTGAGGCGTGTTCCATTGACCCTGTTGTCTGATTGCCATTTGTTCCCTGATCAAAAGACAAGAGTTCCTTTACTTTACTGGGGTAGACTTAGGATACATTTTAGATTTCATCACGACTCAAAGTGAAGCAAACAATAACATACACATCTTATAAATGGGCCTAGCTCTAATCATGTTTAGGGACGGTCATGGACTTAGGTCCTTAGGTAGTTTACACCCTGGCAAAGATCTGCTGATTTCGATGACCCGCACACAAAAAACAACAACACAAAACGGGGAGTTTTGAGCACTGATTTGGGGTCGCTCGATGTGACTCACGACCGCGCAGGTTCGGCTCTTGAACGAGGAGCAGGCGAGGGAGTTGGATGTGGACTTCAGCTCCGAGGCGGGTGCTGCACGCACTCGGCGAGGTAGCCGTTTGGGTTGCAGGGTGAAACCAAGTGGGGAAGGTAACCCCCGAATTTGTCCAAACCACCAAACCAAGCCGCCAATTTGGGATAAGGTGAGGCTGGCAACCAGTTCTTGGTGGTTTGGGTTAGTGGGGATTTGAATCCACGGTTCTTGTGGAGAGTAAATGGAAAACCATCCTAAACCAATCCAAAGTAATGCAATCCAATCCAAACCAAGAGGGAAGCTGAGTGCATTGAAAGGAAGGCTTTGGAGCTTTGGAGCTTTGCCATCGATGCCTAAAGCACAACTGCCTCGGCCGGCCGGATCAGGAGATGCGGACCTACGTGGGAGACGTGGAGTTCCGATTGCTTACGGCCTTCCCAGGCAAGAACTGTGCGAGTTGGGTTGGTTGACCGGGTCAGGCGTAAACAAGGCTTTCGAACGAACGTATCCGAGTCTCTGAGCACTGAGTGCGCGACCTTTAGGGAGTTTGGGGGTGGCCAAACAGAAAAGCACAGCAACAAGGCTTTCCTCAATACATGGGACCCTCATACTTCCCTCGAAGAAAAACAAAACAAACAGGGATTCACCCCGTAATTTCGAGCAATACCCAATGTTTAAGGGTAGTTTGAGAGTACAGGTACAACCCCATTTTATTAATACGGAGTGGTCCCCTGCAAAAGTGAGGATTTTCCAGGAACACCCCCTCTCCTTTTCACAAGCTGGGGTTGTTTGAAGAACAAGGTTAAAGGAATTGCACCGGCTTTTTCGGACGCATCTTTTATCAGCACCTATACGTGCCATGGCCCAAAGACTGGTTTACTTGGGGTTGGTGGGGACGGTCAAGGTGTGAACCCCTGTTGGCTGTGGACTAGTGACCAGTGAGGAATGCATCAACTCATGAGCCTTACTTGCCGCTTGTTTGTTTGGCCCAAGGTTCCCTCAATTTTGACCGCTTGCACGCCCAAGTGCGGTTGATAAGAACCAAAAATAATGACGAGCACCGTCCCATGTCCCACGTGTGGCAGCAGCATATTGTTGACCGCAAAATCAGCAGGGTTTCGGCTTTTAATGCGCAACGCAAACGTTGAAATACGATAAACTATTGATGTTACATCAAGAGGCCACACATTTAGGTGGCATTGTCAACCGGCTGTTCCAACATCCCCAACACCGATTTGGGCTTATCTCAAAACAAGCTGCGCCTCAAAGTATGCTTGCTTTTGTCCCCGGGTTCCCCGTCGGCGCAAAAGGGCACAAACATCCAAGACTTGCTGGTGCTCAGCAGAGAAGTTGGAGCGATCCCGAGAAAAAAAAACCATCGACCCCATGGCTTCCGTTCAGGGAAATTCCGTTCGCTTCATTCCCACCACCCGGGCTGGCTCTTTCTGGCGCCCTGCAGCGCCAGCGAGAAGAAGAAGAACAGGAAAGGGCGAGCAGTTTTAAAAAAAGGAAGGCCCCAAACGGCAATTCTTTGGTGTTTCTTTGAGCCGCCCAGAATCCAGGTGCATTTTGCTCAAAAAAAAACTCGGCGGCCCGGCAAAATTTTGCCCCGTGGCAACCAGTGGGAGGTCTCCGCATTTGTAGGTGACTACCAGCCCGAGGGGCTAGAGGATGGCGAGGCTCCGGCAACGGCGCCCAGAGGGCGGAAAAGCGGGGGAGGGTCATTGGACGGTTTCTGAAACTGGAGAGGTTGGGGGTGTTTTTTGTTTTTTCCACGGTAACACCTGTTTGTGGGTGGGTTTAAACTGAAAGGGACAGCTTTTGAGGGTAACATGTTGGTGGGTGGTTGTTAAAGTGAAACCACAAGGAAGGACAATGGTCTTCCACCAATTAACAGTAACATCGAACTGAACAGGGGGCCTCTTTAAAAGGAGAATGGTCCAAACCAGGACCCCCCGAACGTCAGGTTCCATGTTATTTGGTGGGAGGACATTGTTCTTCTTAGGGTACCTTTTCTTTTGTGGTTTGAATTGTTCATCATACTAACCCCCCCCCCCTGCTTGGGCATTGGTTTGCAGGTAGTGTCAAGAGGCGCGCCCCAAGCCCCCGGCGCGCCGCGCGCCCCGGACGAGTCTGAGGTCGTGGATCAAGACCCTCAGCTCTTGGGCATGCCCGGGGACTGCCGCTCGGCCGAATGTGAGGCGGAACTTCCACTTAAATGGCTGAAAGGAATACCCTCCCTATTTGCCCCTGTTGGTTTTAAAAGGAATCGATTTCGCTACTGGAAATATGTTTATGTTTTCCAGGGGGCTTAAGCAAATGGCAGTGAAAGAGTTGGCGGAGAGGCAGCGACAAGAAGTTGGCTCAAATGGGGGGGGGGTTCTTCTTCAGAGTTGGGTAATCGAGCCCCTTTTCCCCACTCCGAGGAAGTCCATTACACCAACCACAAAAATCGTGCTAACATAAACAAACCTCAACAATATCGCACAAAAATCCCACAAACATCACACCAACCTCCAAAAAAGGTACCCTAAGAGTCAGAGTCAGAACATATATTTTAAGCCCCGGCTGAAGGCCACGGGGTCTCTGCATAAGCTCTGGGGTGGTATGGGCCAGCTTTCAGGGAGGGTTCAAAAGGAGGGTTCCAGTGGGTCCCAGGGGCTGTTGGGGATTAAGTTGATCCCAGATTTTCATTAAAGCCAGTTTATTCATAGGGGGGTGGGTTTTGGCCCCTCCAAAAGTGGTCTGATTCCCCACTAAACTCAGGGGCTTTCCATCATGAACAAGCTGGGGTTGAGACAAATATGCGGTCCACATTGGCTGGGTCCCAGATCTGGGGCTTGGAATACAAAAAGCTGAAATCGGAAGCGAACAACAAATCCGGGGGTTTTCCACGAATGTGGAAACACGCACTGAGGGGTTTGCGTGTGGAAGTTTGTATTTCTTAGTTGCGGCTATGGGGGGTTCCTTGTGAAATTGGTGTTATCCATGTTGTTTTTTGTTTAAAAGAAAGACTCAGTTGTTCAGTGGCACCCTTTTTCCCTTTTTTGGGTGGCTGCCCCACTAAAAACGGTCTTCCCCAAAAAGGGTTCCTTTTTAGGCGTCTGGCTCCAAGGTCTTTCGCCTCAGGGTTCTGGGCACCCGGGGCGTGGCGACTCCTCCCTGGAGCGTCACGCGTCTACTAAGGTGGATACCCATCTCCGCCGCCCCGCCTTTGCTCCTGTGGCCGCCACCCCGCTGCCCTTGCCCTTTGCCTTCCTGGCTCTTGTGCGTGCTTGGGCTTTTGCGGTGTGGCTGTTGGCTCCTGCCATGTTGACGCGTGACCCTCTTGTCTTGCGTGCTCTGGGCTCCTTGTCGGACCGCGCCCTTGGCTCCCTCGATGGCCTGATCGAGCAGGGCACCTTCTTCCAGAGTGCCGAGCCTCTCATGTGGCATGGGCAGGCCCTGATTCAGTTCCGGGTTGATGCCCAAACTGGCGATTCCACCTGGGAGTGTTCCCTCTTCTCTCCCGGTCTGCCGCCTGATTTGCATGCTACCCCACGTGCTCGGCGCCTTCTTTTCACGTTTGAGCTCCGGGCTCCTAGCTTCTTTCAGGCCTTGCTGCAGCCGGGTGAGCAGCACTTTCGTGCCTTTGGGGTCACCCTTCAACCTGGCACCATCCCCCGTGTGGCACGGGTTGAGGAGGATACGGCCGTATGGAGGATTGCCGCTCTCGGTCACCCATCTCTTTGCTGGCGCCTTCCATGGTTGGGGTCAGGCCCTGGAATGCATTTGCAGGTCCCTTGGTCTTGAGGTCGCCCATGAGGTCCTGGTGGACAACTCCCCGATCGTGGTTTCAGCCCAGGCGGCCACCCTGGACATTGAGGCTGTGCAGTCGCAACGGATGTCTAGCTGGGTTCCGACCCCTGCGCATGTGGCGGTCCTGGCCGACGTTGGTGACACGTCGCTCCTCCATGTTGTCCCCTGGACTGGATGCCACGTGGCCACTGCCTCTCCCCCGTGTCCCCCTTGGTCTCGTGCCTCCTCACTGGATGGTCTGGAGGTCCCCGCTGGTGTTTGTTTCCTGGAGACCATGTTATGGGCCCGGCGTGCCGCTCCCTTGGCACTGTTGATGGAGTGTGTGGATGCTCTCCCTGTTCACCCTCACTACCCCATCATCCTGGCCTTCATCCGATGGGCTGGATTCACTGTGCATACCACCATGCTCCATAACCATGCTGTTTTCGGTCCCTGCACTCGTCGCCGATGGCTTGCTGTGTTGATCCGGCATGACGTGGAGGTGCCGCCCTCCCAGCCTGTTGGGCTCTTCCAGGACCCCTCTCCGGTCCCTTGGACGCATGAGTCCTTCCAGGTTCAGGAAGCCCCTGAGATTGACCACGCGCGTCTCCTTGATGCCGCCACCCTGCCGTACTACACCAATCCTGCATACCTTGCAGGGGCGGGACTTGAGAGCTCGCGTGATGTCCTCCTGAGTCGCATCCCCTCTCCCGACGCTCCTCTGCGAACCCTTTGTGCCAGGTACAGCCAACAGCACCTGCTGGCTGCGGACACACTTGCCGACCGAGGGCTTTTTGCCCAGCTCACTTACCTTGATGAGCGGCCTGCCTTCCTCTCACCTGCCCAGTGGGCATTATGGCTGGGTGCCACTCGCCCCCTTGTACTCCTCCCACCCTTGGAGGATGTGTTTGCTGGTCTTGGCAACTCTATTTCGGTCCCTCAAGCTGCCATCCCTTGGGCCATCATGCTGAGCCTTTTTGGGCTCGTGCCGCATGAGCCCGAACCCCTTGTGCTGCAGGTTTGGAGGAGTCGCATGTGGGGACCACATCTCCATGCTGCCCTAGTCAGGGGTTGGTACTACATCGGCCCGCTGGGGCCCCTGCTGGACTTCGCCCTCCATCCAGGGTCCCCCCATTGTGGTCCGGGAGGAGGCTTACCCCCTCCTCTACTTTGCCTACCGCTTGGGCATTGCCCGCACCGCCATCTACTCACCGGGCGGTTTTCGGGTCGAAGTTACGTATCCTGTTGGTGCCACTGTCGCTCTTGTCCTCTTCACTGCTCGTGTGCCACCTGTGGTCTTCCCTCATGTTGCTCTCTCTTCCTTTGCCAGAGTCTGGGATCTCCGCGAGCCTGCCCATGACCTCACGGGCCACATTCTCACCGTGGTCCCGGCACAGGAGCCTGAGGAGTTGGAACCACAGCCTACTCCGGTTCCAATGTTCCCTCCCCAGGTCACGGTCCATTTCCACGACCCACTGCGGAGGGAACACTCTAGGAGTGTCCCACAACACGTTACTCTTCGGCAAGTCCCCCTGCCCGACCGCCTTCTCATGCATGTGCGACCCTACATCCAGGGACGTGGCTGGAGGCGGAGCGGGCTCACGCTCTCCTGCGCTTTCTGAGCCCCCTTCTGAGGATGAAGAGATGGTCCTTGAGGACCCTTTGGCTCGATGCGATCCGTGGGCCTCTCCCCCGGGCCTCCCTGGCCCTATGCGGTTCTCCACTCGTCAGGAACCCCGACCCCATGCCAAATGGGAGGACCTTTCGCTCCCCCCCTCCCATGCCTTTGGGCTTGTTGGAGATGATGATGTCCCAGCTTTGGTCCCCAGAGGCCAACTTGGACCTCTGGTTTCTGGCCTGGCCTTCTGCCCCGTCAGTGTCCTCGCTGAAAGCCTTCGCTTGCAGGTTGTTGGCCCCACTGCCCTTATCGTCCCTGGCAATTCTAGAACCACTCTGCCTTCCCTGCCTTCCCACCTTGCGGTCGAAGGGCCCATGCAAATCAGTGTTCTGGATGCTCAGGCCGGGACCACTTACAAGCGCCAGGTCCTGCTTGTCCATCTCATTCCTGGCATCGTCTACCGGCCGGCCACTGCTGATGCGGTCATCATCGACACTGATGATTTCGTTGAGCTTGTCGTTGAGGTCTTCGAGAAACTTGCCGCCGACTTCCCGGCTTATGTCGGGCGCTCTATGTCGGACCTTCGCGGCCTGCTTGAAGGTTTTCTCCCTGAGGGTGCGTTGCAGTCCTGCTACGCCCTCAGAATCCTGCAGGGCTCTCCGCATGGTCTTGGCCGAGTCTTTCAGATCACCCTGAAAGTCCCACTCCGGCTTCGACTGGCATGTCTGAGGCTCTCAGGCACCAGCTCTCACTTTGTCCGTGATTTCCTGGCACGAGGCAACGACCCCCTTGATCACTCCATTGTGCACAGGTTCTGGCCGCTCACCCCTGATGGTACTCGCTCTGCTCTGGCGGTCACCCGCGCCCTTGAGGGCTTCGCTGGCCTTGCCCCTTTGAAGCGTGGCCTGGTTGTACGCATCCTCAACGCCCACCTTGCGGCTGCCCGTTGGGCCCTCCTGCAGGATGACCCCCGTTTTTGTGAGGCCAATCGAGCCTTGGTCCCTCGGGTTAACTACCTCGCCGAGGGTCTGCCCTTTGGGGCCACGCCTGGTGCCATCTCGGAGGCTGTCCTCAAGGCTGTCGGGGTCCCCTGCATACCCCTCCGTTCTTTTCGGAGGAACGGCATCTTGGTCTGGGTCCTCGCTTTCGGACAGGATCCGCCCTTGTTGGAGTTCCCCCTGCTCTCTGCGGGCCGTCCCTGTGAGGTACTCCTTGCCTTGGAGCCACCTGCCTCCTCTCGAGCTAAGACTGGCCGGCCTTCTGGACCACGGCAACGCCCAAGCCGCATTGCCCTTGCTGACACCCAGACCTCGGGTGCCACCTCAGGACCACCGAAGGCTGAGACCCCTTCGGCGGGGCCTATTCAGGCACGCGTTGATGCCCTTGAGGCGCGACTTGGCGGTTTGGAAGCCAAGCAGGACTCCCTTGCTGATAAGGTTGAGACCCAGTTCTCGCAGGGTGTGCGGGGCTCCTGCCCCACTTTTCACCGGTAGTAGGGCGGCATGCCCTACGACCCACGCACGACCGACATTCGTGCGTCACGAGCCAAAAGGGTTCCTTTTTTTCCAGGGTCACTGAACAACTGAGAAGAAGAACAAACTAAGTGAACATCGGGACAACCTAATATCAGAGGCCGTGGACTTCGGGTTGTAGCTTGTTTCCCGTGAAGTGACACAGTTTCGCCCCTCTTTGGAGGGATCGGAGTTACCGCCAGAGCTGGGTGCTCCAAAATGGGCCTGTGGTCTTTTGGGGATCTCCTCGAAGCACTGCCCTGCAGTTCAGTTGCCGCCATTTGAACGATGGTGAGGTTCATATTTTGGCACCATTGTTTGCCGTTCAGGAGTCTTGGTGGGTCCCAGCCATCCCCGTAGCGTTCTAGCTTTTTAGTTGGTTTAGTTGGGTTTCCGTGTTTAACCCACCAAAAGTAAAACTTTTAGCAGGGGATCTGAGGGCAGCCCAGGATGATCACCATCCAATTTGGGTCCCAAAGCCGTTCTTTAATCGGAGCAAGGAGCCCTAGGGCATGGATGTGTCTCGAAATAGGAATCGGCGAACCGCAAAACGGTGGGTTTCTTTTATCACCTCCCTTCAAACCAACCCCAAAAAGGGTGCCAACAAAACAAGACAGGCCCATATTCTAGATTGAAGTCTTGACTAGTGAAACATGTTTGAAATGGCAAAACACCATGGATACGGACACCGCACTCAATTCTTCAAGAGAACGAGCCCAACAAAAATGCCCATGTGGGGAAAGCTGCTTAGTCTCTGAGCGAAGCTCACGGAAAAAGCATGGGTTGGTAAATCAGAAGAAGGACTCCCATGGCAAACTCACCATGGCTCACGTGATAAAGGCCGTAGCGAAGGAGCCAAAATCGGTCTGTGGATGACTTCCGCGGTCCAAGCTTTCCGGCCAACTTGGAGGCTTTGGACTTAGTCCGTAGGCGACAAACAGAAGCTCCGGACTTCGGAACGGCTCTGGGCTATTCTGGGCGGGTTCCGGAGCTGCTGGAGATACCACAAGTGGTTGTTTTTTTCTTTTGGTTTTTGTTGGGGGGGGATTTGGCAACGTCGTGTTTGCAGGTTTCCCACGAAACACCACGAGTTTCCTGCCTGGTTGGACACCCAGTTCACATGGCCAATTGCTTAAAGGGCAGGCAGCCCTCATTCTTTGGGCGAGCCGCAAAGGTTAGAGATGAAGGAGACCCTCAGGTCGAAGGTTCCGGCCTACCCTTTCGCTCTCGCAAGGCTACCGCGTCTGGCTCCGATTGGGAGGCGCCGGCAGCTGTTCGGCAGGTGGTGACGTGATAAGAGCGCTTGGGGTGATCCCCAATCATGTTTCATATGTTAGGGTAGACTAAACTTTGGGCCAGGGTCAGAACATATGTTTCAATTTGTACCTCAGATGTTGCCGTCATTAGACTAATGACGGTAACATCTGAGGTACAAATACAAACATGCTCACTCAACAAATCGACCGAATCGACATAGATGGGTTCCACTGGTTTAGATTGATTTATACCCCATTTCACCAAGGATGCCCATCTAGATTAGTCATCTACTCTATGTAGGAGCCCTTCATGCACGTCCTGGAAGAGGAAAGCGTTCCTTTTCAGGAACATTGTCCACTTCCTTGGTTGGACAGAGAGTGGCTCACTCAACAAATCGACCGAAACGACATGGATGGGTTCCGCTGGTTTAGATCGGATTATGCACCATTTACCAAGGAAGCCCATCTATTCTTGCAGTTTAGGTCACCTATGACCGGCTGGCAATAGAACTTTGCTTGCCCGGCAAACTGGCGGAAGGAGCCCAACAGCCCACGTGAGCAAAAAAGCTGTTCGCAGGGGTGACTGGTTGATCAGCACCCCGTAACTTGAGGCCCTGCCAAAAAGAACAAAGACTTCCATTTGCTGAAGACTATTTTTTAGACTTTCCCTTGTTGGTTTTAAAGGGAATGTATCACTACTGGAAGTAATTTTATTTTTATTTTTCTAGGGGGCTTAAGCAGATGGAAGCAAAAGAACTGGAGGAACACATAAAGCTGCAGCCGCTCCCTGGTTAATCGAATGGTTCGGTATCTCGGACAGCTCGGAACCTTGGACCCCGATTGGGCAAGGGAGTGGTTGGTTTGTTCCGGGGTCTCTTCCAAAACGGTGTTCTAAGGTTCATGACTAGCTAGGCGGGTGTGTCTTTTCTTGAGGGTACCTTCCTTTTTTGTGGTTGTTGTGAAGGAACACTGAAAGAAACCCCGAAGCCATTTTGTCCGCAAGCAAACACCACCATATGAAACAGACACTGAAAGTATGGGGGTTGATCAATATTCCTGCCCCCCCCCCCCCCCCAAATTATAGTGGAAAATATCATGTTTTCAGTGGTTTGCCAACCAATGGTCAGCTCATGTTGGCCGGGCCTTTTTATCAACCCCCATATGAAACAGACACTGAACACATGTCATGTCCGTGTACCCCAAAGTCGGGCCAAGTTTTGCAAGACGGCAGGACCCCACAGTTCCGGGCCTTTCGGTAACCGTAGCCCAAAATATAATTTGTTTTCCCTCACCTTTGTGCTGGCAATGCTCCAGCGACTTGTTCGGCTTTTGCCAAACTTATCAGACCGCGGCACTTGGTAGGGACCAAGTCTGAACTGATCCCTTCCCCCTAATGTTGACCCCGGATGAATAAAAACCTGCCCTATTAATAGGGCGGCGTTCTCCAAAAGTGATGAACCACTAAAGGGGACCCCAATCAAAATCAACCAGGAGTTCTACTTACATCCGGGGTTCCCATTACACATCATCCAAACCGCCTACGTGCTTCAACTTGTTTGTTGCTTGCTTCATATGTACTGCAGTGTTCTGCTTCCGCTCTTTTTGACAATCATGGAAGTGGACAGGGGGGTGGAAAGGAAAGCCTTCGTCTTCCAACCCCCTGTCAGCTTCCATGGAGGGATAGATCCGGAGTTCGCTCGGAGCGAGGCAAGTACCGGCGAGTGGAGTGGCAGAAGCTGTCTGGCACCAAGGCTGAGGCGTGGTCGGTTTGGGTCCTGGACTCCAAGCGCTCCCGACGCAGATGAAGCGCAGTTTGGATTGGTGTCCTTTCGGTTGGTTTGGTTGGGTGTCCATCCGCACCCAAAAGTTAAGCACTTTGAGCCGGGCAGCTGAGGACAGCCCAGGTTGAACTCACTTCTGTAGGTGTCCTTGGTTAGAAACAGATTGGTTCCTGTG
Source organism: Effrenium voratum (assembly GCA_963377175.1). Classification (NCBI taxonomy): domain Eukaryota; class Dinophyceae; order Suessiales; family Symbiodiniaceae; genus Effrenium; species Effrenium voratum. The sequence continues at coordinate 1,478,904 of CAUJNA010003372.1, read as the reverse complement.
GTTTGGAAGACTTGTTGTATGAACCATTTAGCGGGGAAACTCATTGATTTTTCCACCTACGGCCAGTTGGGTTTGGAGCCTCTCTACCTTGCACATCGACCGAAGTAACCCAAAACACTCTCGTTTCTTTATTGTTATTTGGTAACGGATTTTTGGACTTTAACTTTGTGTTGGAAACTCGTTGATTTTTCCATTGGGCCCACAAAAAGTGAACAACTCTTTGCAGAGGGGCCGTTGCAGCAACCAAGTTTGAGGAATCTCCTTGGGAGACCTTTTGCGGGGTTTCGTGGTTAGTTTGCAGGATAGTCCAGGGGTTCACTTTTGGGTGACCCACCTTTTGGCATGTAAGAACCAGCTTGAAGGATTCACTTTTCGGGTTACGTTTTGGATGGCAACAAATCAGTTTGGTTGCTTTTTGCGCAAGTGTAGTGGGTGGACAGGCTCATGGAGTTTTGGGGCAGTTCATGCTTCGGTGTCCTACAATTAGAAGAGGTGGCAATGTGGTGGGTTCCTTTTCGGTTCCTGGCCCTTGGGACCCAACATTGCCCCCAGAGGGGTTGGCCTTTGCTGGAAAGCCCAAATGCCACTTTCATCATCAAAGCACCCACAACTGTAGTCAGATTTCAGGATATCTCAGCGGGGGCATTCATGGATCCTCGATTGCTCTCAAAAGTCTCCGTCCTCCTAACAGAAATCATCTAGTGGCTGACCAAGCCCACCTGTGTCTGCTGAAATCTACGATGAAAACAATCAACCAACTGCAGTATGCTTGCTCAAACAAAGCAAAACGGCGGCACCGGAAAATATATCTATGTATATGCATATATAAAGAGATACGTAGATTTATTATGATATGTATGCCCACACGTTCGTTCCACTCCCAAATCCCCCGGCCCTTTTTTGACCGACATGTCGGCAGGTGCCGATCGCCGCGTCGTATTACTTGGCTGGGGACTTCAACTTCTGGGACTTCCAACCCCTGGAGGCGCCAAGCTTTGCTTGCGGCTGCTCAGGGAATGGCCTTCCGGGTGTTGGGAAATGAACCGGAAGGGGATTCCCTTAAAGGAAACCCTAGGGGACGCTTTGTAGGGTTCATGTTCTCATCCCTGCTGAGAACCGGCAACTTTTCGGCGCCACGCATTGGCTTTCGACGGCCGCCGCTTTTTTCGTTGCTCCGGTTCGGCTTTTTGCTCGACAATTTTTGCGGAGGGTTGGTTCTGTAATTCCGGGGTACCTCAAGGGCACAAGGTTGCTTACATGCCTAACTCGAATCATGAATGGGTTCTTCTCAAGGTACTTCAAAACAAACTAGGTCACGAGTCACAAGATAGGAGGGTTTCATCGCCTGCCACTCTTAGCAGGCTGTTGTGGCAGTTCTCAGGGAATGAGTGGAACCTTGAACTATCCAACTGGTGTTTCCTTTCGGGGGAACTCTGGGTGCATTCCCATGTTCCGCATGTGTTTTGTGGGCCCGTCCCGAAGAGAAGTGAGGAACATGTTTATTGTGCGAAACCCACGTTTCAAAGTAACCAATTTTTCATGGCCCTCTGGACCCCAATTGAGCAACACCCAAAACCGATTCCCCCCCAACAAAATGTGATTTCAGTACGTGGTTGGATTCCTGCCTGGTCTGCTCCAAGGTAATGATCCTTTATGACCCTTCCAGTGGATCTCAATTACCTTCATTCAAACAGTAGGTAACCCTTCGATCCATTGTCCTCTTGGTTTGTAAAGCTGCTGGCAAGCCCCTGGTTACCCACAAGGAACATGGACTCACTGGATCCATGTTTTTGGGCGCTTCGGAAGCGGTGTGTCTGAGGAGATCCACTGGGTTTTCCCACCAGCCCCAGTTTGGGACTGGAGTCGAAGAAGCGAAGCTCCAGGCCTCTGAGACAGCGGGTTCGCGGCTCTGTTTTGAAACCAATTTGCGTGTTCAGGTTCGCGAAACTGGGCGCCTGGAGCTTCACGACAAAATGTTCCCCGCTTTTGGGGGTCCTTCAGCTAGCCGTTCATGACAGCGCAGGAGGAGGCCTCGAGCGGCAAGTTGCGCGCCTTTCATGCGGAGGCACGAGACTTTGGCTTTGGGTTTGGCAGGGGCCAAAGTGGTAAGGCAGTTTGAAGGCGTTGGCGGCTTTTTTGGGGGTGTGGGTGCAAGGACGTAGGCGTGGGGGCAAGGACGTCGTGGGTTCCCCGAAACTCGGTTTTTGTTGGGGGTGTGTGGTTTGAAAACCGCGCTCCTTGCTCCCTCAAGAATCTCTGAGTAGCTATCCAGTGGCAATCAGTGGCCTTTGGCATATCATGAATCAGGACTGGAAGACATTTGCCTCTTTTCAAGGCGCTTGAGGGGATACCACAAGGACCCCTGCGCTTTTGACAACCGACGTCCTGTGTGCTAAATCACGACCATATTTCCCCTTGGGGGTGTATATCCGTTTTTTTCCCTTTCTTTTTTTTGGCCGGGGTGGATCCGCTTCCTTTCGGGCCACTCCTGGCAGTTCCGGGAGGCTCCTGTCAGGTTTTTTGAGGTCTCGGCAAGTTGTGTTCTGCCGGATGCTGTCGGGGATGAGATAGGGGCCGATTAGAATGGGGTTGTGGCGTACTTTAATACCAGTTTAATCATGACTGTAGGGGAAAGTGCAACTAATTCTTTAGCCCCTTGTGTTACCCCTTATTTGAAGGGAAACCAACAGAACCCCATCGTGTTGGTTTGTCCTTTGTTTAATTAATTATATATTAATATAATATTTACTATACATATATATGTTCCAGGCTTCCTTGGCCCCCCCCCCCACCCCCCCCAATGGTCATGCTCAGTCAAGAAGGTAGCACAGTGTGACCCTACAAGCCCCCCGCCCCCCTGTGGGATGGGTGGGGGGGGTCCATGGTTCTCACCCCCCCCCCCCGCCCCCCTGTGGGAATGGGGGTTGGGGAGAATGGTAGCACAGTGTGACCGCAAAGCCCCCCGCGACCATGGTTCCCACACCGCCCGCTGGGGTCTATAATAGGTAGCAAGCAAAGTGCGTTTGCCACTGGCGCGTTGCAGCGCACTTGGTTAGCACTTGGTTGCGGCGCTGCAAAATACAAACTGCGTCGTGGCATCGCGCACTGTCAATTGCGACAGCGCTGCAACTTGTCGCGTGCTGCAAAATGAGCAAATGGCATTGCAGCGCAACACACGAACAGCGCCGCAAACGCGCCTGCAATGTCGCGCGCACACTGGAGCAAGCCGCCCCACAAGGCCCCCCCCCCCCCCGGGTTGGGGGGGGGGGCCAGCGTCCCCCCCCCTGGATGGACCCATACCATTGGGGGGGGGGGCTGGGGACGACGGGCGACGGGAACATATATATATATATATAAATATATGATGATAAAATCATATTGATAGTTAACCTACAACTAGTATATAGGAAAACATGTAGTATTAAACTAACATAATTATAATGCGATAAATAGGACTCACTTGCCAAGGTTCTTGACTTTGCACTTTTTGGGAAGATCTTTGGCACAGAACAAGTCTGAACATACTCTCTGGCACAAATCAAGCTACTGATGAAAGCAGGCAACACCAACATCCCACACCTTTTTTGGGGGAGCCTTTTCGGGGACCCCACTTCATGTCTTGAGAAATTCAGACCCACGCGTAGGTCTGTGTTTTGGCGAGGGTGCCCTTGTTCGGCGGGTTTTCAGGGAATGAACCAGCAACCCATTTTGGATGACCAAAGCCTTATTTTCACACATGGGGGTTGATCAATATTCCTGGTCCCCAAACGACCATGAGTAATTGTTCCCATTGAGTGGTAGATGTCACCTTTTTAGCGGTTTTCCCCAATGGTCATCCTATGTAAAGGACCTTTTTGATCAACATGCCCAGCTGGTTTTTCTGTTGGGCGCCGCCCTGCACGGAAGTTGGCTCACAGACTCACAGACTCGCTGACAGGTGCAGCTACGCAGCAGCGAGGATGTCTTCCAGGCCATGGATCTTTCGGCCTGAAAAGGCCGTGAAGGGCAACACGTGGCTGTGGGTCAAGAATATGTGCCCAAAAATGGGTTACCATGGTAAATGGAAACTTGGACTACAACCTGCGGTCCAATTCCTGGTGGTTTAATGTTGAGGTCCAATTCCTGGTGGTTTGATTTTGACCCACACCCACATAGCGGGGGGTAGACGTAGGGCCGACCCAAAGTTCCTCATGGTTCAAGTACACTCGCCTTGTTCATAGCCCTTGGCTTCCCTTGGTGTCCAAGCCCTTTAGGATGTTGTGGTCACTTGTGTTATGAATAACCCACTCAGGAAGTAAGCCCAGAGATCTGAAGGATGCAGCTTATCCTGGGGTAGACTTAGGATACATGTGGGTATGGGTCAAAATTAGGCCAGGAATTGGACTGCAGGTTTTCATCCTTTCCATTTACCAGGTCAACCCATTTTGGGTGCCTCTTTCTTTACATTTTGCCAGTGACCCAAAGTGTAGCAAACAAACATCAACATTTGACTGGAAACTCTAATTGTAGAAGTTGTTTCGACCATATTTGCGCTTGTCTCAAAATGACCCCCCCCCCCCCTTGGGATGAGGTTGAACGGAAACCAAAAGAAAAAGGGATAACCCTTCTCGTGGCAATTGGTGTGCGTGTACACAGCCACATGCGCTGTTTCAAGGGAAGCCAAAAGGAAACCGATCATCATTTTTTGTTGGGGGGGTGGACCCATATCGTCGCAGTTTGTGTGTTTTTCGGAGGGTACTTTTTTCACCTTGGTTTGAAGGGATACACAGAACACCATCATTTTGAGGGTTTTTATTGGGACACGTGCCCTTGATTATGCTGGATAGACCCTCTGTGAGGACCCCTCACGGGGCGCATGGGGTCTCTTGAAATGCTATACGGAAGGCCTGGGGTGTTCACACGAAACCCAAAAGGCATTAAGGGAATACCGACACCCTGGCACCAAACCAGGCACGGTTTAACCAATGGTTTTAGCATGGTTCAAACAAGGATTCGGCCCAATCCTATGTTGGGACCCGTTTGCGGAGGCGCGGGACCCAACTAAAAGAACACGGGTGGCTCGTCTTGGAGTTGGTATCCCTTCTTTGGTGGCTTTGAAGGGGAACCACAAGGAAAACCCGGACCGAAGCCATTCGGGGGGTTCCAACCTGAAAAAGACCAGCCACCCACATGGCATCATGTCAAGCACACGAGGCCGCGGGAGTTCAGATGCGACCAGTTTCCTTGGAGTTCTTCTTCGCGTACCGATACGGCGTTCCAACGACCCGATTCCTTCAACATGTGTCTGGTTTTGGTTTTTAAATGCACTGAGCCCATTTTTCCCCTATTAGCTGAAAGCTATGGGATCTCTGCCCTGATAGGCTCTGGTTTGGGGCAGCTTTCAGGGAGGGTTCAAAAGCAGATTCGGTTCTCAGGGTGTTCCCTTTTGGGCCTCTTGGGTCCCGATACCACCTGGGCTTGTTGGAGTTTGTGTCTTCATGCCTCTGAGTCCCTTCAATTCGAACATGTGCCCCTCGCCCTTTCGAACTCACCCAAGCCAATGCAACGGGATCGTGACACCGTGACTCGGGATTCAGGTGGTTCGGAACAAGGACTGGGACCAGGCCTTCTACCCAGAGGCGCGAGTAGTGACGCAGACTCCCATTTCAATTTCCTCAAGAATATTCATTCTCCTGACTGGTGTCAAAAGGAGCCTATTACTCCTGAAAGTATGCCGGATTTTTTTTTCCCGGGGATGTGTTCTCTGGCTTTGAAGGGAGGCTCTCTGTACTGGAAGCATGTCGTATTTGTTTAGGGGCTTAAGCAAATGAAGCAACTAGACTCTGGCCCCTTTAGCGTTTGAGCGTGGACTGGGTTTGGGAGAAGCAAGCTGTGGCCGTGTCTCGTTTGGAGTTGGAGCTCCCAAATGGCTGGTTATCAGTTTTAGGCATGGTATTTTTTAGGCATCCACGTTCTGCGACGTTTCTTGCAAGGCCCAAGTGATAAAGTGGTCATGTTGAATCGTTCGTGGAACCCAATCAGCCACTGTGCCTCCAGTGAGTCACTTGCTCAAACCCGCTGTAGATGGGTTCCTTCGCCGCGTTGTTGAAAGTCTTTACATGGGTGTGTCATTGTTTTTGAGGGTACCCTTTTTTGGTTGGTTTTAAAGGGAAACCAACAGGAAGCTCTTGCCATTCTTGAGGCTTCCTTATTTTGGCACACACCCACCAGGCTTCAGGCTTCTGGGTAGACGACAGAGTACTCAGTTTTAATTACGTGACTTTGGGGATCCACCCTACCCCCCGCCCACCCACCCACCTACCCACCCCCGGCTCCCTCAACGCTTCAGGGTGACACCGAGCAGCTGCGGGGCCCTGACGGCTGCGGCACAGCCAAGGGCTGGCGCCTCCCCGGCAAGGCCGAGAAGGGGCAACGGCAACGGATGGGGCAAAAGTACCCCCCTCAAAAAAATTGGGGATGGCTCAAAATTAAACAGGAGGGGCAAACCGCAGGTTTTGGTCCATGTTTCCACTTGCCAGGGCAACCCATTTTGGTACCGGTTTTTGGAATTCGAGAATTGCGTGTTGCAAGGGTTTGTTCTCAAATTCAGGCCAAGCCGCAGTGCTCACTCCAAAACAGGCAACTTAGCTTCAAATCTCTTGGTGTCCCTTCAAACTCCCAACAACAAGAGGGCGGCCACTCCCACATGTTGCCCCTATGCTGCCCCCCTCTGCTCTAAAACATCACCTGGTGTTTTGTGGAATGCCACCAACCCGTGTTCCCCCCAAAATGGCGGGGGCACACGCCATGGGTTTTTGTTGGGGCTCCTGGTGCCGCGCGCGCCGGAGGCGGGGGACGTCTTCCGGATTCGCTTCACGCGGACGTTGCCCTCCTCCGGCGCGGACGAGAAGCGCCTTGGCCAAGCCTCCGGCCCTTTGATGACAAGGGGGGGGTTGGTTTGGGGGGTTTGGGGGGTTCCAGCCTTTTTGGGGGTTGGTTTGCTCACCTGAGTCCCGTTTCGGACTTGAGTCGCTTGTCAGAACAACCAGAGCTTCAAGTCACACTTGAAAGTCCACTGCTTTTTGATAAAGGAGCGTTGCCAAGATTCCAGGGGGGTGATTTGTCCCAAACATAAAAGCTTTCCATGGCGAACTTCATTGCCGGATCTAACAAAAGCTGTCTGGAAATCTGGGCGCAACATAGCCTGTTGGTTTGAGTTTCGCCCACTGGTTGACACCTGTAGAAGCATGCGATTTTGGGCCTGGACCCGCCGTGGACGGACGCCATCAATCAAATGGATGGACGAAGCCCTAACAACTCGCCAATCTTCCATTTGTTTTTCAGTTGCCAACAAGAAATCGATTTCTAGTTGCTGAAATGAATAGTTTTCCATTGTCCCCTGTTGATTTTAAAGGGAATCGAATTCACTACTGGACATTTTCTCTCATTTTTTCCAGGGGACTCGAGCAAATGGTGCAGGATTTAATCCGATATTTTTTGAGACAGGCCCCTGGCACAGCTACAAAGCCATTCACAGCCCCTTGTAGTTGCATGGTTTTTCCCTCGGTCTGGTTTTTAGGGAAGCCCCTCTCATTTTGAGCCCATTTGGGGTCATTTTTTTGCTTTTCGGTTTCTGCAGATTCAAGTCAGAAACTGGCTGGTGGCTTCCCTTCAACCTACCACTGAACGGGGGTGCCTTTGATAGTGGTGAAATGGCTGTGGGTCAAAATAGGTACAATGAAACCAAGGACACAAAACCGGTCCAGTTCCTGTGACCCATGCCCATATCTGGACACATTGCAACAAACCAGCCCTTTTGCCGGGTTTCCACAAAAGTTTTATTTTTTCCTGGAATGGACATGGAAGGTATTTCTAGAACATGCAATTGGATGGCCGCCATTTGCTTGCTTTTTGTCCATGCGTTTTTTGCCCCAAAAACACCAGTTACAGTGACTGAAAACAAATCCGCCACTGGGCTATCTAGGTGGTTTTCGACATGCTCTGTTAAAGCCCAGGAGTTAGGGATAGAAGGCAGGACATTCTCCAAATTGGGAGGTACTCCCACAAAAACCGAAGGGGACCAGAGACGCGCTGTCGTCTCTGGCGCGTCTCTGGCGCTTCGGTTGGTATTCGGGGCCGAGGCACATCAGCTGGACCTTGCAGCGCTCGGGCAAGCTGGCGGTGAGCCAGGACGTTCGATCCCTTCGATCCGATCCGAGTCGATCTGGGCGCGAGGGTTTGGGCGGCTCGTCCGTTTCTTTGTTGGAGTCGGTAGCCTTTTTCATTGCCGGTGGGTTTAGGGTACCATCAAAAAAGGGTACCATCAAACCCAAAAATGGTGGGTTTTGCTTTTTGATGGTTACCCTTTTGTGGGTTTGATGGTACCCTTTTTCTTGCTTTTTCTTGCACCCATCCCCAAGGATCCGAATCTTTTCAAAGTGAGGACTCCCGAAGGGCTTCTTGGAGGAAGGAAAGCGCCAAATATACGGTTTGGGGTTCATGCCACAACTATCACTTGCCGGTGCGAGAGATGCAGGGAATGAGAATTGGAATGACCCCCTGTAAACCATCCAACTGGTGGTTTCGTTTACGAATCAGCACGTTCATTCCCTCATTCCCTACTGGGCACCGGTTTAAAAAAAGAAGAAGAAAAAACAGGAAAAGCGAAATCCATTTGGGGGGGCCCGTAAAAGACACCCAAATGTCAATCCAGGGTTAATAAGCCCCTACTTACGGTATTTACGCGTATTTGCTGTAGAATCAGTAAACGTAAGTCGTAAGCAGTAAAATCCAGCAAAGGGCCGAAATGTCAATCCTATTTGCTGTAGTTGTCCCTGCTTTGAGTTTTGTTTGGGGGTATTTACACATATTTGCTGTAAAATCAGTAAACATAAGTCGTAAATGCAGGTCAAATCCAGTAAATGTGAATCCTATTTACTGTATTTACTTTAGAGCTGTCCCTGGTTTTGTTGTAAAATCAGTAAACATAAGCCGTAAATACAGGTCAAAGCCAGTACACGTCAATCCTATCTTTATGTATTTACACAAAAGGGGCCGTCCCTTTTTTTTTGTGCGGGTTCGTCACTTTTGGGCAGTGAAGTTTGAAGCTCGGGTGTTGCTGCAGGCTGTGGTACATGGCTCGCATCCGGAGTTCCGTTTCGGATTCGAATCGGGGAGCCCGGTGGTTTGGAGCCGAATCGCTCGCAGGGGCTACCTGAGCGGACCAGTTGCTCGATGGAAGAAATGGAACAGATGTCCCCTTCTCGTTCTTCCGAACGCGATCGGCCGAAAAGAACCCAAGCGGCTTGCCACTGAAATGGTGGGGGCTTTCAGTCCGAGTGTCTCTCCTGAGCCAAGGCCCTCCAGTACTTCGCTTCTTTGGTTCTTTCCGGCGTGATTTTCCCACGTCCTTGGTGTCCCCGGTGCGCTGGGTTTCGGTCCGTGTGAGCAGTGTGCCGTTGATACCTTCGAAGATCCATGGCTTTTGACCCTCCAACGGCCCCGGGATGGCCCGGGATGCCGTCACACCCAAAAAAATCGCACGAGCTCACCGATTCGGGGGCAAGCCGAGCAAAATTCCGGCCCATGAAGGATTCGGTTGATTGCCGGTTTGCCAATACTTTTGGCTAACTTCCTGTGCGGCTTCAGGGTTGAAGCCTCCCGAGTTCCTGGACCTCAGTCGCTGTTCGGGAAGACCATTCCAGTGGCGAACAACAAGTGTGGTTACATTTGTTTGGCCCATCCACTCGTTCGGAAGCGACAAGCAGGTTTTGCGCGGGACACTTCACACACCAATCCCCAGCTAACTTGTAGAGATTCCCTTTGTGGGTCTGTCCCTTTTTGGAGGGTACCCTTTTTGGTTGCTTTTCAAAGGGAAATCCAACAAAAAGGACCACCCCACATTTCCATTTCGGGGCCGCGAAAAACTCCGCCGGAGACGCGGGCAGGAGGTGGCCCTGCGGCGCAGCTACTGCATCGCCGGGAACCCCGGACTTGCGGACTTTCGATCCCGAGACGCCGAGACGCGGAGTTGAAATGAAAGGCGAAAGGGGAAAGTTGGAAAGGGAATGAAGGGCTCCTTAAAAGATCTCCATTTTTTGCAACCATTTGAAACATGTGGCTTTCTCCACAATAAAGGGAAAGGGAATGGGAAAGTTGGAAATGGGGATGAAGGTTAGTCAGGATCCTTGAAAGATAGATACATTTTGCCACCATTTGAAACATGGCTGGCTTTTTCAACACCCAAATTAAGGGAAACCACCATTGACAAGTTGCAATGTTCAGGTGTATAATGTAAGGATCCCTGGAATGGGAAAGGGACAATGAAAGGAAAGGGAAAGGCAAGGGCCAAGGGGACCCAAAGTGGATGAGGGTGAACACTGTCACCAACCAACCAACCAACCAACCAAGCCATCTCACTCCACCCTAGGGTTCAACTTGCCCCCATCAAAAGAAAGGCCCAAGGGGACCCAAATTGGATGTCAATCCTGAAGGGTACACAACGTGTCCGGCCGGACGCTGGAATTTCCATCCCCAAAGGTGAAAGTTGATACCTCCTCCTTGGAGCCCTTCGATGCGAAGAGGGCCTACATAAACACTACTTTGTGAGCGTGCTTATTGCCCGCTTAGGAGACTGATAAAACCATGGAAAGTGGGTTATAGCCATGGTTATCACCCACTTGCTAAGTACATCGTCCCTTAAGTAGGCATCCTTTTTGGTTGGAACATAGATGGCGACCTGGTTGACCTTGTCTCATAAGGACGCCTCTGGCCTACGCTGCTGGTGTTGTAAGAAAAACATGCCATATTCATCAACAAGTCCCTGGGTTTAGTGGGGAATCATTATCAATAAGCTGGGGTTGATGAATACAGGGTCAACATTAAGTTTCATCCCATAAATGCTTTGAACTTTTTGTGGGCAACCCACTCAGGGAGTAAGCCCAGGGATGCTCCCAAGTCGTTCCCTCCCAATGGTAACGGGCCTATGGTCCCAATGAGTGGGCTGACTCCAGTGCCACTGCCAGGCCGGCTTGCCCAGACCCGAAGAAACTATCCGACAAGAAATGAGTTCTTGCAATTGCAACCCAAAAGAATGGTTTGTGACCACTGTACCTTTTTTTTAAGCGGGTAGTTTGAGGGTCCAGGCGACCTTTTATACCGCTTTGCTTTGCGAACCACTTTTCGAAGTCTGGAATTCCCTGAGCAAGTAAACCCTCAGTGAACCTCTCAATAAATCCCTGCAAAGTTAACTGGCTTGTCTCGCGATATGTGTTTTAGGTTAAAAGGTTGAATACCTATGTGCTGTCAAAAGACCCCCTTAATGGGTTAATCGGGATGGTCATCCCGAGTGACCCTTCCATTTGCTCAACAATATGTGTTATGATTGTTATGTGTTATTCTCCTTATTGGTTTAAAGGGAACCTGTCAATAAACTGTCACAGACATATATTTCGTGTATTTTGTTTCCGGGAAGGAACCTTAAGCAAATCCAAAAGACAGCTCTTAAGCCCAACTCGGTGGCTTGGCACTTGCCATCAGAATTCGCAGGTGGGCTCCTGGACCAGTTTCGTGTCCCGAGAGCCCATGACCTTTGAGGCCCTGAGATTTTCGGAAATTCCGCGGGAGGTGGTTGAGCCGATTTTTCTGGCGGGAGGTGAATTCCCTGCGGTTCAAACTAATTACCATTTACGAGGCATGCTTGGGTTCAAAAGACCCTTAAAACAATTGTTTACCCTTCAGCCCTGTCTATCATCCAATTTGGGTCAACCTTTCTTTAAATGGGGGCAAGTTGAACCCTATGGTGAAGAGAGGCATTTGAGCGCAGCCGGCGTCAAACAAGGCTTTACCCAAATGTTCAAGGGCTAGGGCAAACCGCAGGTTTTGGTTTTTGGTCCCATTTTCCAAGGTGAGCCTCAATCAAAGCCGATTCGGGTAGACTAAGGAGAGTAAGGGACAACTCACTCGCCATAAATGGCCGGTTTTGCTTCTTGAAGCGTGGTCTTGGGTCGACCATTTTAATATCGACAGGTGTTGATTATGACTCACTTGAGCCATCAAAACCTGATGAAGGTGAGGGCACAGCCGCCACACATGGGTGCGGATAATTTGTCCTCTTGATTTTTGCATGGTGGGTAGACGACTTTAGTGCCAGGTGCTGGCGTTTAAGAGGTTGCTTATATTCCCGTGGGATGGTCAGATGAAGTGGGGCTCTCATTATTTCCCGTGTTTGAACACCATCTGGTTGGATGTTGAGAGGGATGAACACGCCATGTTTTTAGTCTCAGCCGGGCAAAATTCGATTGAGGATCGGTTTGGGGTAAGACGAGCAATTCCATGATGAAGGTTCTTGTCTGGAGGTCTCCTTATTTCCGGCTTGGGAATCACAGTCATTTGTTCAGACTACTGGGAGCCTGTGATTCATCGGTTGATTTTGATGGGGGTATGTTTTTCTTTTGTGAGGCGATCAACAACAGCCGTGCGATTGGTTCAGGATGGGTTCGGCAGGAGGTTTGCCAGGCGAGGTCCAACTGGTTTTGTTCCGTCATGCGACCTCCGAAGTGGGCCTTTCTTGATTGCTATTGGGCAACGGATCTTTAGACTTTTAACGTTTTGGTTGAAATCAAGTAATAGTCTGTTTTCCATTGAGTTGAACAACGATTGGCAGACGGGTCGTTGCAGCAACCAAGCGTTGGCTTGTAAGGCGGGCCCTAAGGTAATGTTCAGCTAAACCTCCAGTAGGATGTCTCAAATTAGGGTTGAGTCCCCTTCCTGCGGGCTCCCAAAAAAAGGCATTTGGTTGGCATTTGGCAATGATTCTCCTTTTGCTTCAGAATATTTGGCTGTGGGTCAAAACCCATATACGGCGCACCACCCATTTTAGTCTATTTTATTGGGGATTGGGATGTTCACTGGGGGTACGGGATTTTGACCCATGGCCATTTGTTTATTGTTCCTGTTGGTTTTTAAAGAAATCTATCACTACCGGATTGTTGTTATTTTTCCAGGGACTTTGGCAAATGGGGGACTCGAAAGCATTGAAGAAGTGGCTGTTCAGAACCTTGGACACTTGGACCCTCGAGTAGCTGCGAAAGGAACCAGAAGTAGTTACTTAGAGTCTCCATGACCCCTGGAAAAGGGGTCATAACCCCTTAATTTTGGGTAATGACCCCATAAGGGTCATGGAGACTCCAGGTAGTTTGAACTTTGTTGGCGACCGCAATCCATGGGAGGATGCACGCTGGGCTGCCTTTAGTTGCAAGGAGGAAAGGTCAGTTGTAAAGCTAGTAGCTACCAGCGGGATGTATGCACAGTGCAGCAGGATTCCAAACAATACTTCTCTCTTCTTGTTGTGAACGTCACCCATACGATGCGTCTTCTAGCCATTGTTTGAGCTTTTACAAGCTCGCCCATGTGGGTGTAAAACGAGTGACTCCGTGACACAGGCCGTCACTTGGGACCCTTCAGGTTTCTGAATGACAGTACTTTGACCAGATCACATCTTTGTCCAGCGACAATGGTTGAAACCACGGGGCAGCGATTTGAGGATTTGTGAACCCAAGGGGCGTATGAGCCAAGGTTGGAAGGTTCCCAAGGCGGGTCTTAGCACTTCTGCCTTTTTTTCTCCGAATAAATCTCCAAATGACTAATCAACTGTACCCATCGATTGGGTATGCCAGCTGAAGGGTTGTGTTTTTGTAGGGTAAGGGTCCAAATAGACACCACCCATTTTAGAGGGTCCTCTTCGACACACAGCCAACTGATTGAAACTGATTGCTCCTCATGACAATTGGGTATGGGTCAAAGGTGACAGGTTTTAGTCCTTTCCATTTCCCAGGGCAACCCATTTTGGATACCCTCCCTTCCACTAGCATAGCTTCAGGTGGGAGTACCGGAAGAGCAGTTCCTCTTGTAGCCTTTTGGGTGCTAGGGCAACGTGGGAGTGAGGGCATCCGATTTTTGACCCGCACCCATTTGGCCATGGTTCAAAACCAATGGTACCCCCATTTCAGATCCTACTTTAGCGGTTGGATTGAATCGGATGTTCGCTGGTGCCATGGGTTTGGTCCCGCCATATTAGCCCCCAGGAGTTTTTAGTGACTTTGGTGGTTTGAACCCCAGGGAATGTCGTTTTTAGTGGTTTGAACCCCCCCCCAAAACAAAAGTCTTTGTGTTTCCCCTAGACACCTATAGGGTTTCAGCGCTCGGTGTGGCTCCCCGTTCCAACGGCTCATGGACCCGGCCTCGCAGGCGTCGGCCTGGGTGGCGGAGGTCACCGCCGCGCGCCGAAAAGTTTCGAGCCATGGAGCGAGAGGGGGGTAGGACCCCGCCGCCCCGCCGTTTTCGGGCCAACCAAAGAAAGGCCCCTCAAGCTGTGCCAGTAAAAAACCTTGAGGTACCCAAGATCCCCCAATTTGGGCCGAATCAATCTTAGAGGCACCCCCCCCTTCAATTTTTGGCCTCTTGATTATTTATTTTTTCCCAGAGAAAAACAACCTTGGTACCCAAGATGTTTGCGGTTTTGGGTCGGATTGCTTTTTTGTTGTTTCTGGGTTCGTCGATTGCAGATTCCCCCCAAATCCGTGAAGATGTGAGGTACCAAGGGACTCAGCGTTGTTTGGGTCGTCGGTTTTTTGAGGGGAGTTTGGGTGCCCTTTGCAGGTCCGGGGAAATGAGAAAACCCGAAGTTCACTTGGGTCCAAATCCAAAAAAATGACATGGGTGTGCGTTTGTTTTAAGGGAGCGTGGTTATCCTTTTGTTTTTTCTTTGAAACCGATCAATCAACGTGGTACCCTCCAAAAAGGAGGCAGCCGCCGAATGGATTTCTGAGACGTCCGAAAGTAGGAAACCGGAGCCGAAATTTGTGTGGCTTCCCTTTCTTTGCTTTTCAAGACAAGCCCAACACGGGCTTCAAACTCGGATTTGTATGGAGCTGTCAAACTGTTCGCCACCGCTTCGTTTCAACCAGCCAGCAAAGGTAGCAGACAGAGTCCAGGCTTCTCTTCATCGACTCAGGCCATCAGATCGTTAGGGCCTCTTCGGGGAAGTTGCGAGGTTTGGTTTCCTGGAAAGCTAAAGCAAAACCCACCCAAGTCATTTGACTCCAGGGCTCAACCCTCATTGAAAGACAGGTGTTGGCCCAAATTGGATGATGATAACTCTTATGTAAACCATGGCGGCTATATGAACCCAACCATTGTTCAACTGGGTCTCAGTTGTTCAGTGGCACCAATTTTGTTTCCTTGTTTTTTGGTGGCCCCACTAAAAAATTGGTCTTCCAACCAAAAAGGGTTCCCTTTTTTCCAGGGTCAATGAACTGAGGGCTGGCCTGCCTGAACCCTTGGGTCCAGAAGCCGCCAGCCTCGCTCGCTGAGGTTGGGAGCACCGGGCGTGAATTCTTCCAGCTGTTGCTGGACGGCAACTGGCTGGCCGCGGTGTACCCCAACGCCGATGAGGCGGAGCATCGAATAGTTTTTTTGTTTTTTCTCAGAGGTAGGGATTTGGGCAACGGCGGTCCTTGGCATAGGTGCCCTTTTTATGTTACTTTGCTTGGAATAGATGGGTTCCACTGGTTTAAATGGGCTTTGTTCCAGGGTCATCTATCTATGTTTCCAACAGGACGCCTAGATCCTTGGTTTTCAACTCGCAGGCCCTCAAACAAGTGGACCCATGTGGAAACTTGGAGGCTCCCAGCCATCCCCTTAGCTTTTTAGCCTTTTAGTGTTTAGTGGTAGTTTCCATTTAATTCCCAGCCTGCAATAGGCCAAAAGGGGACCCCCCCCATGGAGCCAGGGAGGGGGTTTGTTAGGCCTTGCCTTCGCTTCAAACTGAGGCTGCCACATAGCCCAACGGTTGTTGTGTTTCTTTTTCTCCTTTTGTTTCTTCTTTTTGTTTTCTCCGGATTTCCCCTCTATTTCGAAAGCCAAGCTCAGTTCTTGACTCTTGGGAATTGTGCGGAATTGGCCCCCGAAAATGGCTCTCGGCTCTCCCTTTGGCTTCCCCCCCCAAAAAAAAAACACGGTACCGACAAAAACACACACACACCCAACTTACAGTCTGGGTGTTACATCGGGGCTCTTTTCGTTTTGGTCCAAGGACAGCTTTGGAAGGACCTCCTCGTTCTCAGCAGGGAATGAGAGTTATGGGTGGTTTCCTTTATTCGGGGACCAATTCCTGGGTTCATTCTCACAACCCTAGGTCGTCCCTTACGGAGAGCCAGCATGTTCTTGCTCTTCGGTTCTTTTCATTACAGAAGGGCCCGCCATGGGGCCTGCGTTTGCGAAATGCCAGAAAAACTCAGAACAACACGCACCAGTACACCATTCCCATGTACTCTGGAAAAGGACATGTGACCCAAACCTCGAGAAAACCAACAAACACACAAAAACCTCGAGGAAAAAACAAACAAAAAACAATCCCTTGGGGGAAATGACCAGTACCTCCAAGGTTTTGTTCGGGGGATTGTTTTTGTTTTTCCTCGTTTCTCGAGGTTTTTGCACTTCCGCATTGTCCCCTCAGTGTTTTCCGAGTATTTCTTTCATGTTCTCTCAGTGTTCCATTATATAGCATTCCCTTACTATTCCCTGAGAATTCCCTGAAGAGTCATCAGAGTTCCTTTCATATTCCCCTAAATCTTGCCATATTCCTTAAATATTCTCTTGTCCCTAGTGTTCTCTCAACACTCCCCAGTATTCCTTTAATATTTCTCAATATTCCCCTAGTATGTTCCTAATATTCAAAATACTTCCTTAGTATTCCCTTAATGTTCGCCTAGCATTCCCCTTAGTATTCTCTATTCCTTTAGCATTATCTCACCCCTAGTAGTTGTATTCTGCTAGTATTCCCCTAGTATTGTCCTAGTAGTCCTTAGTATTTTCTTGGAATACCCCCAGCATTCTCCCAATATTCCCCCCAGTAACCCCAGCATTCCTTAGTATTTGCTCAGTTTATTTGTAGTATTCTCTCCCAGTATTCCCCTAGTATTCTCCTAGCATTTCCTCTTGTTATTCCCCCGGTATTCCCTTATTATCCCCTCGGTGTTTCCCTAATTCTTTGCTACTCAGAAACTGGAGCGCAGATGCAGGATACCAGGGGAAGTACAAAGGGGAATGCTGGGGCAATACTAGGGGAATATTTGGAGAATACTAGGGGCATACCCAGAATTTACTAAGGAACACTGAATAATATTAGGGGAATACAATTCTAGGTAATGCTAAAGAAATACTATTAGGGGAATACTAGGGGAATACAACTCTAGTGGTAAAATAATTCTAAAGGAATAGGGGCCTATTCGAGCAATAGTAAGGGGAGTGCTAGGGGAATATTAAGGGAACACTAGTGAATACTATGAAAATGCTAGGATAATACAGACTACTTGAGGAATGTTAAGGGAATCTCGGAAAACACTGAGGAAATACCAGAGGGTACACCAAGAGAATACTAGAGGAATAGTAGGGGAATACTGAGGGGGATACAGGGGGTCTGGTAGGGAATTACCAAGAAGCTGCTAAGGGGAAGATTGAAGGAATATTTGGGGAACACTTGAACACAGAGAAAATTTGGGGCATACAAGAAAATACAAAAGGAGTTAGGGGAATACCAGGAGAATACAGAGAATATTATGAGGCAATATGCGTGGAATATTCGGGGAGTACCAGGGAATGATAAGGATAATACTAGGGGTATAGTAAGGGAGTACTAGGGAAGCACAAAGGGTGAATACTCGAGAAACAAAAGGGGAGTACTAAGCAAACACTTGGGAACAGCTACTAGGGGAACACCGAGGAGATAGAGGGTGCAACAAGAGAGAACTAAAGGAGTTTTTTGGGAATACCGAGAGCATGATAGAGGACTACTGGGGCAACACAGATTACCAGGAGAATGCTAGTGAACTACAAAGAAAACTATTGGGGAACATTAGGGGAACACTGAGCGAATATTGGGGGTATACTAAGAAAATAACAAAGGCACACTGGGGTACTGCTAGGGACATAATTACTAGGAGGGTGCTAATTAGGGGAATACTGGGGGAATTCTGAGGATCTTTTAGGGGGATACTAAGGGAATAGCAAGCAAATCTTTGGAGAACACTGATTGCCAGAAAGCAGGGAGAGGAAAGATGCCTGCAGTGGGTGGCCTTCTCCAAAAATCACCAAAGACCGCATGTGCAAGAAAGGTGCATCCACATACGCCAAGGTGTAAAAAATGCTGATTTCCAAAACACAGGCCCCATGGCGGGCCGCTCTCTTTCATTCGTCGGTTCCTTCCATTCCTTCCCTAGGCATTTCGCAGCGCTCGCCGGGGTTCTTCGTCAGGCGGACTTCCAGCAGCCCGGGCACGCGATCTGCGGGCCCGACAGCCGCGGGGCCGGCCGCTTCTGGCGCCTCGAGGTGCGGCTTTGGGGCGCGAGGTATGAGGGAGGTATGAGGGGGGGGCGGATGTCCAAAGTGGGGGGGGGGGGGGTTTTCGCCACTTGCTGGGCGCGAGGGTGGGGGGAGGAGGTGGGGGCGGGTGAGATGTCAAAAGGAGGGGGGGTGAGGGGAAAGAAACACCTGAGCCACTTGCTCAAAGCCGAGTCGGGTAGATGAAGGTTTGATTGTGGTTCGCTTTGTTTCAAGAAGCCTCCCACATATTCTTTGATCATACCCCAACTCCCTTGAAGATTCCTTGCAGAAGGGGTCTATCCTAAGGTCTGGAGCTTCGTTTCATGGTTTGAAAACAAGCTTCCCGAGTGGGAGACTTAGGCATCCAGTTTAGTGGACGGGCTTGGTTGATCCGCATCAGAGGCGTTTGCACCGAAAACCCGGTGGCGGGAAACACGTGCAACTCGGTGCGTCCTGGAGTTTTCGTGCACCCCACCATGTCACCTTTCCAGGAATCGGACCCCGGAAAATGGATTTCGGTCTTCAATTTTGGTTTTCCTTTTGAGACAACCCAACAAGGGCACCACGTCTGAAAAAGACAGACCCACCAGTTTTGGTATGGGGGTTGAAAGGGAAAGTCATGGAGCCAACCAGTCGAATTAGATTAATTAGGCGATCTGAATGACTTCCATGTGCCTCACGTCCGATTTCCCTCTAGTTTTAAAGGGAATCTATCACTGGATTTTTTGGTTTGGGCTGTTCAAAGGCAATCCTTAGTCCTTGCCTTGGGCTATCTAAGGCGTCCCCTTTGTAGTGCCCATGTTGTTATTCTTTCCAGAAGACTTGAGCAGAAATAGAGGGGGAAGTAGAGTTTCTCTCTGATGCGCCTTCGAATCTGGGAGCTGAAGTAGAGGGGGAAGGGGTGATGCACGCTTGTTTTGAGCTGGACGCAAACGATGGATCGTGGACACGATGAAGGCCTTAAACCATATAGGGTATGTCCTTTCTTTTGGATGCATTAATGTGCATGTTACATTTTACCAGTGACTCAAAGTGAAGCAAACCTACTGGGCCTTGAAGTCGACGATGGCCAGAGCCGGGCTTTTTTTTTTTGGACCGGCGCGCTGGAGCTAAGCGGGAGTATCCAAAATAGCACAAGATTGGACTTTGTGCTTCTCTGGGTTCCTGTTACCCTTTTGCCCAGTGGATTCCGCCTCTTTTCTCGACATTTTTATCAGAAAGGGTTCCGATTCCTTTAAACTCGGCCAACCAGAAAAGGATGCCGATTCTTTTTTTCCCATGGCCGCTGGAACTGGGTGTTATAACCAAGCAACTGGGAGTTCTCCAAAATGACATGGCCATACTATGCCCGGGTCCGGACGTTGTGTCGTTTGGGTGTCCTTCATTCTCTAGCCAGCAAACCTGGGGGTCCAAGTCCGGCCAAGGCAGGCTTTTGAAAGGTTGTTTTTAAGCCTTTTGGAAGGTTGGAATATTTTTGGAAGGTTGAAAGGTTTTTGGAAGGTTGGAAGGTTGGAAGGTTTGAACGGTTGGAAGGTTGTTGGAGGTTGTTGGAAGGTTTTGGGAAGGTTTGGAAGGTTTGGAAGGTTTTTGGAAGGTGGTGAACCGGATATCCACCTCCAACTCGCCCTTTGGGTCCACCGACCAAGAGATAGTCACGTTTAGCAGGGGATCCGGAACGGACAGCCCAGTTTAGCGACTAGGCCACCTTCAGGGGTCCAGGAAGTCGGTCAAATCTACTTGGGTGTTTGGGGGCAAAGAAGCGGTACCTCGACCCTCGAACTAACCAAAATATCACACCAACCGCGGTTTTTGGGCTGCAAAAGCGGCCATGTTTCGTCGACTTGGTCTCAGGCATGTCAAAAGATCCGGCGGGAGTAGCTTTGGGTCCCCGGCTTGGCCGAACACTGCAAGGGAGTTCCCAGGGACCCATGACTTTCCATCGGGGGATGGGGTTTTTCATTGCTGAGAACTGGCTGGACTTGAGCGCCCGACCCCCCTTGAAAGGGCCCCAAATCTTCGGAGGTTCCTGTCTGGAGCTCAAAGAATACATAACGTTGACCCCATAAATGAATCAACCCCGGTTTATTAGTAGGGGGTGCTTCTCCCTGGAAGAAATGTGGGGAATCAAACCACTTTTGGAGGGGCACACCCGCCTATGCAATCCTTAGTACATCATTTTAGTATAACCACACGTCAACGGGTTTTGCGCGCTGCTCAATTGAACATCGGAAACTCCATCCGCCGACTGCAAACCCACATTCACCCTCCAACTTGTTCTTTTATGTACCGCCTATAACCTTCTTCGCCCTTTTGGAATTCGGCTGTTTCGCATGTTTTTGCAAGTCGGTTTTTGCATGTTTGGCCAGTTTGACTTTCACACGTCCACCCAACGCGGGTTTATCTTAAGCGGCTCCAAAAAGGTAGCTGTCTCCCTTTGGTTTTTCCTTAAGCTACACACCCCACGCAGGAATTTCCACCAAAACCTTGCGAGAGCGGACTCGTCGCGAGGAGAACCTGACTGTGGGCGACAAGGTTCGGGTGATACTGGAGGCTCGATCGATTGCCACCCAAGGGTCAGGGTGCTTAGTAAGTGGTTGGCAAACATGGTTATAACCCACGGAACGGAGACTTATAACCATGGCTTTTGTGGGTTAGAACCATGGTTATTGCCCAATTACTAAGTGCAATGCTCCTTTAAGCAGCTTCATCCTACCATGTTTTATGGAGGCTTTTGCTTGGGGGTTTTACGGGGCTCCCTAAGGCTCCCCGAAGGAAAAGGTACGGAATCTACCCCGAAACGGGCTCGCAACTACCCTACCCATGCTGCCCAAGTTTTTCCTTCATCGGACCCAACCAATTCCCTCGGTGTCCTTTTTGGGTTCCCTTTACAACCCCTTTCTTTCCCCGCAAAAGAGGGCACCCAAATATTGCACAGGGAGAAAGGAAGGATCCCAAACCAAAGCTTAGTACAAGCGCTCGGTTTGGAGCAGCTTGGGAGAACTCCGACCTTTCAGTTCTTGTCCCGAGATCCGGGCGAAAACCGAGTACGGCCAAGTTTCAGGTTCTACCAACCCAGACCTGCAGAAACCACCCATCAGAAGTATTGATATTGCAACCCAAAAGAATGCTCGGCGATTTCCTCTTCCTTTTTTTTTCAAGGGCAGTTTGAGGGTCCAGGAAGTTCAGTAGAGTAAGGCCTACATGAAAACTAAACCCCGCCAATTTTTGAGCATAGAACCCACAATCCGCTGGGGTGGGAAACCCACCCGCTTGGGCCTTTCGAAGGATCGGTGGCCAGATCCGCTCCGCAGGTCGATGGCGCTGCAATGCCCAAGAGCCTGCGATGGCAGCGCCCGTGACTTTTCGCGCGCGCGCTTTCGCTTCGACGCTTGGGGGTGGGGGTGGCAAAGGGCCGGTGACGTGGCGCCCGTTGGCTTGTGGCTGCCTGTCTGGGTTTGGGTCAAAATCGAGCCACCAAAACAACGCATACTCTAGTCCAGTTTTCCATGTACCAGGGTTCCATCTTGAGCACCTATTTTTGACCCACAGTCACAGCCATATGTCCCTTGCGGTTTAAACGTGAATGTTGACCTCGGATTAAGCAGAACCCCGGTTTATGAATATGGGTCCCGGTGCTTCTCCCCGGTTTGGGGATGACCACGTTTGCAGATCCCCCCGCGCCTCCAGAGGCAAATAAACAGGGGGTCTGCTTCATCCGGGGTCGACATTACCGGTTGCCACTTTTAAGATGAGCCTCGCAGGTTGTTTGATTGGGACAGGGAGCCGCTGTTTTAACGACCTGCCCCATCCGACACGGATTCGAAGTTGCCGGAGTTCTACAAAAGTGGTTCGATCGATATTTGGATCAGCCACGCTCCAGGCACTTGGACCCTCAAACTACCCAGAAAAATGGGTTATCGGCTCCTCATTCAAAGGTGGGTTTGAGGGTCCAGGTACATGGTTTACTACTTAAGAGCCGCGAGAGCGTGAAAGCCATGACGCCTTCACACGACAGAGAGCGGCTTGCGGACGGTCCTCAGATCTTATCCGTCCGGCTCCGGAGAGGAAAAAAAGGGCGGCGCCCGTCTATCAAAGGGTTTTGCAGGAAATGTTAGGAAATGGCCCCAAAACACCCGAAATCAGCAGTTTTCCTGTAGAATTTCCTCTATCCCCACCCTTTCAGTCTAAGCCACCGACGACGAGTGGTGTTGTAATTCGCGCGCGCGTCTGGCAAATTACAAGCTCGCATCGGGGAGAACCGTGGGTGTGTGTGTGCCCTGAAGTTCAAAGCATCGTTTTTGCAGAATGGGGTTCGTAGAACCACCAGAGGACTGTCACTATCCTTTTTGGGTCAACCTTTCTTTTCTTGGGGCTTGAACTCGGTGGAATAAAATGATGTGGGTGGGTGGGTTTCGTTTCGGTATGCCAGCAAAACCAAGCCCAAGGGTGGCCGCCAAAAAGGCGACCCAGTTGACTTGGCGTTTTTTCAGATTCCCTGCTAAAAGTTTAGCTTTGTGTGCAAAAAGGTTTGACTTTTTATAGGTTGAACCAAAAAACCCATTAAACCCTAAAAAGATCTAAAAAGCTGAACAGCTAAGACGCCAGAAGGATTGCTGGGAACCACCAAGTTGAGAGGCTTGGGCCTTTGATTGAACTTGCTTTAGCTGCCAGAGAAGAGAGGACTTCCAGGTCCGATCGACTGGGTGTGCGTGGAATGGTGGCATTTTGGCCAGGTCTCGTTCGGGCCCCGCCCAGTTTGTGCTGAGGACTCTTCGATCAGAACCGTTCCGCGAAAGCCAACCTGGCTTCCTGGGGCTTGGGGCCTTCCTCTGACCAGATCTTTGGTCCGCTCAGAACCCATTTTTCTGGGTTGGTGAAAGGGAAGCCAAAGGGAAACTGATGAAAGTTTTAGTCTCTCACTCACTTCCTGAGTTCCGTTCCGGACTTGATCGTCACTTTCTGGCTGCAAAGGAGCAGCTGGAAGTACCAGTCCCTTGGCTTTTTGGCCAACCCACTTTTCTTGACTGCTACTGGGCAACGAATCTTTGGCCTGAAGCTTTTTGCAGAGGGGTCCACAGCAACCAAGTCAGAGAAAAAAGCACCCGTTCCCAGTCCCTTGGCTCCCTCGCATGAACATCCGGAACATGGAACAGGGGTCCGTACCTCCGTTTCCAACTGGGGGTGCTCACGATTTGTGCCATGCTCATCTTGAGGAAGCAAGCAAGTTGGATCATGCCTCATGTTTGAATCAGCCCACGTGGGAGAGATTTTGGAGAGGGTCAAATGGGGCAAGTGCGAGTCGGTTTCTGCACAGGACACTCAAAGCAGCTAATGAAGGCTAGTAGAGGACAATCACAGCCGAAAAGGAGGGGAGGGGGGCAAGAAGCCCACTAGGATCGTGACATTGTTTACCAAAGGTGATTGAGCAGACCACGTTAATACATGTTAGGGACAGCACTAGTTGGGATGGACGAAACCCCCGTATGAATACGGGGACCAATCCCAGCTCCGGTTTTGCAGAGACCACTTTTTGGGCAGATCAATTGCTTGGTTTTGATATTGTCTCTCCGTAGCCCATTGTGGCTCAGTTTTTTGCTCTCGTTCGGGTCGCAAGAGCTCGAGAAAAATGGAGGCGCGATGGGAGGTGAGCCCTGCTAGGAGGCTTCAATAGCGTGTAGGGTGCTCACTCAATATTCCTGTGAGTTGCTTCTTTCCAAGGGTATCCCAATTTTGGGCTGGCTGAAAAGCAAAATCAAGAGGAGAACCGAAATCCATTTTGCGGGTCCTCCTATTTTACATACATACCCGTTTGGATTAGCAGTGGCGGGACAATGACTGAGACCCCAATGCCCAAGTCCATCTGACTGCTCACCTCTACATTAGGTTGAGCAATGCACTCGATCACTCGATCAAAGCAGCTAGAGTGCGTGAGGGAAGCTCGAAGTTCGCTGTGATCACCTCTTTGATCTTTCAACCCTCCTGTTTCAACGTTTCTATGATCTCATGCGAAATTACGCATTTCAACTTCCGTTTGCTCAAGATTCTTGTTTTGCCCTTTTTGGTTTCAAAGGGAATCTAGTACTACTGGACATGTTGTTTTAAACGTTTTCCAGGGGACGGACACGCGAATGGAAGTCAAAGTTCACTACAATACGGACCTAGATGCAGGCCTCAAGCCCAGCCCTGAGGCCCCCAGAGGCAGTCAATCGAACAAAGTGCTCGCAGAGTGCACCCCTGGCGCCCGGGGCGCCTTTTTTTTTTTGTTCGATGGACATGGTTTTGTTTGGAGAAGACGAACGAGCGCACACACATACAGACCTAGACCTACACTAACACATGAATTCTACGGCCTAAGCAAGTATAATTGGATTGCGGGCTACTTCAACTCCGCATTGAGTCATGATCACAGGGGACTACTGTGTGTAGTCATTTAGCCTCTTATACCTGATACATGGGATTCCTGAAAGTACGCATCCAACAACTCCAACAACCGCCTGCTTTCCCAGGCGACATAAGGCGACCTTTTAGATGAGCTTATCATAAAAAGGGGTATGATAGGTTTGAATTGGGGACACTTGGACATCAAAAAAAGGTTGGGTGTTTCCCTCTGGGAAGTTTAGGGCCTTGCATCCTTTTGCAGGCGCAACTTGGGAGTTTCTCTGGTGCCCGGCCCCGTTCGGGGAAATCTAAAGGAAGCCGAGAAAATGAATGGGGATCGCCCCATTTTGAGAAACACAAAAGCCTTTCTGTGGGTAGGTCAAGGGGACGTGGAGTGGGGGGGTGGGGTGGGGTGGGGTGGGGTGGGGTGGGGTGGGGTGGGGTGGGAAGCCCAAAGAAAGAAGAAGTCGTCTTCAATTTGCCGGTTGGACATGTGTCAAGAAAAGGGATTGCACACTGTGTCAAGGGATTGCACTCTACCGCTGTTGGGTTGGATCTTTAGACTTTAACTTTTTGGATTCCCTTCATATGTCCTTTTAACCAGCAAAAAGTTAAACTTTTTGCGGGGTTTAACTTTTTGCGGGGGGATTTACAGCACCCAAGTGCTCACCAAAATGGCGGTGTTGCTGTTGTTGCACTTTGAGGCCACCCAAAAAATGGCACTCAAGAAACAGAATTGCTTTGTTTGTCCCTGCCCTTGATGGGAAGGGATCTCAAAACATTTGAGCCAAAGATCAGCCACGTCAACCACGACAACATCTCCCAATAAGGGTCCCTGGATTACAAAGAGGTTTTTATCCAACAAATGAAGGATCTCCTTCTTGAATGGGACACCTCCATGCTCATCAGACTACGGCGGTTTACATGCATGAATTGGGCGCCCCAAAACCACTCGGGTTGCAGGATGCTACAGGCACACAGACACGCATTCTTGTGATTCGCAAGCGATCGGAACCAATTCGTGTATTGGAACCCGCCCAGGCCAGGTCCCTGACAGTTGGGTGAAAATAGATGGGACAACTCCAACCATATGTTTGGTTTGGTCATCCGCTTTGCATGGGCATGAACCAAATTTCATAGCGGAGCCACCGGACACACGCGGTGGCAGCAGCATCGATGAGAGGAGTGCCACTGGTGGGGATTCATGTTTTCCAACTGCCTTCAGTCTCCATGGCCCTCAAAGGATGGGTCCCTATATTTCCCTTTTTGGTGGTTTTTAAACATCGCCCTTTTTGGCCCATAGAAGGTGAGTGTTTTTTGGCGGGTGTGATGTTTTAAGGGGAAATCATAGGGAGCCCTCTGAAAGAAATGGGTCCCTTCGGGCTCCCGCAGGTCTCGGCGGAGGTCCTGGCGGCGCGCGAGAAGCTGAAGACGAAGTTCGAGCAGGCGCAACGGGTCATCTGTTCTCGACCAAAAGGGCACCTATGCGAATGAGGTTCGGTTACCTCAGTTGTTCAGTGGCACCAATCCTTTGTCCCAATTTGTTTTTAGGTGGCTGCCCCACTAAAAAATTGGTCTTCCAACCAAAAAGGGTTCCCACTTTTTTCCAGGGTCACTGAAGAACTGAGCTATGCGAATGAGGTTCGGTGAGTCACTTTTCGAGTTCCTGGACTTTGGAGCTTTGGAAGAAGACCATTTTCTTGCTGCTCGGAGGGAATGTGGGAATGAATTTAGGGGTCCCCAAGACAACCACCGCTTGGATGGTTTTTAGGGCTCGTTCCCTGTCCCTGAGCACCAGCGCCTCCACTCTCGGGAGGGACAGCAAACACAACAGCAGGTTGGTTTTCCTCTTGGTTTCCCTTCAAGCCAACCCAAAAACGGGGATTTGAACTCTGCCTCAGACATACTACACTCACTCCCCGAGTTCTATTTCGGTCTTAAAGTCACTTTTTGGGTTCAGTTGAAATTCAGTGGCTTTTTGTTGGCCAATCCACTGGACAAGTGAAATACCAACTATTTTGTGTTGGTATGATAGGGGATGTCAGCCCTTTATTACCATAGTCGGAATTTTCCCCGAAAAATATATATCCAAAAACTACCCTTCAAAAAGCAGGTACTTGGAGCAAAAGGTACCCTTAGACATTGGAAATTGGGTTCGGGGGCCAAGCATTTGTGATATGAATGGGATCCCCTAAGTGAGAAGGTAGTCATAGGAGTCAACGACCTTTAGCATCACGGAAAGCTTGATGTTCCACATACCCACCACATATGGGTCTGTCTCAAAATAGGGAACCCCTTGTTGGATGGTTTTAGAGGGACACTAGAAGGACACCAACCCCTGGCGTCCCTAACTTCACAAACACCCATATTAAGGGCTAAAACTGAATTGCGTAATAACTATGGGAACGTCACATTTTTTGTACTCGCCTTGTATTGCCCCAAAAAGGACAACACCGTGTTTTTTTCCTTGACTGCTACGATGTAGAAGACTTTTTCCACCAAGAGTAATTATGGTTAGCAACGGATGAGCAGACCAGGAAGCCAAAGGGGCTTCCACCAACGGCTTCAACCGCAACAAGACGTCCTGAAGCGCCTTCCGATTTTTTGCTGCTAGGTGCGCACGGGCGGCAAGGGCACTGCGCCCGGGGACCGAGGGACCCAAATTTGCGTCGCATCGCGGATGGGAGTTCGGCGTCCTTTGAAAAATGGGAGCGTGGCTTGGTGTGTCTCAAATGTTTGGCTCCCCCCCCTGTTTGGTTTGTGTTTTTTCAACAGCACCAAAAGGAAACGAAAAGGAAACGGACACGTACCTGGCAAGGGGTTATTTTGGGAAACACCCGTATCATGGTTTAGGCATTTGTAGGCCATTCGGGTGTCTGTGAGCGTTGTCTCCACTTGTTCGAACTTGCCTCTTTGCGTTGACTTCCAACTTGTGGCTGGTTTCCTGTTTTTCGGATGCGGTTCGTACTCCCCTTTTCGGGGTGTTTCAAAGGGAGGCTAGACGGAAAGACCCGGCCGCGGCCAGGGACCCTGTGTTGCCAGGGTCCCTGTGACATCCAAATCACCAAACCCTTCATCTTCCCCGGGCCAAAAGGCAATTCTGGCATGAGCTTCCGTTTGCTGAGCTGAATACGTTTTAGTTTCCTCTGGTTTTAAAGCTGGCTTAAGCAAATGGAAGTGAGACACCATGCAACAACCTGGGCTTCCAGTTTCTCCTCTGGAAAGGGGGACGTCGAATCGGTGGAATGGGAATCGGGGCAATTTTCGACATCGCGGGGCTTCCTTTTCGCTTCAAACGTGGCTCGCTTACTTCCGTAGCACCCAGATCGAAGGGTAAGAGCTCTTCTGGTGGGCGATTGGCCCTCGGGCGGGTAACATAAAAGTGGATGGAGTCTCCATGACCCGTAACAAATAGGGTCATGACCCCATTATTTTGTGTCATGGCCTCCTTTTTTAAGGGTCATGGAGACTCCAGGCGGATGGATATAGCTTTCCGCGTGGTTCAGCGCAAAGCAGAAGGACCTGTGTTCAGCACCTTTCGTGTCCCGCATGATCATTTCAGCGATGTACTCATGCAAGTGGGATCCATTTACTGGCTAGTGTTCAGTAGGGAATGACCGAGCCCGGATTTTGGGAATGAAACGATCTTGGGGATTCCCTTAAAGGAAACCATCTCGGTGTCCCTGTTTTTCTCGGGCTCATTCCATTTCTCATTCCCTGCCAAGAACGAACCAGCAAGTTTACTCACTTGCCCAACACTCACCTTTTCAGCTTTTGCTCGCGGAAAGCTATGGAGGGAGGGTTCAAAACAGGGTTCCCGGAAATTTCCCTTTGGGCTGTCGGGAATCTTACCTGGGCCTTTTGGGGTGAACTTTCCACAAACAGCTCGGAGAGGTGGAAAGGAACTGCCCAAAGGAACGTGAAGCCTCGTGGACCTGGAAAGGACTCGAAATTTCCCCTGCCCTCCATGGGCGTCACATATTTTGAGAGAAACCCACATGGCCATGGGTCAAAAGCCAAATCGTACCCCCAGCGAACATCCCAATCCCCACTAATATAGCTCCTAAAATGGGCGGTGAATTCACCTACCAACCACAATGGGATCTCAAAACGGTTTTGACAACCACAGCCACATGTTCCTTCCAATGCCAAGGCGCCTCTTCCTCGCGCGAACCGCGCTTCCCGCGCTTCCCGCGCTTCCGAGATCGAATCGCCCGAGGCGTCGGACCAAGATCACCAAGCACCAGAACCACGGTGCGGACGACCGGCAGCTCCAGGCTCTGGAGAGACGGAGATCGAGTGAGATCGGAACGACCCGCGTCGCCCATTGTTTTGTGTTGTTCTCAGTCGTTCAAATCGCTGCCCCTTTCTGGTCCAAGAGGTGAACCGCGTTTTTCTAGGTCCCTAGCGGGCAGGTGAGAATGACCTGTGGGGTCTCCTTTTTTTTGTCGGATTGACTCAGTATGAACAGAATCTGAACAGATGGTCTTTGGTGTACCCACATTTGTTCCCAGCATAAACTATCCTTTGTGCTTTGCTTGGAAGGAATCCCTAAGAAATTAGTTCCACACATTTGAAATTCCCTAGTGAGAATCAGCGAGCTTGGGCGTTCACGACAGTCCGTTGCTCGAGCAACGCACCGTCCACGTTGGCCATCCAAAGAGGTATCATTCGAACGCTCGACCTAATGTCGGCTCCGACTTGGGATTCAGCCTGACGGATGAATATGGCGGTGTTCCGCCTTTGAAGCATCGTAAGTGGGAGATCCAATCAAAGTCCACCAGGTGCTTGCCATAATTTTGGGGGCCACATTGGCGCAAGCAAATCCGTTGAAATACGAGGTGACGAGATACCCCCACCCGCATGTTGAAGGCGATTCCATTCAAATGAAGGAGGGTCCAAACTGGTGTCTCCTCCATCTTTTTGATTTTGGATGGATTAAGAAGGATAGAACAGAGTCTGTGAGTATTACTTTGTGTGTAATTACCCCAGATGTGGGCGAAGCAAAGGTGCAGCTTGGGGGGGGTTGTTGGTCTAAGGTATTAGATGTGAGAGCGTATGATATTGGGCCGATTGTTAGTTTCGTTTCATCAAACCAAAGCAAGCAAGATTTAATGGACACTTTATCCAGGTTTCATCTCCCAGATTAACATGAAGCCCAACCAAAAAGCATGATGTTTGAAGGAATATCCTTCTGCAGGACCGCTTTTTGGTTGACACATTCGTTTGCACGGAGTTCCAGAGATTCATAGCTGGCCCTGGGGAACCACGCGGATGTTTGAATCATAGGCTTAAGCAACGGTCGGCGGGTCAGCCCATATGAAACCTTGGTATGAACCCCTCTAAGTTTAAAAAGGACAAGAGCGGCCCAACAGAACGTCTTATGGGTTCTGTTTCTGGTTCCACATTGGTTGCTTTTGTTTTGGAGTTTCTACCCTTTTCAGGTTTGTTGAAAGAGAATCCAACAGGAAAGCCAAAGTCCATGTTGGGTCCAAGCCTTTGTTTGGCGGGATGGTCATCAACCTCTTGGAAATTCTAACCAATGTATATAAGGTGTCCATTAAGGGAGCCATGATATGTGCATGGATGTTGCTCAATATTTTTGTATATATTGATGTCTTACGTCCTTTATTTATATATATATATATATATGTATTTGTCTTGGTGTTGGTTTAGTCTGTTCTTTTTTAATATGGTGTTTATTGTTATTTTTTATGTTGTTCGTTCCTTATTTGTTTGTTAATTGTATTTGTTGCTTTGTTTCAATATTTGTGTCCCTATTTGTGCTTACTTTTGTTATGTCTTTCTTTCTGTCTTTCTCTGTTTGTCGCGTTCCTACTTTCGTTTGTTTTGTTTTCTGTCTTTCGGTATTGATTTCTGTCTATATGTTCTTTATTGATGTGATTACAATTTGTTTCTCAAATGTATGCATCTTATATGTGTCGTTTCGTAGTGATTGTTTTGTTTGCCTCTTGTGTGATGTTGTTATTTATCTCTTTGTCTCTGTGTGTGACGCAAGTCAGAGATGCCCTACAACGCGTTAGAACACGGCGAGATGGTTTGCAGTGTATCGGGCGCCCCCTGCAACATCGCAAAAGAAGCAAACATGAATCATAATAGTACCCACAAACTTATACTTAAAATTGGCACTGCTTGGGTGCCGCAACGCCAGCCGCTCTGCAGCAAACTTGAAGAATCAGACCTTCACATCTCTGAACAACAACAAATCGTCCGATGTGGTCCAAGTGTACCTGCCATACGCTTGCAAGTTGCTGTTCCAGGAAATGATGTCTATGTGTATAGTACCCCGCATGCGCTTTGACAATGTGCAAGTGTATATTTCTTTAGTGTGCATGTCTTTTGGTGTTCATGTTGCGTTATGTATTTGTTTTTTGTTTGTTTGTGTATTTATCTTGTTTTATATATATATATATGCATGTATGGATATATTCATATATATATATTTTTTTATTTTTTTTTTTTAATGTTGGTTGTCTTTTCGCTATTCATCTATGTGGTTATTTATGTTTGTTATTCTTTCTTGTTTATTTCCGTATTTTCCTATTTTCTTCTTTCTGCCTTTCCTGCTTTATTTCTTTCGTTGTTTCTTGGTTGACATATCAAATCTTGCTCTCGAGATTCTTGTGGTTTTCCAACCAATGGTCATGCCATGTAAAAACCGGACCTGTTGATATTAAACCCCAGGACCCTTAGATTGCAGACACACAAAGTGAGCAGCGCCCAGAACGCCCATGGTTCAATTTTTAGCAGGTGGTTCTACCGGCTGGAACAAGGGTAGTAAAGCCTATGTACCCCCCCCACCGACTAACATGGAAGTGCACAGACCCCTGTGGAAGGACTACTTTCCTCTTGGAAAGGGGCTTTGTGACTTCCATGTTAGTTGGTGGGAGGGTAAATCAACTTGTGGATTTGGTTCTTTGCATTTTGGGGCCTGGATGGACGAAGTTTTCTCGCAGGCCCAGCTGAAGCGGCTGGGCGTGAACAACATCCCGGGCATCGAGGAGGCGAAAGATGCGCTTGGAAGTTCCATCGGCGGCCCGAAAGCAGCAAGGGGATGTCCAAGGGGGGGGACTAAACAAGATCTGGTTTTGGGATGTTCAAAAGCCGAACGGGGGGGGAATGTCCAAGGTCTGCTGGTGAAGCGATCGAAGACCCTACAAATCACCCTAAGCCGTTTTGGCGGGGACGGAAGGGCCTCCTCATTTCAGGTCACCACCCTTGCAAAGCCGTTTTGGCGGGGACGGAAGGGCCTCCTCAAAGGTTCAGGTCACCCGGTCACCCTTTCAACAAATCTCCAATCTTCATGACAGGCAATGACCCAACTTGGATGACAATCCTTAGGTAAACAAGGGTTGACTCATTGACATATGGACCCAGCCATTGGTTTCATGGCGGTTTGGAAGCTCAGGGACCAGCCGACCAGCCGACCAGTAAGGAATAGATAGCCAATCGGACGATCCCCGGCTTGTGCCACTTTGGGGGCTCAGTTCTCAGCATTTTGACGAAGAATGGTGGGGTTCAGAATTCATCGATGTTTAATGGATGACACTTCACCACCAACATGTGGTTGTTAGAAAACAGCATATGCTGAATCCACCAGAATTCACCACCAAGATATGTTGAATCCATGTTCATGTTTAATGGTTGAGTAATTGAGAATTCACCACCAATGTTTACCCGGGAGTCGGCGAGGAACCCTAGGGTATAGGTCACTGGGATCTGGGTTGAGCAACCCGATTCGCCAGGTGAACATGTTCAAGGACGATGGCAGCGTGCTGCACTTTGCGAACCCCAAGGTCCAGGCGCTGTGCAGTTTTCGTTTCGAATTCCCGCGGCGAGCGGAGTTTTGCGGCTGAAAAACACGGACACTACCCGTAAAAATGGGTGGCTCCCAACCATTCGGTTCCTTAATTAGTTTTTTTTGGGGGGTGCGTAATTGATTTAGTGGTAGTTTCTAACCCACTAAAAGCTATTGGGTTATTACCCGAAATGTTTGGGTTGCTTCCCCTTTTCTAAGGGTTTCGTCAAGGTGATGAAAATCGGTTGCTTTGAATTTAATCACCAAGTCCTGCCAACCCCTTTGAACATAGCCCGGATAAACGGATAAACCAACCTGACGGATTCATATTTGCAAATGGGGGTTGATCAAAAGGTCCTTTACATGCGATGACCATTGGTCGGAAAACAAACTAAGATGATATGTCCCACATGGGAAAAAGTTGCCCTAAATGGAGTATTGATCAACCCTCGTATTTGTTCGTTTCAATGTTGGCGAGCGAAAGTGATCATTCGAAGATTTGACCGAATTGGCAGCACATTGGGGGTGCAACCTTCGTGATCCGGATCCCCTCGTTAAATTCTACCCTCCCTCCCACTAAGCACCCAGTCCCATGCCATTTTAGTGGCCAGGGCATGAATTTTGAGAGTTGGAACCACCGAACCCAGGGGTTGGTGGACATGACCCGCCACCCTTTTCTGATGCCCACCAAAGAGTCCCCCCATGAAAACTTATGCCCAGATGGGATGCCTGCTTTTTCATCAACCGGAGGTCTATTGATCAATCAGACTCGCTTCGAGCGAGGGGCGGGACTAGAGGCTGCCGCCGCTTAGGAATATCCTTTCAAGTGCGTCAAAACTAGGAATCGACTCGCCAAGTGGTTGTCACATATTCTTGTCCCGCACCAAGAACAAACTTGCTTTTTGAGGCAAGAACATACACAAAGGATCGCCCACACCAGCACCCATTGTCTAAGATCGCCCCCAAACCAACCACTATTCCCGGGGTTTTATGGGACGTACAGCCACTGTATAGCCAGTATGTAAGGGTATACACCCCATTTCCTTTGAGCTTTGCTTGAAAGTTTGGAAGCCGTCTTAGACAAATCGACTTGACAACGTGGGTTCGCCCAATGAACGAGTGAAAGGCACCGGTCAACAAAGCCCAATTGCGTCATCATGGTGCAGTCATGTGTGTATAATATATATATATATATAATTGTGTAGCCCCCTAATATGATCTGCCTTTCGTCCTGCCACGCAACGAAAGATGGACCTAGAGCCTCAACCTACCCATAAAATACAACGGGTTGTGGCAACCCACCAGAAAATAGGGTGTTTTTCCGGAATTTTGAGGGCCACTCTGGGACTTTTTTTTGCGAAGCGCCAAGGCACCAGGCGCCCGACCCATTTTTCGCCGAGTCCTTTTGTCCTTTTCGAGGCGTCGGTGGCTGGCAACACCTACGTGGTGGCGGGCCAGGCCGAGGCGAAGCGACTGGAGGAGCCGGAGACGATGTTGCTCGTCTTATTTTTTTGTAGGCCAAACCGACCACTTCTGTGCGTGGCTCCGGAGGATTCTCCGCCTTTTTTTTTAGGGCACATCGACCAATTCTAGGCGTGGCTCCGGAGGATTTTTAGCGTTCCCGCATCTGGCAAACATCGACCAATCTGGGCGCTCAACTCAGTTCCTGAGCTGGACTTTCAAGCGGTTTGGTGTTGGGACCCTTTTTTGGTATAAAACGCTTAAGGACTTTTTGGGACTCGGGAAGTGGGTGTGGCTTTCAATGAAGAGCTAGGGTTACGCCATTTACCAGGTACGCCATTTGGGTAATTTGTTTATTGAGCCACAGCCGTCTGGGTTGTTCAAAGGCAATCCGCAAGATCCTTACCTTACATAAGGATTTAAAGTCCCCTTGCAATTGTTGCACAATCGGAATTCTGGATTAGGATTGACCTATCCATTTTGAACAGCCCAGCAATCAATTCAGAGGCTGGGGTCTGGTATGTGGAATTTATGACTATTTGGTAACGATGTTTTGGACTGCATAAATTGTTGGTTGACACTTTGTCGGATTTTCCGGATACCCAGAACAAGTGCAACACTTTTTGGAGAGGGGTCAGCAGCAACCAATGTTACGTTGCTTTTTCTGCGGAGGGGTCAACGGCAACCAAACATTTGGGCAAGCTTGGCCCCTTATATCCTCTACGTACATTACAAGGCGCTTAGGGATTTTTTCGGGTTCCTCTTTAAAAAAAAAGGGGGGAAAAAAAACAGGAAACAAACTCGTGAGCGCCTGGCTTTTAGACGCCCCTGCTCCCTGTGTGCGCGTTAGGACCTGCTTCCGGGGATCATCAACCAGTTGGGCCGCTGGCTTATCGATCGATCTGGGCCCCGAGTTTTGGAGGGAGACATGGGTTGAGTCTTTTTTTTGAGTTGGTACCGGTGAGTTGGGTGGTTTTAACAAGCCAAGAGGAGGCCGGTACCGTTGGCACACGTTTGCTTTGGTGGGTTTAACAAGCCAAGAGGAACACCGAAGCCATTCTGGGGGGTTCCCTAACCAACGAAACAACCAAATCAACCATGCGGATGGGCAAAATCCGCGAAGAGATCCATTCTGGGCTTCCTCATCCCTCCCTCAAGGAGGAAGCTTTCCTCGACCAAACCCCCCGGTTCCGAGCCCACGCAGCTTTACCAACTCTCAATCCGAGGAAATTCCTACGAGCGAGTCACGTAGGTCCACCTTGCTCGCTTAGTATAAGCCATCCCCCGTGGTTTCAACTTGGGAATCCCTAGGCTCATTCTCACCCGACTCAGCCTCAGCGAGATACTTGTGATCCGATTCTTATTCAGGTTTTGGAAT
>CAUJNA010003372.1:1431008-1438508 GCA_963377175.1 Effrenium voratum | reverse complement strand
GAAAACTGGGGTTGACTTGGTTTCACTAGGGGACAACTCCCAGACCATAGATGCCTTTTGTGATATCGGACAGATGTGAGAGTGTCCGGCTTATGCTCCAGACCATGTTTTGTTTGTCTGAGGTATCTTCTTGGGTAATACTTTTGAACACCTCGCCCAAGTTCCGCCCTCACCTCTTAGTTCCCCGAAATGGGAGCGAGCCCTTTGGACATCAGAGCTGGGGTCCCGATTCGGTGGTCCACTTGAGTTCGGTGGTTCCAACTCTGGGCCAAGGTTCTCATCCTTTTCTTTCCATCTGGGAACAATGTAAAGCGGTGGTGCTTTGGCCTGCCTCCATCCACTGGTGCATATCCATTTCGTTCACCAGTGTGGCTTGGATAGCTGTGTGAAACTCAGTTGTCCAAAGCCAACCTTTTGACCTTTTGGTTTTCCAGTAGTCCATATTTAGTCAAGGTCCCACGAGGTTAACCTTTCATTCTGGGTTCCTTTGGGCAACTGAGCAAGAAATACTTGGCCTGAAGTTCATTCGCTTCGGGTGGGTTCTGTGTTGCCACCTGCAGGATCAAGCACGCCATGTTGATCCTCTGTGGGTTTGGGGTAGACCCCTTCAATGGCAGATTTGATGAAGCAAAATGCCTCATGTGAACGGAAGGAGCCCCAACCCACCCATAGAGGAGGCTTGTGGTCCAAAAGCACCCCCATTTGGGGTTCCATGTTAATTGTGGGGGAGTAAACTGATTGAGGGCGTCACCTAAATTTCAATTACACCGGGCCACCCACTGTCCTGGGGAACTGAGCTGTTTTGTGCTTTCGGGGCTCACATGCGCTGTTGCCCCTTTTGGGCAAACTGAATTCCCACACCGGAAACAGGGACAAGCCTTCGTAAAGCAGCATCAGAACCATGTGTCAAACTAGGGGAGCCTCAAAACTATTAGTGTTCCTTTCGGTGAGCCTACGGCTTAGGTGAAAGGGGTACTTGACGGCTCCCAGCCATCCGGTTCCTTAGCTTTTTAGCGCTTTAACTTGGTTTAGTGGTAATTTCCAGATTCAACCCACTGTTAAACGTTTAGCAGGATCCGAAAACGGACAACCCAGGCTACTGAGCCTCAGAAACCACATCTGACTCGCAGCAACTGCCTAGCAGGTAAGCCATCAGGTAACCCTTGCTTGGTGCTTTGGATTGGTGGGAACTGGCTCCGGATTTGAAGGGGTCCCTGGGTTTTGTCGAGGGTTGTATTGGGAAAACCGCCCCCATGTCACTCCACCAAACCACCGAACCCGGCAAAACCAAAGGGAAGCTGAGCCTAGGTACCGGTCCGAAGAGGCCACGTCCGAGATCCAACCGGCGAAGGAGGCAAAGGAGGAGGCGGGAGAGGAGGCAGAGGAGGCGGAGGAGGAGCAGGCGGGGGGACTGAGTGCGCACATTTTTTACGTGTTCCCCCAGCTTCAAAAGGACATGGGACAATGAGTGAGTGGCCCTGCACCTTTTTTTTGCAGGGGCAAAGTAAGAAACCAGGGTTTCCCTTTTCCCGCGGGTGAGTTGGGCCAAAAGTCAGGCCATCACCCCCGGTGCTCCCCCCCTTTTCCGCTCCCCCCGGACTTTTTTTTTTTTTTCGTTGCAACCCGGGCGTTCTCCGTTTTCCCCACGTCTTCGGGGGCATTTTTCGCGGGGCCCGGTGTTCGGGGGGCGTCGAGGAGGGCGAGGTCCTGGAGGGGCGCTTGGAGCAGATCGCGGGGAACTGGCGCGACCCCTGGGGCACCAGGTACTTCATCACGCTGGACCCCGCAGGCGCGCGAGTTTTCACGTTTAACACAACAACAAAAAGACGAGCTGCGACGCGCCGTCGCGTCGTCGGATTTTTCTTGAGTGGCGGATGCGGACTTCAATGAGTCGCTTTTTGGGTTTGGTTGTTAATTGAGTGGTACGTGAAACGGTTTCTCTCTTGTTGGCCGATAAGGTGCCCTTCTTTTCATCCCAAGGAAAATGGTTTAACGCCATCTCGAACTCCATGGAAAGCAAGTGTTTGAAGGTCGTTTTTTTGTGACACCAAGCAAGAATCCGCTTTAAAGTGATAAAGTCGTCATGGGCATTTTCCACTTTGGGTCATTTTCCAGGTGCCACCAGCTCATGGAAGCTGAAGACACTCTGAGGTACCACCTGCAGTGCGACCATCGTGCGCAGGGACGGTTCCACACGGCTGGTGGATGAGGCGATCACTTACAGCGCTGAGTATGACTGCCTCTACTGGACTGGAGTGTGTGTGTGTGTGTGTTGGCGTTTGCGAGTGTTTTTTTGGAGGTTATACCGCGTAATTAAGTCCTAACCAGACCAGAAGGATCACCAAAAGGAACAACACAATTGTGTTGTTTTTTTGGGAGGGGGAAATTGCACACCTACCCAAGAACCTGAGACGGTGATATGGTGATCCCTTCTGAACCCTTTCACGCGCAAAGCATGTTACTTGGACCGTCCACCCTTTGGGAGGGCGATTCAAGACCATGATCAATCCCCAAAGTTCCCGGAATCTGAGATCTGACCCCAAATTTGCATATTCCCTCTTGAATGGTTTGAAGTATCACCTTTTGTGCCCAGTTAAGGTGGTGAATGTTTCCTTCTTTTTTTTTGCTTGCTTGCTTGCTTGCTTGCTTGCTTGCTTGCTTGCTTGCTTGCTTGCTTGCTTGCTTGCTTGCTTGCTTGCTTGCTTGCTTGCTTGCTTGCTTGCTTGCTTGCTTGCTTGCTTGCTTGCTTGTTGGTTGGTTGGTTGGTTGGTTAATTGGTTGATCGGTCGGTTGGTTGGTTGGTTGGGTTGACATGCAGTTGGACCCCTGGCAACAGCTTGGCCATGAATCGAAAGATTCCTCTCTGGTTTCTGGCCGGACATGTTCAATCATGGCCCCATGGCGCATGTGTTTTCCTTTTTCTTCTTGAAAGGGCGAGAGTGCCAAACCAGAAAACGACTTGATTTTCCTGGAAAAGGGGTTTCCGGGGCACCTCAAGTTTCCCTCGACCAGCCCAAAAGCCAGAAGCACATGCCAAGGGCCGGACAAGGCTGACGTGCGGTCCATGTGGGTTAGGGTTCCTTGACGATTCCCGTGAAAGAAGGGCCAGGACCTAAATTGGATGATGGCGATCCTGGTAAAACAATGGTGGTTATATAAACCCAACCATTGGTTTAGTGGTGTTTTGAACCCCAAGGTGTGGTTGATCCAAAGGTCCGGGTGATACATGCGGTGACCATTGGGGAACCCAACGAAGGAAAGATACGATAAAATAACTGGGAAAAGTTACCAGTGGTCATTTTGGGGATGGACGAAATATTGAGCAGCCCCCACGAAACAGTTGAAACAACAGAAATAGCTCATTTGCGTATTTTTGTTTGTTTGCATGTCGCTTTCAACAGGCTGTGCGTTTGTTCTTTTTTCGTTATCCCCCAACATGCCGCAATGTTTGTTTCTCTTGGTTTTCCTTTACATCACCCAAAAAAGGGGTTTACCCTCAGCAAATGACTCACCCAAAAGGGTTGCAGGGTGTTTAACAACAAATTTCCCCGGGAGTGAGTTGGAATGACCCCCTTAAACCATCCCCCATGGTTTCCTTTAAGGACACCCGAAAGGTCATTCCCCACTGAGCACCAGCAAGAATTCGCCACTTACCCTTTGGATTTAAGCAGCACCTTGTGGGCCCAGTTAAGGCACCACTTTTGATGGTTTTCCATGGTTTCAAAGTGGTGCGAAATGGATTTCGTCCATCCACAGAGTTTCCTCTTTGCGGTTTTTAGGGATCCCCCAACATTTCTTCGTGTTCCCTCTTGGTTTTTCCTCTACAACCATCCCAAGAAGGGGTAGCCACTACAAATGGCCATGGGTCAAAACCCCGTACTCCCAGTGAACATCCCAATCCCCACTAAAATAGGTCCTAAAATGGGTGGTGAATTCACCTATCCCAAAATGGTATCCCAAAACAGTTTTGAGCCATGGCCAAATTGGGCAGAGGAACCAGTGCTACTACTCCGTTGCGGTGGGATTACACTCCATGACCTCTGCCATGAGCGTCACCTGGAAGAGCCTCAAGTCCGAGGACCTTTGGGAAAGCAAAGGGAGACCCAAAATTCATATGGCTGTGGTCGTCAAGACTAGGACCTAAATGGGTTGCCCGATCGGTGAATGGCAAGAAGGACTACAAACTGCGGTCTGTTGTTTGTTTTTTTCATATTCATATTCAAAACCGTTTTGGGATCCCATTTTGGTTGGTAGGTGAATTCACCACCCATTTTAGGACCTATTCTAGTGGGGATTGGGATGTTCACTGGGGGTACGGGATTTTGACCCATGGCCATATGTGGGGAAGCCCAAATTGGAGAGAACCAGTTCGCCCAAAAAAAAACCTGGCTAAGAGCCTTTGTGTTCGTGGCTAAGTATTTAGAGTCTGTTCGCAGCCAAGAAATTCATTGCCAAATTGGATCATGACAATCCTGAACGGTCAACAATGGCACCTGGGTATATGAACCCACCCAAATCACGCTTGTTTGGGAAAAGGTAGGAAATGGACCCCCTTCGTGAAAAAAGAAAGGCCGACCATGGTTTTAATGGTGGTTGGAACCCCCGGGAATTTGTCATCCAGAGGCTGGGGCTTACGCAAGACCCAGACACCTCCATTCGACGCCTCGTTAACTGGTGTTTGCGGGTCTCAAATCTTGGCCTTCTACGATCAACGAGCTAAATTAGCCTGGGGAAGAATGAAGTCCGCTGTTCGCGGATCAGTTTCAGTTGGACCAACCCAGTCGTCCTTGGAACAGTACCCGAATTCCCTTTTGGATCGTGTTTTCTGTTCCCAGTCATGGGGTCTGTTTTTTGGTCTTCCGGGACCTCCAAACTTGTGGCTTTCCTTTTGGGCTCCCGTTGAAGCCCTCAACAAAAAGAAACATCCCCTCAAAAAAAACAAACATTTGAAACCCTCAAAAAAACGGGTACCTCAAAACCCCCACATAGAAGTTGTCTCGCGTTTTTTTCCGTGGGTACCGGAGTCTCCATGACCCTTTAAAATTGGGGTCATTACCCAAAAGAGAGGGGTCACGTGCTTTTTCAAGGGTCATGGAGAGTCTAGGTACGTTGATTGAAACCCTCAACAAAAAGAAGTACCCTCAAAAACCAGTCCTATGTTTCAGTGTCTTTTCCCTGGGCACGTTCCTTGGCAAGAAAATCCTCCGCCTCCGCCCCGTGGTTTCACCGAACCCCCGAGGAGACCTTTGCCTGGGAGCGGAGCGTCGCGTCGGACGTGTCGCGAGCCCACGGCCCGGCGACGGAGGCGAGGAGTGGGGCGTCGCGCGTTTCGCGGTGCGGCGGCGGGAGGGCGGGGGGGGGGGGGTTTGGCGCGTTTCGGCGGGTTTTCTTTGGTGCATTGTGCCAAGGGATGTTAGGACTTTAACTGTTTGCCATCTA
Source organism: Effrenium voratum (assembly GCA_963377175.1). Lineage (NCBI taxonomy): Eukaryota > Dinophyceae > Suessiales > Symbiodiniaceae > Effrenium > Effrenium voratum. The sequence goes on along the minus strand of CAUJNA010003372.1, from coordinate 1,433,069 downwards.
ATGGGTTTTCCAGGGGAGCCAAAAGCAACCGAGTTTTTTTTGGTGGTTTCGCGCCGGGGGAGGGGGGCGTTGTTTTTTGTTTTTTTTCTCGAAAAAGAAAGAAAGACAAAGGTTTCAGGGTTTTCGATGGTGAGGGGAAAAGTACATCCGGATGTGCTGTACGGGCCCAAAAATTGACTCTAATGATGGTTGTTCTCATTTTGGTTCGTTCGAGGGTCGAGGGTTCCTTGAAGTACCTCCGGATGTACTTTGGCCATTGTTGTCCTGGGGCTTAGGGAAGGTCCAGACACCTCCATTAGACACCGAGGAGGTGCTTGGTGTTTGATGGCCTGGCGCATTGCGACCCCAAATCTGGGTGGGTCCTTTTTGAGGGTATTTTTTTTTGTGGTTTCAAACGGAAGCCACAAGGAACAACATTTTGGACCCATGTGTGGATGGTTACAAGATCCACGCTACTCGATCTGCTCCATTTGGGATTGGTGGCTTATCCCAATATTCCTAGGGTTTCATCCATCCCTGCAGCATTTTGTGTTCATCCACAGGTACTTGGATGTACCAACTCAGTAGGCTACATGCGTTTATTTCCCTGAAAATTAAAGGAATCTGGTTCGCTTTTCCGGACATTTTCTCTTTTTGTTCCAAGGAACAAACAAGCAGATGGCAGGCGGGATTGCAGATTAGGTTTGCAACTCAGTTGTTCACAACGAGTCGACCGGATCGAACCTTTTGGTTTCCCTCTTTCGGCAACCACTTCTAGTCTTCAGGTCTTCAAAAGTTGGAACTTTGAGTTTTCAGGTCCCTTTTCAGAGCGAGTGTGGCGACGGTTGGACATTTGACCATGGGGGCCCAATTTTACAACATGTTTCTTCCAAAGATCAGGAAAGACCACCAAACTCGAGGCGCGCAGCAAGTTGAACTTCCTGGGATTTGCCCGCGATTTGAATGAATTCCTGGCAAACCCCGTGGGCCGCTGACGCTTGCGCCTGCTTCCATTTTGGCGAAAAGAAGATGTTGTTTGTTTTGTTTTTGGATTTTCCTTGTTGGGTTTAAAACGACTCTAACACTGGACATATCTTCTTTTTTTGTCAGGGGTCTTAACCAAGACGCTTGATTGCTCTTGCGTAACAGATCGGACTTCAGCTTCTTAAGATTTCGATTCAAGTTGTGTTTTCCGGAAACCCACAGTTACAAAGACTTTTTGCGGAGGGGGTCGTTAATTCCGCAAGTAAGGTAAGGCACCTCTGCCAGAAACACTTTCTCTCAACCTCTCCAAAACTTTAGAGCCTCCGGCTCAGTCCGCCGACATTGTCCTCTCCCTTTTCTCCTTCTTCCTCTCTTCCTTGTCTCCCTTGTGTGCTCTGTCGTCCTCTCTCCCTCCCCCCAAGCCTCTCTCTCCCCACTCTCCCTCTCTCGTATGTATGCATGCATGTACATATGTATGTATGTATGTATGTATGTATGTATGTATGTATGTATGTATGTATGTATGTATGTATGTAATGTATGTATGTATGTATGTATGTATGTATGTATGTATGTATGTATGTATGTATGTATGTATGTATGTATGTATGTATGTATGTATGTATGTATGTATGTATGTATGTATGTATGTATGTATGTATGTATGTATGTATGTATGTATGTATGTATGTATGTATGTATGTATGTATGTATGTATGTATGTATGTATGTATGTATGTATGTATGTATGTATGTATGTATGTATGTATGTATGTATGTATGTATGTATGTATGTATGTATGTATGTATGTATGTATGTATGTATGTATGTATGTATGTATGTATGTATGTATGTATGTATGTATGTATGTATGTATGTATGTATGTATGTATGTATGTATGTATGTATGTATGTATGTATGTATGTATGTATGTATGTATGTATGTATGTATGTATGTATGTATGTGTATGTATGTATGTATGTATGTATGTATGTATGTATGTATGTATGTATGTATGTATGTATGTATGTATGTATGTATGTATGTATGTATGTATGTATGTATGTATGTATGTATGTATGTATGTATGTATGT
>CAUJNA010003372.1:1411008-1428508 GCA_963377175.1 Effrenium voratum | reverse complement strand
CAAGTTAATAATTTGTTGGTAACCTAGGTTACAGCCCACTTATGAGTACCCGTAAGTTCAAAATTGTTATCAGGGCGTTATTCCCCAAGTGGCTCGCCTCTTATCAACTTACCAACAAACATCCCAGTACGGATGCCCTAAAGTTTTTTCTAGTGAGTGAGCAAGGACCCCCTCCAATTCACCCGTGCTTTACCCATGGGTTTCTGTTTGTGGCGTATGGTTTGCCATATTTTTCGTGCATCCTGTTTGCACCTTGCTTGCCGCGTCCGTGAGGCCAGGGACACCTTGCGGAAGGTGCTGGGTGAGTGGCAGGACGAGGTGGGACTCCGAGTCAGGGATTGCCTTTGGGCAAGCAAGGGAAAACGAAAGCCTCTAGGGCTTCACCCCCCATAAGAACAGTTGACCCAAATTGGATGATGACAATGAGGTAAACAATGGTGGGTGTATATGAACACCCCGTGTTTAAATGGTGGTTTGAACTCTAGGGAAAGGGAGTTGAAGCAAGGGGTGTCTCAACATGTAACAAGGAGTTATAGACGTGTGCCATTTTGATGGAGCTTCCGGAAACTACAGTACAACCTTTCATTTTTGTTGGGCCCCCTATTTGACCCACACCCACACACACACACACACACCAGTACGTAATTGTTAGGGGCTACTCCCCTGCACAGCAACGTTGAACCGAAACCACCATGTTATTGTTGGAAGAGTCTCCTTCTGGTAAGTTCCTTCTGAGAGGTTCATGTGAACAAATGCAGGGTGCTAACAAGTGCTAACATTTAGCCCCCATCATCGTGACTGAGTTTGTTTTTTCCCGCACACACCAGCAGGAGTTGATACTCATTGTGCAGAGGGCAATAGCCGCGCAGATTGCCGGTGCTTCCAACATTGTTGGAGCAACTTATGTGTGACCTCGTAAAGAGTTTGCCAAGGGGGGATGTAGCTGGATTCCTCTGAAATGCCGAAGTTTGATCCGGTGCTACTTAAATCTCGGGTCGACGCCAATTTGTTTGGTCGGCTTTCAGGCAAAAGGGGAACCCAGTTTGGGTGCGAGCCGTGCACGCTTAGAGGTCCAAACCCCAACAAAGCAATACCCTAAATACACAGGTTGGAAAGCGGCAAATTCAGTGGACTGCGGTTGGGGTTCTGATGGAAAAATGCAGTCTTGGGCGTCTTGGGTACTGGAAACAGACCCTAGGAGTCCGCCTATCCAAGCTCTAGGCAATGTACGGGAGAACCAACAGGTTGAGTCCTAAAGTTTCTTTATAAGGCCCTATCAAGCTTGCTGGCAAGGATTGTACCTCTGGAGTTGCCCTTGTTGAAGCAATACTGGTTTTGACACCTCTTCTTTTCTTGAACAAGGGGTGCTGGTGTTAGCCATGATATAAGCAACGGGGGTGGCACGACCCTAGCTCCCATTTGCCCAGAGCTTGGGAACCCCATTGCGGATGAGAGGAGCCCACTTCTTTGCGCCTTCGGCGAGTAACAACCCAGACACCTCGAAGCTCGATAAAGGCTCAAGGGAATTCGCATATGATCATCTTGCCAGGCATCTCTCGTACAGGCATCTGTCTGTCAACTTTCTTCGGAGGAAATGACCATGTCCCTTTTAATTCAACCTCGAAAAGAGGTGCCGATGATGCTTCCATTGAATATTCATGTATTTTCCCTTGTTCATGTATTTTCCTTAAAGGGAATCAATTTCACTACTGGACATATATAGGTTCTCGTATTTTCTCCAAGTGGCTAGGCTTAATTAAGCAGCTACTGCACTGGGGCCCGGTCTGGGTTTCTCGCTGGACGCCGACCGAGGCCCAGAATCGGCTTTCTGTCACTCTGGACGAGTCGGGAGAGTCTTGCTCTGTGCGCACGGACTGTGCAGACGGGGGCACGCGCTTCACCAAGAGGACCGGCCAAAGCGGGAGGTGTTTCTAGGCTTTTGAAAGTGAACCTCTGGAGTCCTCACAATTACTTCGGGGGGGTCGAAGGTAGAGGAGGGCCCTTTTGAGACTGGAATGGTCTGAAATATTGACCATGAAGTCCTCATTCTCATCATTCTAGTTTGCCGGGGCCTTGCCCTCTTCCATGCGCTTGTTGAAAGCCGACACTTTCCACTCTGCAAGCTTGCTGGCTGCTTTCCCCTTGCTTTCTTTGTTTCTCTCCAGCCCTTTTGCGAGTACCCTCATTTGAACGCTTCCCCATTCTTGGATATTCTTGGCATGGTTCAACGAGTTTTTGTGATTCTGTGCCGTAGTTGGGCTGCGAAAAATATTCCTTGGCATGATTTAACTATAGTTTGCTTTTGTGGTTCTGTTCGTTCTAGTGTTTGCCCACAAGGATCGGACAAGCCAAAGTCGACTTAGCAGAAGAAGCCCTCGGACCTTACCTCTTGGTTTTTCGACGGAGGCCGACCGATCAAACAAAAAGCCAAAAACGGATGCAGTACCAACCATCTTTTGCACCGGTTATGGATGAAGCCCTGGAATATGTTGGCATAAACATGGATAAGCCCCAAATTAAGCCAAGCGAATATATAGGCATAAACATGGATAAACCCCTGGTTCGAAGTCGACTTTTGGGAGTTCCCCCGATTCATTTGCAGCAATGACGTACTCATATGGCTGCAGGCAAACAACAAGTTTCCGACTTGTGAGCAAATGCCAGCGTTCATGGACACGGAGATTAGCTTTAGGCCCCCAAATTCCCCACAGATCAACAATGTGTTTGCGGTCTGCGTGAAACAGCAGCCAGTGAAACTTGAGGACAGGGTTGTGGGAATACATGATACCCCTGGTTGGCAGTTGCCCAGTGACTTTGGCAGAAATCGGCGACCCTTTTTGGGTTGACATTTTTTAGTGATTTAGTGTGAAACCCACCAAAGAAAACGAACAAGGGTGCCACGGAACAACTGGGAGAACAAGGATGATGCTTCATTACTGCGATACCAGCGAATTGCTTGCTCTTGGCCATAAACATAGTTTGTGGGGTTGTGCGGGACTTTGAAACGAAATGAAGAAGTGATGAAATGATGGTAATGTTACTCCCCCGAAGTGAGAAACTAGGCAGTGACACCTCAGGATGCTGACGTATGACAGGGAGTACGACTGCGTGATGTGGGGCAAGACTTACTACATGACGCTGAGCAATGATCCCTGCATCATCATGTGGAAGCCTTTGCAGGGGGGGAAGCCGTCCCTTGGCTCAGGTGAACATCACATGACCCTCGTATGTCAGGAGGTCATTCAGTTGTACAATGAAGCACTCGCAATGATGGGATTCTGGACCAGCTGCCTTTTGGGGGGGACAAAAACGATCCAAGGTGTTCATAGTTGGTGCCTGTTTTGCTGACGAGCCAACACACACGAGATCATCCCCTACAAATGTTTATTCGATGCTGTATGCGGGTGTTCCGTATTCATTTGGTTGGGCCGTTGCGAGCTGTTATGTTTGGTGTGACCACAGCAATTTTTGAAATGGTTGAAACACGACGAAAGCTTCCCCACCAAGTAGTTGCCAGCAAGTGGATTACTTTGTGAAGACTCAACAAGCGCCAGACCTAAATGATGGGGCATCGATGTCTGGTTCCCCTTTTGGGCAGGGGGACTCCCTGGTCTTGCTGGTCGGGAATGAGGGAATGAACCTGGGGGTTCCCTTGAAAGAAGCCAAATCGGGGACGGTTTATAGGGTTCATTCCATTTCTCATTCCCTGCATCTCTCGCACCAGCAAGTCGTTTATAAGTCCCCCGTTGGAGTTCACCTTGTTGGTTATAACACTGGCTCATTTACCAACTCGGCAACGAATTCATCCAATGGTTTTCTCATGACTCACTTGCCCATTTCAGTTTGTGGCTGGTGGTTTTTTTCTCTTCGCGGCCCGGGCGCGGGACTCGGGGACTCGCTCGCTCGGTGCTCGGGGCCCAGGTTCAGCTGGCAGTGGTGTGGCCAGAACCAGGCCGAGGCCTCTCGAGCCCAGCTCGCGCGGCAGACGGCCCGCGCCTCGGCCCGCGCCGCGCGGGAGGCTGTGCCGCCGGTGCCAGCGCCGCGGGGAACGTGGAAGGCTGAGCCGGAGCCGGTGAAGGTGGAGAGGCTTGGCGCTTGGCAACGCGTGTTCCCGATTTTTTTTGCTTAGGTCTGTAGCTCAAGAAAAAGAATCCATAGGTGTCCTTGTTCTTGTTTTGGTAGAACACAGATGGCGATTCCTGGTCGACAGGTTCTTTCATCCACCAGGGCCATCTATTCCCCCAAAACGACACCCATGTTCGAGAGTCATGTTTTTTGTGGGGGGGACTACCCTTTTTGGGGTAGTTTGAAAGAGAAGTCAGAAGGACACACTCGCCAATGTAGGGGATGGGGACTACAGTTTTAAGAACCCCCGCATGTTGGAAGTTGTGCAGGTAACCAAGGGTTTGCCAGCCTTGAAAAACCAGAAGCACCATGGCGAAGGGTTGCCTACTCTGGGGTCACTGGAATCCACTGGGATTGTTTTCCGCTTGCATTGGGTTGGCAATCTACCCCCCTCCACCCGACATCACGAAAGGTTAGGGTCCTAGGGCCCCCACCGCCATTGGGATCGATCCACTGGTAGGGCGCCACAACTTAGGTTGGCTGTTCGGATTGGCTTGGGGAGTTCGAAGCCAGGAGAAGCCGGTTTCAGTTTGGTTTTCTTTTAACTCCAAGCCAAAAAGGCGACCAGCTCAACAAAATGCGAGGCCCATGTTCGTTTGACCCCAAGTCGCCATGATTTCGCCAGGTTCTGCCAGGGGCTTTCAGAGCCGGAACGAACATATTGTGTGTTCACCGGGAAAAAAACAACTCCGAGCGGGTCCTCCAAAAGCCTGGGTTCCATGATATTCTTCGCATGATATTCTGCGGGGAAGGGGGAGGGAGGTAAACTGGGGTCAGGGGTCTTTGCTTAGAAATAGAACGGCCAAAACGTATGTGTTGCCCGCGACAGCCCGGAAGCGGGTCCCCGAGACCTCCAAAAAGCTTGGCAGGCGCAGCAAAAACACACTTCCGAGCCCCCCTGACCCCACCCCACCTCCATGCTCCATACCCCCTTCATGGAGCGCGGCGACTTTTGCTGGTTATATAGTGCTATCATCAACACAACCCTAAACCTAAACAAGACAAGCCAGCCTCGCATGCGCCGGACAGCCAGCTCCAAGCAAACCTAAACCCTAAAAACCCTAAACCTAAACCCTAAAAACCCTAAACCTAAGCCCTAAAAACCCTGGAAACCCTGAACACCCTAAACTAAACCTTAAAACCCCTAAACATGGGGCAAGGTGGGTAATGGATCGCAACCGAAATTCGTTCCTGAAAAACCCATCTGTTGTTCTAGTGCTACCTTCCCCGTTCTTTCCAGGGATCCTTCTTTCTAGAAAGCCTCGAGGCCGGTTTTTGAAAAGAACGATGGTTGAAAAGAATGGGGACACAACCCTTCGAGTAGGATGCTAAGCCCCCAACCACCAATTCGGGACAGGGTGACTTGCTTTCGAAGCTAAGGATCTCCTTCGGGAAGGCGAAAGCTGCCTTGAACCAGGTGGTGGGCGAGTGGGTGGATGAGGCCAACAGTCAGAGCCTTGCCTCACCGTTCTTAGCATCTGGGTGGTTTCCAAGCTACCTTCAAGGGTGAACAGGGTTTCCCAGAAAGGAGGGTTTTCAGTGGTCCCTATCCCGAATCCAAGTAAATTCACTTAGGGGGGTCAGAATGGGGGTGTCTTTTTTTTAAGGATACCTTTTTGTTTGTGGTTTTAAAGGCAAAGCACAAGGACAACCACAATGCTTTTCTTGGGGGGCGGGTGGGTTCCACTAAAAGAAGACGCACCCAAATGGGCCAAGCACATCTTAGGAGGAACCAAGAAACTTCAAGCCGTAGCATCACCTTTGGGCCACTCGACGGGTATTTTGTTTCTTGGCGTGGTGTTTTGCGGCAGGTTTCTATACGAGTTTCCTGGAGTTCTAAGGTGCGGCTCGAGAATCATCGGGGATTCCCTCAAAAGCGGTGGGCAGCAATGCCCACAATGACGTCCATTTTAAAGGGTCTCCCAATAAATACCATACCCTATTGAAGTGTTCGGAAGGCTTTGCTAGGTCCCCCAGTAGTGCCCTAAAATAGACTACAGACCAAAAGTTGGTCCCCTTATTCTAACTTCTCTACGGACCTAGTCTGTTACACAATCCTCCGGGCAGATGATGGTGAAAGGCCTTACTGAAGCTTCCGGCTCTGAGAGTCTCTGAATTGATTTCCCCTGGAGCCATGCTTCTACCCCAAATTGCCAACGATTTTCCCGGAGCGATCCTGGTACGACTCAGGGCCGTATGTTCAAACAGGGTGGTTTCAAAACGGTTATGTTCCCAGTTGTCCGGTTCCTGAGCTTCTTGGGTTTTTAGGGTTTGGTGGTTGTCATTTAACCCACTAAGAGTTAGTCACTTTTAGCAGGGGATCCGAAAACGGACAGCCCAGTTTAACAAATCCTAGGAGCAGGTTGCAAGAAGCTTAGTCTTCCATTGGCTGACAGGGATATTTGTAGTTTTCCTGTTGTTTCGAAAGGGAATGCTTCCTCATTTTGTCCAGGGGACTTATATAAGTAATGGAAGAAGCAAGGGGCACCGCAAAAGGCTTCGATTCGCCTAGAAAGTGGTGAGCCACCTGGGTGTGGGTCAAAATTAAACCACCAGGGGACGTCAGGTTGTAGTTGAAGTTTCCATTTGCCAGGGTTCCAGATTACATATTTTTGACCCACAGCCACCTGGGTTTCCAAAGAGTTGCAACCACAAAACTCCGCGGCTCCTCGGCTCTGCCAGGTACACGGTGTCCCTGGTGGAGGCTGAGCAGTGCTGCAACGTGAAGACCGTCCGCAAGGACCCTGCGATTCGGCGCTTTCTTTTGTTTTCTTATGAGATCGTGGCTGATCGTTGTTTGCAACGGGTGATCGAGGGCGTGACCCAAAAACCCGCAAAAAACCCGAAATTGGGCTTGCTGAACCAGGCACCGTAAAAGGGGCAGGGAGAGAAAGGCCCAATGCCCAGGCGTACTTGAATTGCCGCAATTGGACTGCGGTGCTGGTACTTTAAACCACATTTTAAACCTTGACACCCGGGGAATGCAAAGGTCACCAGTGTTTTTGGGTTGAAAACTACTTAACCAGATTTTCTCATGAGGGTATCAAGGCATCCTTTGGGCGACAGCCAAAGTAGGGGGGTGTATGAACCTCCCAAGAAAAAGCCTCCGGGGGGCAACCGACGTAAATCGAATCTGAGCCTCGGTTTCTCTCTCCAGGTCCCACGAGTAGTTTCCTAGGGGTGATTTCCCCAAAAGCAAGCCAAAGGGTTCCGCCCAAAAATAGGCATGCACAGTTGCTGTTTACCTACACCCCTTTACCCCCCCCCCATAGGTGAGCAACATTCTAAACCCGAAGGATAGGAGTCACCCGAAATCGGTGCGGAAGTCTGCTGTTTTGATTCTTTACAATGGGTTTTGGGTAGAGTACCGGCTTTGATTATAGCTCTGGTAGGTACTCCCGCTTATGAGGGCGATATACCTGGACCCTCAAACTACCCTGAATCAAGGGAACACAAGTCCAGGTAGAATTATGCATGTATGTAAAATATGTGTACATATATATACTACACTATATTATACAGTATTATGTTGTATTATATTATACTATATATTATATAATATCATATTATATTATATGATGCTATATTATGTTATATTATGTTATATTATGTTATATTATGTTATATTGTATTATTTTATATTATACATTATATATTGTACTCTATTATATTATATGTATGTATATATATATATATACATCTACACGGCGGCGTTACGGGTTTCACCCCCCTGGGACAGCAGCACCCAGTTGAATCAATTGACGGCTGGCATGTCCAATCGAATTTGTAGGGCGCGTTGGCCGCGTTGGGGCACCAAACCTCAGAGACTTCCGAATGCACCCGCTCGCCTGGTGCTGCAAAGCCGTGCGCGGCTTTGCTTTTGTGGCGTTTTGTGGGCCGTTTTTTGAAACGCCAAATCAATACCCTGGGGTTCAGTTGCCACCTTTTAAGCAATGGGGGTTCATATATTTCACCACCATTGTTTACCGTTCAGGATTGTCATCATCTACTGTAATTTGGGTCCTTGCCTTTATGCAAATCGGTTGAACCCTACGGAATGCCCGTGCTTTGGCATAGGTCCTAAGATGCCCTTTTGCCCTTCGGTGGGGTTTCCTGCTTTTAGGCTTTCGACAGCTTCCAACTTGGTCGGAATGCGCAGACATCGTCTTACGTTTTGATCCGGGTTGGATCAGTCTAGGTGGCCCGTTTAATGGTCTCTAATAAACGGGGTCCAGCTTCTGCCAAAGACAATCATGCGTGTAGAGCCTGAACACCCATACAGGGTAGCCCTACCTGTGTGTCCCGTGTTGGCTGTTTTCAGCATCATTTGTCGGTTGCCCATTTCAAGTGAATTTCCTTGGGTGGGGTTTCTGCAATGCTTGATTCTTCCAGACAGTCATATATATATATTATACGTTTTGGCCCAACATGGAGATACTCATGGGTTTATTTTGACCATATCTATTTGACCCGTGGCCGGGTGACTTGTACAGGGGACAACTGAACAGTTCTAGGTTTCTCTTTTCCAAGCTTCAACTTCCAAGTGATGTGGTGGAATTCTCGAAAAAAGCACGGTGAATACTGATGTTTGGGAAACAACCCGCTTCCGTTTTGAGCACCCCCCAACAGCTGTTTTTTCCCATGCCCAAAAGTCCCAAGTACTGTCCAAACCGCAGTGGTTGGGGGGTGCTGGTGTGAGTTGCGAACTACCCTGATAGAAGGGGGAAGATGGCAACATCTTGGGGCGGATCCCGCTTCCATGTTTCAGGGTTTGAGGGGGATCCCGCTTCCATGGGGAAAGTTTCTGGCCGAAAAAGTCTCGGGCTGCTCAAGAGGAACACAAAAAGCCGTGAGCCATTCGCAACGGCATGGTGAGCTTCTGGCCGAACAACTCGCGGGGGTTTTGGGGAAAAAAAGCGAGAGCCTCGGGGCCCTGCGGCCTTGCGGCCAGGACGGGCACACGAGGTTCTCTCCGGGGAAGATCACCTACAACCCGGTGCACAACTGGGTGACTTGGGAGCTGTCCAAGCGATCGTTTATCGGGGTTCCCCCTTTTTCCATCGGCGCTTTTTGGAGCCATACTGCTGGGTTGCTTTTAGGGTGCCCTTTTTCTTGCGGTGCTGTTTTGGAGCCACGATGGTGTTTTGGTTGCCTTTTTTTTAGTCTTTCAGGGTGGCCTTTTTCTATAGGAGTGATTGTTTCAGCCCTTCACGGTCCATTATTATCACCTTTTTTCCTAGGGCGATTTTTTTCCAGGGTTGACCTGATGGTCGATTCCGGGCAATCTGTTTGACCCTCTTTCTTTTCAAGAGCCGGATCCGCTTTCCCCTGGGTTTCGGGAAAGCGTGGGAAGGGCAGGGTCTCGTGAAATTCAGAAATGCCAACAACACGTTTTGCAGGATTTTCCAAAAGGAGAAGGACAACTCGTGCAAGGAGATCTACCTGGAGTCTCCATGACACTTAAAAATGGTTGGTCATGACCCCTTTCTTTTGGGTAATAGGGGTAATGACTCGTAATGACTCGTAATGACCAACCATTTTTTAACGGTCCTGGTCATGGAGACTCTTTGGGTAATGACCAACCACTCTTTGAGGGTCAGAAGGAGACTCCAGGTATTTTTTTTTGCCTTCGGTTGTGTCGCTAAAGAATTTTCGGGGCAGAGGTGATGTGGGCCGCCAGCTACTACCTGGCGCTCGAAAACCACGAGCCGGGCACGCTTTGCTGGACGGGCCGTCGAGTCGCGTTGAGTCGGAGTCGGCCGAGTCGGAGTCGCCCGACCGACGAGTACTGACCTTGACTGCTATTGGGTTCTTTAGACTTTAACTTTTTGGGAAATCAAGGGGTTTTCCACAAAACCCCCAAAGAGAAAAACTTTTTGCAGGGGGGTCAACAGCAACCAAGTGACTAGATGTTTCGTGGCTAGCAATCCGGTCCCTTGGCTTGTTAGATCTGTTCAGATTGGTGAAAGGTGGGTTTCCTGTATTTAACCCGCTCAAAGAGGTTGTCACTTTTAGCAGGATCCGAAAACGGACAGCCCAGGTTTGGAGGTGGTTCTCCTTCGTTTAGAGGGTCATCCTTTTCAGGATGTCGCTTTGAAGATGTCGTATGCTGAATTAAAGTTATTACTTCTTGTTTTGCTTCTTTCTTCTTATTTTTTTTTGGCGGGGTGTCTTGTGGGTAATATTGAGTATGCAATTTGAGGATGTCGCTTTTCTCGCGGGAAGCACCTCAACTACCTGGGCGGCCTCTAAAGCAGCCCCGAAAGTGTTTCCCCTCAACATAAAGTCATGCACACAAACAGACGCACTTAAGAGGGTGCTCAGTTGGAACAGGAGCCCTCAAAATCCCATTTTGGGTCAAAAAAAACAACACAACCCCAAGTTGTTCAAGAAAACTCCGAAGGAAATGCGTACCTTCCCGTCATGGTAAATCCCTGAGGTAGTGCAAGGCAAGATTATTGAAATCCTGGCATTGTCCACAGCCTGGTCCATCTATTCCTCTTTTCCTCACCCCTCCATCAATTAGACCAAGATAAAGTGTAGCTAAGTGCAGGCTTGGTCTGGCTTGGGTACGCTTGCTCGGTTTGGGTTTGAACAGAGAAAGCACCTCCTTCATGGAGATTTGCCAGGCACCAATAAGGTTAACCCGCAGTGAGATGTGGAGAGGTGAGAGTGGGACGCCAGAGACGCAATAGGTCCAAAACCTGTTCCATCTTCCCCCCCTCACCTTCTGCCAGAGTAATTCCATGTGAAGGTGGTGGGAAAGAGGTCAGACTCTTAGACTGATTCATCACTTCCTCACCGTTCTACAGCTTTGTAGTGAGCTAAGAATGTGGTTCTTATTTGTGTTGTTTGGTGGGGCACCCAAAAACAACAGCTCACCCTCAAAAGGGGTTCCACTCGTTCTTCTTGCCCGGAATCTTCATAACCCGGAACAAATGTGATAAAGTCCAAAGAGCCATAGAGTGAAGAGAAAGTTCATCTACAAATGGGCGCTTTGCAAGGTTCCGTGTCAATCTAGGGAGTACCTACCCGAGTTTTGATTTGCTTGTACCCTAGGTTTGGGGTCAATCAGCGTAAATCAGGTTGCTTCGACGTGATCGCTAAGTTCCAAACAGAAACAGGAAATCCTAACCTAGCTGGAGGCTTGATTTTGGAGCAAGGGGTCAACAACAGCCAAGCTGAAGCCCCTTTTCAGGTTCCTTCCGTTAAATTGCAGTGTAGATTTCAACGGGATGGTCCCGCCATTGGGCTTTTGTTTTATGTTGTTAAGAAGATTCGGACCGGGACCCCAAACTTGTTTTTCGGGTTCATGTTGGTCTGCCTTTAGAAGAACCTCAAAAAGGGTACACACCAAAAAAAAAGGCAGACCCATTTTGTTTGTTTTTGGGCTTTGGGCACTTTGGGCCCTTTGACCACTTTGCCAGGCATGGATTACAGCTTGTCCGTCCAGACAGCCCCGCTGCAAACCTAAAGTTGCTTTAAGTCCTTCGCCACCCAGTTCACCCCCACCACGCCAGTTAACAACCCCACTTCCTGAGATCTTGGAGCTACTTTCTGGGACCATTTTGGCAAAAAGGTCGGACTCGTTTAGCTCCAGTCATGAAGTGAGAACCCTGGAAAGGGACGTGTCATCGTTCAACGAATGTGTCAACAAGGAGAATTGGAGCATATGTATATATATATATATGTATTGATTTGGGCTGGAGAGTTGGCGGCTTTTGTTGTTTCCTCACAGATGGAGGTTCCCCACCAGTCTTCCCGTTCAGCGAGTCGAGCTCTCCCACCAGGAACTCCTTGCACGGCGGCAAGCCCTTCGTTTGGAGCCTCCGGGACAAGGCCAAGGCGTCCAAGGCGCCGTCGCCGCCGCTACCAGCGAAGGCGGAAGCGCCGGAGGAGACGGTGGCGGAGGACATGATGGAGAGTGGGGGGGGGAGACACAATTCGAGCATATGTTGCAGCCTACCCGAGAAAAAAACAAAGAAAGGCCCTCAATGAATGAGGTTGCAAAATAGACCCGTTCAGTATCCATTGTGCGGAATTTGGCCTTACTTGTTCAAAAAGCTCTATAGCCATGGCCTGATCATATTAGGTTGTTTCCGAAAAGGCTACAATAAGTGTGGCCTATGTCTATCACTTGTGGATGAGTATAGACCCATTTAAGGGACGGCCCACGTTGGTGTCACGGCCATGTGCCGAGGATGAGCCGCTGAAGATCTCTTTGGTGCCGAGGCCTAGGCCGGGGCTTTGCGGAAGTTCCTTCCCGATATGGGTGTGGGTTAAACCAACAGGGGACCGCAGATTTGGGTCCATGTTTCCACTTACCAGGGTTCCATTTGGGGTACCTTGTTTTGACCCACAGGCATATGGCAAAGGCCATCCGTTTTCGGAGTCTACTTAGCTCAGTCCCTCAGTTCCTGGAAAGCTGTAGTCACTTGTTGTGCTTGGACCATTTTAGTGGCACATGAGAAGTTTGGTTACCTGTTTTTGGATCCAATCCACTGCCTTGAAGTGAATCAAGGGCCCTCTTCTCCTGGAGTTTTTTGCAGTGGACCTGGGCTTAGTCCAATGTCTTGTAGTCTCAGGCCCAGCCTCACACTTCCTTGGCTCTTGTCTCATCTCGCCCAACCCGCAACATGAGTGGTGCACCTCTAGGTGTTCGAGGTCCCCCAGTAGCGCCCTTTTGCCAACCTTTTTTTGGGGAGCGTCTTCCTACTAAAAAACGACTACAGAAAAAGTTGGTACTCTTATTCTAACCTCTCTACTGTCTCTACTGGATGAGCCTAGTTTTTCATGGTTTGCTCCACCCGAAACTGGAAGAATTGTGAACCTGCAACCTTGAGGATCGGGAGAAGCACTGCATTTGGACTCTTGTCAGAGCTTTGTCGAGACCTATCTGACTCAGAGTTCCGTTTTGGACTCGAGCCGCTTTTCGGGGGAGAAGACCATTGTAAGCAGAATGTTTGGATACTTTTCTTACCAATAAGCCCCAAATGCCTGGTCTCTCCCAAATGTTTTTCCTTGTTGCTTCCTTTAACCCCACCCCCCAAAACGGGCACCATCGGAGAAAAAAACAAACATACACCAAACGGGTTGGTCTCCCTGCGAACCTCGCCCCGTCAGAAGCGACTCCCGTGCGAGGCCCAACGAGGCGCGGTCGGCCATGAGGAAAGTGCTGGGCCAGTGGCGAGACGAGGCGAGCCGCAAGCGGCAAGCGGCAAGGGGCCGCTGCACGCGGCGTGTGCGTGTTTTTTTTTTTGGGGGGGGGTGTTACGTGTGAGTTGGCTTACTCGGTGAGTTGCTGAAATTTTGGTGTGGTGTGTTTCTTGGTTGGTTTGTTTCTGTGTGTGGCTGGTTTGTTTGTGGCTTGGTTTGTTCCTTGTGCGGCTGTTTTTTGTGGCTGGTTTGGTTGTTTGGCTTAGTTGCATTGTTTGCTTAGTTGGTTGTTTGTTTGCTTTGCCGGTATGTAGGTTGATTTGGCTGGTGTTAGGGCTGGGCTGGGCTGGGCTGGGCTAGGCTGGGCTGGGCTGGGCGGTTGGTTGGCTGGTCTATTTGGAGATGTGTCCAAACTACGTGGCCTTGTTGGGACGGTGTTTGCTGGGAAGAGGACTGGTTTGCGTTGCTTAGAAGTTCCAGTAGAATGGTTTTGCTTGGTTGGCTTGGTGTTGGTTGCTTAGAATTGTTGTTGCTGGCATGGTTTTGCTAGGTTGGGTCCATTTTGGGGTTGGTTTTGGTTTGATTGATTTCCTGGGATTAATTTGGTTTGTGTTGCTTGGATGAGGGTTTTGCTTATTCTGTGTCGAGTTGACTTGGATTGTTTTGGGTAGACTTAGATTGGTTCGCTTTGTTTTGGTATTGTGTGTGTGTCTTTTTGTTTGATG
Organism: Effrenium voratum; assembly: GCA_963377175.1. NCBI lineage: Eukaryota > Dinophyceae > Suessiales > Symbiodiniaceae > Effrenium > Effrenium voratum. The sequence continues at coordinate 1,414,502 of CAUJNA010003372.1, read as the reverse complement.
TTGTTATGTTGTGTAGTTTATTTGTTGTTTGGTTTGGTTAGTTTGGGTGGGTTGCCCTGATGTGGTTTGGTGCCATTGCTTCAACTTGGTTTGATTTGGTCTGATTTGCTTTGGTTTCTTTGGCTTGGTGTGCATGCTTTTCTTTGGCTCGTTGTTTTTCTCCTTTTTCTTTTTCCGGGTTTGGCTTGGCTTGATTTGGCCTCCTGCAACCTGGACCTGCAAATGTTAGGTCGTTGCCCCTGCACCCATTGTTGTTTGAGGGGCGTTTTGCGGGCCTCGGAATGCTGGCTGCGTGTGGCTTGACTTGGCATATTACGTCACCATGGCGACTGGCGATAGGCACAGAGTCAGTACTTTGTGTCCCTCGACGCGACCGAGGACCATCTGCGGACCAAACCAAAAAAACGCCGGGAAGAGGAAGGATTTGTGTGTGCCCACATGTTCATCAGGCCAGCTTCAATTGGGTCGCTTGGTGCTTGTGGAATTTTTCGTACTCCCCCAACTACTAAGTCACCAAGCCACCAACGAAGGTTCAGGTGAATGCGGCCCAGTAGGTGACAGTTCCTCGCTTCAGGTCGTGGATCTTTTTGGTGCTGCCGGCACGGAAGAAAAATAAGCTCGGCCGACTGGCACGGAGGTTTCGCAAGGAGTAAGACGAATCATATTTGTTTGAGCCTTGCCTGTAGCAGTAACTCCTTAATTACCACCAATTTACCACACATGTACCTCAAAATTACTCCAATTGTGTGATAGAGACAAGGCCGAAATAATTATTGTAGCTTCAGATAAATGTCAGGGTGCGGAGAGTGGGGGAAACTGCACCCAATCGACTCATCGCCTTTCCAGCGCTGCTATGGTAGCCCTGTCGTTCCAAGCTATCAAAGCATTTGGCATGGAGCCTTTGGCTCGTGGACTGTTGCCCCGTTTGGACTGTGCGTGTTGCGAGGCTAGCACGCTGTTGCTCACTTGTCCGAAGCGAATCGACCGGATCTAACCTTGTGGTTTTCTCATGTTGGACCATTTTTACTAATGACCCCAAAAGGTGATATCCTTTTATTTCTGGGTCCTTTGGGCAACTGAATTAAATGAAGAAGACCGAGGCATAAAGGAACAGCCATGACACCAAGGGTCTGGGGGTAACTTCCCACTCGAGACGCGCTCAGTTCTCTGATGTGTTTCAGGGGGCCGACAGCAACCACCGTAGTCGGTTTTCTTTCGATCGCAAGCCAGAAGGCCAAACGCTTCGCTTGGTAGCACCTTTTTTGTGCATCCAGTGTGTACTCCTTATTTGGACAGACCCAAAGACAATATTTGACGCCCATTGGTGTTTGCTCCAAATGGGTCAGCCAAAGGCAGCGGTAAGATGCTACAAAAGAAGGTTCCAAATGCTGCCCTGCTAATTCACATGGAAGCCAAAAATGGGGGGCAAAAGGAGTTTCCGCTGCAAATCGTTTTTTTTTTTGGGGGGGGGTCATGTTAAACTGCAGGCGAGTAATCTCAATTACTCTTGATGGATGAATAAGGGGCCTATTGGTCCAAGGTTTTCATGAGTGGGGGACCTGGCGCAGATCGGAGATTTTCGGAGTTCGGAGCCTGTCACGGAACAAGAGAAATCTCACGAATGCCCTAGGGACCAACCCCCTATTGAAAGAAAGGTTTTTCCCGAGATTGGATAATGACAATCCTAAAAAAAACAAAAACAAAACAATGGTGGTTCTATGACGGTAGACACCGGTGAAATATATATCACCCCCCCATTGTTTGATGGTGGTAGCTGAACCCCAGGGAATGGTCTGCTCAGACGCTCAGACGGACCCGGACTTGGAGGCGACCAGGCCCTGCTGGCACTTGGCCCCTTTTTCACGGCCAGGAGCACTAGCCCGGGCCTTCCGAAACATGGGCAAAACCGCCCCCAAAGACCCCCAAGCGCGAGCGACATGTTCGTTGTTTCGCCGTGGGAAATGTGTGGTATCCGCAAATAACAGGGAGATCACCCATGAGTTTGGGCTGCACCCCCAGTTTGCTGAAGCTTAGGTTCTGCTAAACATACCCCCTGCCCATTTGCCATCTACAAGAACTAGCGGGATCACCAATCCAAACCGCCAACTGAGTACTGTACCTGTTAGTTTCTGCGTGTCTGGGTTCCCCGCAATACCAAAACAACATCGTGTTGCTTTCGAGTGGCGAATTCGAACTCCCGAGAATTCGAGGACTCCTGCAGCGTGAAGACCTTCCGTGCAGACGGCCGAGTCCGCTTCACCAAAGCCATGCTGAGGCGAATCGGCGAATCCGATGTCAGTTGGAAGCCGAGCATCCGCAAGGGTGGTGTGCATAACTTGCGATCGGTGCACAGGAAGCTGAGATTAGGGACGACTTCTCCACAAGTTGTTGGGAACTTACTGGGGGGAGGGGGGCTGATGGGGGGTGCGCGTAACTTGCTCGTGCTCTAAGTAGGGAATGTGAATTGGAATGAACCCAGGCTTTGGTCCCCGAATAAAGGAAACCACCACTTGGCTGGTGAATATAGTCATGCCATTTCTCATTGCCTGCTCGATAACAGGTTGGATTTGTGTTTTTGTGGATCTCACCTTGTCTTCCCCCAGTTGGTCCTGCAGTTATCTTGCACAAAAGCAACATCCAAGCCGTTTTCTCGAGGATTGTGTACAAGGATTGGATGCACATGTGTAAGCTTTGCATGTATGTTTTCTTTTTTCAGGGCACCCCGCAGAGGGTGGTCTTCCTTTTGGTTTCCCTTTACGACTTTTGCCAAAAGTGGGTTCCCCAAAACAAGACAGACCCAGCAATATACATACATATATTTATACATATTATGCTGCATGTATTATAAACATATTTGCCTATTTCATGGCGATCTCACCTGAGCTAACATGAGCTCGCTTGAAGGCGTGGTGGGTTAACCATGAATCCTGGTTGCAGCGTGGGTGAAAGCGACGGACCTCTCCATGATGGGCTTGGGTGTGTTTTCGCCCCGCGTAAAGTGACAGATGTGTGTAGCCTTGTTGGAAGCATGCCGGTTCCCCCACTATGTCTCTCCCTCTCTCTCTCCTTCTTTCTCTCTCTCTCTCTCTCTCTCTCGCGCTCTCGCTCTCTCTCGCTCTCTCGCTCTCTCTATATCTCTCTTTCCCTTGTTTTTCTCTCTCTCTCTCTCTCTTTCTTTCTCTCTTTTGGATTTTAATTGAGGACCCTTGGTTTTGTGAAATGGGAAAGCCGCCCCCTTTGGAGTGTCCAAATCTTATACCTCCCGCCCACTAACCAATCTTCCAACCTGGACCTTCTGTTTGGGTCCATGTTGGAGGCAGTGTATGCAGCGCCTAGTTTAGCTTTTTGCAGGATATCAACGACCATCCCGGCCGTGTTTAGGGATCTATCCCGTGAGAGAGGGTTTCTACACTTTCAGGTGTCCCTCTTCTCAAGATCTGCAAGCAACCTATTGTTGGAAGTCATTTAACTTCTTTCTCTTTATGACACCAAAC
>CAUJNA010003372.1:1123508-1403508 GCA_963377175.1 Effrenium voratum | reverse complement strand
CCCGTTCTTTCATTGCCAAGTTTGCAACTTGGGGTGTAGCCGACTTGTAGGTCCGTGCAGTGGAGCCAACCTAGTTGTCGGCTTTTAACATGGGCCAAGCCCTTAGCTTGGCTGAACATGCAAGTAGGCTCCGCAGAAAAGTCCCAGCTGTTTTAACCAAAAAGTTGTCCAGGCCAAGATACGTTGCCAAATGGCCACAAGGTCAACAGGGTTAAATGGAAGCTACCACTAAACCATCCTTGTTGTTTCTCTTACCATAGGTTCATTCCCAAAACCTTCGACTTTCCGACTGAGAACCAGCAAGATCCGGTGGTAGTAGGTGGCTCTCTTCCATTTGCTTAAGAATGTGACTGGTTTCCACCTGCTGGTTTTAAAGGAAATCTATCACTGGCTGGATTTAGTTTTCTTCCCGGGGACTTAAGCAGATGGAGGTTTTACTACCAGGTTTTTAATGGGGGTGTAGCAAGGCCAAGACGGATGTTCGCGACCATTTCGATCCAACTGTCAAGGGGTTTCGGTCACCGCTCACATGGATTCCCAAGCAGGTTCCGCAGAAGGAGATTCCTGGAACAAAGGCTTCTTGGGTTCGATGAACGGCTTCCGCGGGGGAGTAGTTTGAGTTCCTGATGGACCGTTGAGACCTCAAGAGCAAGTCGGACGTCGGGGTGTATAGGCAACCTTGCCTTCTTCATGTGGGGGTTGATCAATATTTCTGGATTCCTGGCCCTCAAATGCCCATGGGTAACTTTTCCTATTTAGCGGGAAAGATCATCTTAGTGGTTTCCCCCAATGATCATGCCATGTTTACCGGACCTTTTGATATTAAACCCCAGGATCCTTAGACTGCAGAAACACAAAGCGAGCAGCGCCCAGCACGCCCATGGTTCAAGTTTTAGCTGATGGTTCTACCAGCTGTAACAAGGGTAGTAAGGCCCATGTACCCTTCCACGGACTAACATGGAAGTGCGCAGACCCCTACTTTACTACGTTCCTGGAAAGGGGCTTTGTGCACTTCCACGTTAGTTGGTGGGAGTAAACCTTTTGGCAACCTTAGTAGCACCAAGCGTCAACTTGTGTTGGTCGCTGCTCCAGTGTGTACTCAATTGACCACAGCGAATCGATGGGTCAGATACCAGGTTCTTTAGCTTTGCTCTATTGTTTGTCAAGATTCCCAATGGTTATATACCCGTTTGCTTGCAGCTCCTTTGGGCGAGCGCTGCTTTCCACAATTGGTGAACAAGCAAAACGTTGCAATTGGGGAAGCCTAAATGACTCCATGCGCAAGATGGCGCAAGCAACAACGCTTCAACATGCTTTGACAGGCGTTAGAAGAAAGAACCAGGTCAGGTCAACCAGGGCCATCGAGTTTCTACCCAAAAGAATAGGGTTACTTCCAATTCCATTCTTTCCAGGGATCCTTCTTTCCAGAAAACCCCCCCGGTTCTTGGAAAGAACGATGGTTGAAAAGAATGGACAAGGAATCAACCCCTAGAAAAAGGACACCTTTGGGTAAAAGGACACCTTTGCTTCCATTTGGTTAAGAATATGTGTTATTTCCCTTGATGGTTTTACAGGGAATCGATTTCACTACTGGAGCTATGTGACGAAGAAGCAATTGGGCACCTTTGGGTGGAACCCCCGAAGCCTAACCAAACCGCATCCTGAAACCCCCCAGAACCGATCCCAACACTTTTTCCCAAAGAGACACCTATGGTTCCAGCCTCGCGAGGACATCAGTCTTGCTTTGAGATGCGATTTCTGCAGTATTTATAGCGCAGCGAGATGTTCAAGCACAATGCGAGCAGTGGTTTGTACCACATCCTTCCGCATGTCTCATTGCAACCTGATTTGTTCTCCTGTTTTCTGTCAACCTGCTATGTCTCGGAAAACTGCGTTTTCCATGCCTTTGCAGAAGGTCGGGGAAGAATCTTTTGGCCCTCCTTGCCAAGTGCTCAGCCCAAAGCCTTTCTTGTCTGACAAAATCCTGCAGTTGGTATACGTAGATGGTGTATCTCCGATTCAACTAAGGTTTCATCCGTGGGTGCAAATCTGGACACCTCGATCGGCCGCATACCTACCTGATTCGGCCGTGGAACAAAACCAAAGGATGCACATTCGGGATCTAAACTCTGATTTGTCCCAAGGGTCACTTCATGTTCTTACACCTATGTTGGTTGCAAGAAGGGCAACGGCTCCGACTTAAAAAACATGTTGGGAATGACCTCCAAGTTGGGTTTTCCGGATTAAACCCACCAAAAGTTGAGAGCACTTCTTGCAGAGTCGTTACAGCAAAGAGAGATGGGGGCCTTTGGCATTTAAGCCGGGGCCGAAACATCTCGCTGCCTCAGCCCTCAGCTTTTCGTGTCACACGGATCGCGGATCCGGATCGCGCGGTGAGCGATCGATGGATCGAATGCGGCCACGAGGAACGTGAGCGCGAGCTCACCGATTCGAGCAGTACTGCTATTGGGTTGGATCTTTAGACTTGAACTTTTTGGATTCTCCTCAGTTTTCCTTTTAACCAGCAAAATTTATTCACTTTTTGCTGGGGGGTTCTACAGCTCCCAAGCAAGGGTTTCATGACTTTACTCGGTTGTCTTTGTTCTGCAAGTGTTGAAATGACTGTAACGTTTGCAGAATTGCTGGTGAACTCACCGATCGGGGGTACACCGAGCGATTCCGAATAGCCCAAGATGGAGGTTTTTTAGTATGAAGACCAGTTATTTGGCCAAATGAATGTGGGTCCCAAACCCCAAACATCACTTTCCCATGATGCAAGCCCTACAATTGCCAAGAACTCATGCGATTGCTGGTGCGATTTCCTTTTTTCGCTCGTTGGTGCCTGGCAAAACGGAAATTTCAACTGCTCATGTGTGAGGCTTAGCACCTGAAGCACAACCAAAACGGTCCCCCAAGAAAGTGAGCCGATGGGCAAATCAAAGACGTTTCTTTGGTGCATTGTGCCAAGGGATGTTCGGACTTTCACTTTTTGCCAACCAATGGGGTTGTCCATTAAACCACTAAGAGTCAAACTTTTAGCAAAAAAACGAAATCAATCGAGAAACGTTTGGTTTGCTCTCCCTTACCTGGCACAAAGTGTCTACCCCTCCGATCGAGTCTCTAGAGCAAACCTGAGAATTTGGAATGCAATGACCCAGTGGCAACCAGGGGTTTCCTTTGTTGTTTTTGGGAAGGGTTCCCCTTTAGTCTCATCCAACCAAACACGGATGCCCTTTTCGTTCCCTGGCCACTGCGCATCTGAGATATGATGAGTAGTATGATAGAAAGCGTGTGATATATCATATGTGATGTCAAAGCAGCCTGGCTGCTCAACATGAGACATTTGGATCGCGATGTTATGCTTTAGATCTGAGTACAAAGGATTCGCTGGCGCCCTCTGCTCGCACGTTCGCCGACCGGCCGCTGGGTGCCGAAAGCGAAGAGTTCACTGCATCTCTGCGGTAGGATGAATCGAACAGTGGCGACAGGAGTTGAAAAGTTGGAAGCTGTGGGCATCTCTGGGCCCCGTTTTTCTTCATGGACCTTGAGGGGGGCGGGGGGGAGGGGGGGGTTGTGGGGAGGGGTGGCGTCTTACTTAAGGGCTTATCCTAAACTTCTCCCGGCATAGCCCTCCGCGGTAGCAACTCCAGGATTGCTGGTCAGTGGGGAATCCGTTGAATGGGGAAGAACCGGAAGGGGATCCTTTGCGGGCAAACCCACCGCTGGGATGGTTTATCAGGAAAACGGTCTAGATGTGGCTGTTGGGGAAAAAGAAAAGCGCCTTCAAGCCGTTTTCTAGAGTTTATGACGGACAGAGGCGCGCGCAACAAAGCGCGATGGTTGAGGCGACAACTCCGCTCGCTGGATTTTGTTCCTTGGCTATCTTTGTCTCCGTCTATGAAAGTGGCCCCAATGTTGATCCGATTTTCACCTGTATTGCCCAGGTTTATTTCAGGTGGGCATTTTTGGGCTACACATGTACCCTAAAAGGGGAGAAGGTGGCTCAAAAACTGCCGAATCGGGAGGTGTTTTCACCAGTGATCCAGATCCCCTCTAAAAATGGGTGGACCTGCTCTGACTTGTTGTTTTCCCTTTGGTCCATTTATAGTCATGGCAGCCCAAAAGGTTGCCAAAAGGTTAGCCTGTGATTTCTGGGTTTGTTGGGCAAGTGAGCTAATCCTGAAATCTCAGTACCTCATGTGGAATTGTTTTGGATTCCCTAAGGGGAACTCGCAGAGATTTGCAGCCCTGCAACAGGATATTCCATCGGTTTTGAGAGGTCGAAAAGCGAGGTGTTGTTTTTTCCATTTCTCAAAAGGGTTCCCTCTCTCCCACAAACAAATCGCAACTGTGGGCGGGTAATGTTGGCCCCCTATTACTCAACCCTAGTTTATTAATAGGGGGGTAAGGCGTGTTCCCCTCCAAAAATAGTCTGATTCGCACATTTCACCCAGGGAGAAGCACCCCCCTATTCATAAACTGGGGTCGATTGACTCAGGGGGTCAACATTGCCTGGAAGATCAATTTCCTCTTGACGGGTGCCAGGTGCCAGATACCATGGAGGGTACCCCAAAAATACATACCCAGATTCGGGATCTCTGTCAGTCTGGAGGGTAGAGGTGCTTCCATGTTTGGGATCTCCCCAAAACCAAGCCTGGAAGGGTACTTGGACCCGTCAACGGAATCATCCTGTTCGGCAAAACTCCAAGATGTCAAAGACTGACCCCTGAAAAGTTGGAGGCCTCATGTTTTCGAGGCCCACTCTTCCCACAGCCATGTTCCCATTAAATTGGTTGGTTTTCCTTGTCCCTTGAAAACCCACCAAACAAAGGTATCCCCCCAAAAAGAGACGCCCATACATATGCAGGTCAGGTACGGATGCCTGGCACACGGCGGAAACCAAAAAAGCCGGGTTGTTGAGTGTACCTGTCGGGTGCGCTCCGCTGTGATGTGAGCAGAAAGCCACGTGAAATCAGCCATCTTTGGTGTCCATGAAACGTTGATCTTCAAATTCCTTTCATGTTTCTGGACCCTCAAACTACCCTTCTTATTTGGTGGTTTGGAGCCCGATGGTTTGGTGCTGAAATGTAGGGGTTTCCCATTTAATTTCCCTCCACAAGGACCATGGGTTCAAATCCCCGAACTTCCAATCCAAACCGCCAATACAGGGTTATCTGAGTTTTCCCAGGGTGAGTTCCCGGAAGCATGTTTTCGGAGCCCTGATAAAATGCAGGCGGGAGTGGTGGTTTATCAGCCGGTATTCATTGGGTTTCATTCAACGAAGCACGGCAGGGTCAAATGGCCGAGTTTTACCATGGAACCTGACGGTTGCCATGTCTCGGGGTTGAAATTTAGGTTTCCCTCCAAAAGGAATGTCCAAAAAAGTCAACTTGGCCAATAGGTGATGCTAAACCCGGCCTTGGGAACATGCTTTTTTGGTGGACCCTGTGCTTCTCTGGGTTTGCTTCGCGAGCAAACGGGACTGCTTTGTCCTCTCGCTTGACATATCTCGCTTCGCGCTTTCGAGCGAACGGCCGTTCCGCAGCTAACCCTTTGGCCTTTGAGCGGCCAAACAGGCCAATCCGGGGATCTTGGGCCAGACGCCCCGGAGCTGGGTGTCCTTTTGATGGGTGAGGTACCGGTGAGTTTGATTAAACATAGATGGGTTCCACTGGCTTAGACTGGTTTCATTCCATTTACCAGGGCCATCTACTTTTCCAAAAGGCCAATGGTAGCTGCCCTTCTCAGTGTGAAGGCCCCTATGAGTATGTGTCGCAAAATTGGGGTACCCCGAGAATGCTTGCTACCCTTTAGTACTGTGGAGGATGACGCAAAATCCATCCAACGCACAGTTCAGAAAACCTAAATACCAAGCAATGATTTCAACCATGGTTCCAAAGTGGTGTGAACGGATTTCACAACCATCCACAGAAGGGTATGGGTGACAGGGAAACGAGCCGCTTTTTTAACTAATTACCCCATCAGTGGTTGATTTCCCCCAACGGGAAACCCAAGGGGAAAGGAGTCTTTAAGAACTATTGGGATTTCTCTTCCTTGCCATGACCAAAGGAATTTGGCCCGATTTTGCCCGTGGCACAGATGAGGTCTCTTTAAGGCCCTGAGAGGGCTTTACACAGCAGGGCTAGATGTATGTCCACCAAGGAGGGTTTCCCCGTTGCAATTCATATAGCGAAACTATTGACAATGACTATCAATATGACCTTGGAACCCCGACCTGTTAGATTTCAAACAATCAATATTTGAGCGGTGTGCCTGTTGTTAGTGTTTGCCAATGATGAAGGCTGAATCACTATCTAGCAAAGGGTGCATTTGTCGCAGGAGATCAAAGACACGCCTGTTCGTTGCGTGCCCCGCGCGGCTGTCAAACATCATTTGGCGAGAAACATCGGTTGCCCCTGCTTGAAAAAATGGGTATGGGTCAAACTTAAGCAACCAGGGGACCGCGAGTTTTAGTCCATGTTTCCATTTACCAGGGCAACCCATTTGGGGGTTACCCTATTTTTTTACCCAGAGCCAAATGACATTTTCCACGAAAAGGAAGCAATTTCCCAAAAACGGTTTGACCAACTAAGGGACCAGTTGTGGCCAACACGGTGGGTATCCTTCTGGCCACGCGCGCCTGTGCTGAGGTTAGTGACCACTGCGGGAGGCCTAGCGAGAAGAGACCTGCAGATTTGTTGATACCTGACAATCCCATGTGTGCCATGGTCAAAGACCGGTTCCTTTGCTTGAGGTTTTGCCGGGGATGGTCATCCATATGGTAGGATCCTTAGCAACAATCAAGGGAGACATGACCATAGGCCAAACAAACGGAGTTTTTTGCCATGGCACATATGGGTATGGTCAAAATGTCCAACACTCGGGTCTCCTTCAAAACAAATATATATTGGCAGTTAGGGCAGGCTGAATATGAAACCTAGTCATCACCTTCTTTTTTTTGTGCGGATACGGGGCAAGAACAGATATTATGATACCACGTTGTTGTCCTTTTGTTGTGCAAGGGGGGACACGCTTTAATTCGAAGTGCGACGGGAAGGTCGATTCGAGCTTGTTGATGTCACAACCTTCAGCCTGGCGTCTCAAAATAGCTTTTTTCCTTTTCTGGGGTCTCCTCCAGGCCTATTTTACAGGATGGATGATGGCTGGATGGATGGGTGGACGGATGGACGAATGGACGGATGGACGGACGGACTGACGGACGGATTGGTGGATCTGCTCGGATCTGCTCGAATCTGCTCGGATCTGCATGGATTTGCATGGGTAGATCTGGATGGATCTGGCTGGATGGATGGATGGACGGACGGACGGACGGACGGACGGATGGATGGATGGATGGATGAGGATGGATGGAGCGACCGGGGTGGTCGGCCTCACACCATGGTCCGTCCCCTATGTCACATATTTAACACATCAAGAGTTAGTCACTTTTTGCAGGGGATCCGACAACGGAGAGCCCACAACAACCTCTGTTGCCAAGTGGATTCCGTCTCTTTCTCCAACTTTTTGCTGGGGAAGGGTTCCGATTCCTGAACACTCAGCCAACAACCAAACATCGTGTGCCGATTCTTGTGTTCCCCCTGGAAATCCCCTGACCATCTGAGACAAGCCACGGGGGGCCAACCGCGCGAACGAAGAAGCGCGACCAGCTCCGAGGTTTCACGGCGACCACGATGAAGTTAATTCAAACGGTGAAGCGCCGAATGGGCCCGGGACTCGGGGCTCGGCACCTGGGCCTCAACGGGTCCCACAGAGGGCAAGACCCGCGAAGGCGCGCGGTCCGTTGTAAATGAAGACCATGGTGCCCCAAAAGAAAACAGGTCTCCAGAAACAAACCAGCGGCGCTGCGGTCCGCGTTGGTTTCTTCACGAAAGGCTTCAATAGGGAACACTGGTGATTCACCGGAGACGACTGGAAGTAAAGAAGAAACCCACGGTGGCGAGTAAGAAACCGGCCTTCGTTGTTGCTTCTTCTGGCTGCCGCACGTTTCCGAGGGCTCAGGGTTGCTCCCCAAACATGGAATCCCAAAACCACCATTTGCAGAGGAATCTCCCTTTGGGTGCCCTACTTGGGTTCCTTCCGTTGATTTGTAGGGGAAAAAGGAACCCGTGAAGCGAGAGGGGGCGTATGGACTCCGGGAACTTTTCTTCAGGGTCCCTTGAAGGATACCAGCAGGGCCAGTTAAAAAGTCCCCCCCCCCCCCAGAGCTGATTTCGAGCGTCCGAATCCTTGTGGTTTTGAATGTATCCTTCTGAAACCCTCGCCTGCCGCGCAAGTACGCCTCTTGTCACTAGAGGAGGGCCCCACTATTTCCCTAACAAAAGTCACCAGGCAATCCCAGGCCCCCCTCCCCAAGAAAATCAAGATGAAGAAGAATAGCCCTAGCTTTGGCCGCAGCTTTCGCTTTGTCAGAATCAGGCGAGACCTGGGCAGTAGGATCTTCAGGCGGCAGTCTAGTGCGAACAGTTTGTTTCTGCTGTTTCTTTCAGGCGAGCGGTTAGTTACACGATTTTCCGCTATACCACCGTGGATTTTTCTTTGGGACATGTTCTGAGACCAGTGAAATCAGAAAGTGACATTCCATTCTGAGACGGGAATCAACCAATTTGGTATCACAGAAAGAGGCTAGTCGCCTAGTCTTGGACACGGAACGCACGGTTTGACCTCGTAGTGGCACTGTGACCTTTGCTTGGTGCCTTCTCGTTTCGACCTGGGAACTAGGTTTCAACATGCTCGCAAGTTGAACGAGTGGAACAACAGCCCAGGGCCGAAAATGCCCAGCCTTTCCTGCTAGTCTTTGACATTCAACTCACTAAGAAAGCTATGGTAAGTGGGACACAGGTTGGTCCCGTCGCTGATTGGGCCATGTGCTGTACTGTGCCTGTGACTAGTTGGCGTTGTTCATACTGCAGACATTGCCAAAAGATCCTGTCCGGTCAACCACGGATCGGATTAAGCCTATTCCGAGTGGCAGGTTTGGGCGGGGGACGGTCAATTCTCACATGCTTTTAAGTTTGATTGTTCTGGTTCTGATACTCATGAAAGGTTTTCCAGGATCTGAAATTGATCGCACACACCGCTTAGATTCTAGAAGGGAAGGCTGCGCTTTTGAGATGATTGTTTGACCTCAAAAGCAATACGTTTGGCCAAATCAAAGCCTGAATAGTTCGGGATGGTTTATTTCCCCATTCTTTTCATCCATCGTTCTTGTAAAAACCGGATCCGTTTCCGGAGGTTTTCTTTGGAAAGAATGGAATTGGAAGGTAGCACTAGAAGTTCAGATCTCGATCCAGAACACCACCAAGGTAGTTGGAAGGTAGCACTAGAAAGTTGTCCTCATCCAGCTGTTTCGTTGCGAGCTCCTAGCTCCACGGCCGCGGAGGCAACGACGGGGACAAGAAGACATCGACCAGCCGCACTGGCGCCACCAGCAGCGGCGGCAGCGGCTCTGGCTTGCAATTGGCCGCCGTTGTTCCGTGCTCTGCCGAGTCAGGGGAGAAAAAAAACTAATATATATATATATATAAAATTAGATATATATAATTATATATATAATTATATATAATTATAATTATATATATATATATATATATAATTATGTATATATAATATGTATATATATATATATATGATACATATATCAATTTATATTTATACATGGAAACCCCTGGTCCAAGAGGGGTGGGGGGGAGGGGTCCGTATGGAACCCTACAAAACCTATCCCTGGAAGTCCTCGAACGTTTTGTAAATGGTCCATTCGGAACGACCGTTTTTGGCCAGTAACAGCCGTTTGTGTAATATAGCATGACTTTTATAGCCCTCCTGCCAATAAAATGGCTCTTTGGCCTCAAGACAGTCGCCTTAGCTATGATATTGAGGGTTTTGGGGCAGCGCTGCGAGTCAAGTGTTTAAACATATGCTTGCTTTACAACATCAAGTTTATAGGGCAATTAGTGATGTTTGCGCTGATGCGCATCTGTGACAGAATCACAGCTGAATCCCAGCTCACCCGACTTTTGAACTCCAATATTTCGAAGGGTATCATAGCTGAGCATGCCCAAGTTTGCATTGCAAAATAGGTACCAACTGAACGATCGTACAGTAGTGTATTGAGCGTAAAAGCCCGAAGCAATTTGCAGCGGATAGTCAAGAATTCAATATCGTTATTTGACGACTGCAGCAGCCATCCTTCTGAACATATTGCGACAATAACTCGTGATTGAAAATACCTTGCTGGGCTCGAGTATGAACAGTCCTGAGAAGTAGCGTGAAACTATCGTGAAATTGCCGTGAAACTACCGTGAAACACCGTTTTTGGCCGTGAAAGACCGTTTTTGGCCGTGAAAGACTGCTTGTTTTGGCCCCAAAAGCAAACATGCCAAGTAGACGCAACAAAAAGCAAAAACTATACAACTTCTGTTTTGATAGTTTTGATGTTGGTTGGCGGTGGCCTCAGGCAAAGTAGTTTTGATTGTTGGCGCATCAATTGCGTGCGCAACTGCAAGGCAAACAGCCGATGTGGATGTTTTGTGTAGGCTCAGTTAGGCTCCAACTCTGTGCAACAGGCCCTTCTTAGCTTCTGCACCTGAAAGCTGGTTGTTTGGCTAGCTCACAATAAATTCAAGCTTCATCGTATGGCTGGTTTGTTCTGTCATGTTGGCATTAAGCAAGTTGGTCCAAGCTCAAAGCGTGATATATGATTTGTTGCATGCAATCGTGCAAAAGATTAAGCGGCTTAGCCGAACCCAAACTTAATATTGGGCAATGGCAAGGTCCACGCCTCTACCTGAATTTGGCAGTTGTGCTTTTGCCGCAAGCTTTGAACCACAAAACACATCCTCTTAGAAGAAACTGTCTTTCTGTAAAACACCGCAATAAATACCGCCTTTGGAATCCCAGGGCTATGGAAACCCACAGGAAATTTGGGACCTTTCAACTACCCACCTTGTTTGTGATTCCATAAGGGACGTTAAAAGAGTTCTTCACAAAGGGGCCACTGTTTGCCATGGTCTCGAGTCCAATTTCTGCGGGATCCGGCCATCCGCTTTCCAACAGCCTGGATCCAACCTCGCGAGTTCCGCCCGGACCGCGCGAATTCCGCGCGCGCGAATTCCGACGAGGCAGCGGTGGCTCCGGGGACCTGGCAGCTAAGACCAAGGCAATGGCCCGGCGGGGGACAATGTGTATTTTGTTTGTGTTTTGTTTTTCCTCGATTTTTTTTTTTTTTTTGGGGGGGGGGGTCGGTTTTTGTTTTCGGACGGCGGCGCTCTAACACAAAACACGAAGGGGCAAAGATTGGTTCAGGGCACCTGCCTGGAGGTTTCCTCAACTTACTTTCAAACATGGGCTGGCCCAACATTATGGTTGGTGTGGAGAAACGATTAGTTGAGGGACAATGGGGGGGCATGACTAATGGGGGGCATGGTAATTTTGTTAGGCGGGGCATGACTAATGGTTACCATTGTTTAGTTAAGATTAGTTAAGGTTAGCTGGAGTCTCCCTGAGCCACTTGCTCAACACCCGGGGATTGATGAAGGTTAGTAAGGGACAATCCCCTCGCCATAAATGGCTGCGGATATCCGCCTCTTAATTCTTTACATGGCTCTGGGTAGACCATTTTTGTACTGGGCTTTGATTATGACTCACCTGGAGTCTCCATTACCCTTAAACAATGGGGGGGGCATGACCCAAAATAAAAGGCGACCATTTTTAAAGAGTCATGGAGACTCCAGGTAGTTCGTTGCACCCCTGGACCCAACTGCGGTCTTAAAATGGCTTGCCCAAAAATTATGGTTGGTGTTTCAGTTGTCCTTTTAAGTCAAGGGTTCGTAGTTTGAGGTTCCAGGTCGCCGTGTTCCCCATCCATCATGGTTATGGGAGATCCGGTTTTGGCGGGTTGCACACGTAGCTGGGAGGTCTCCGATCAGCCCCCCCCCCCCCTGGCTCGGGAATTGTGGGAACCGGTGAACCCCAGAAAGGGATTTAAACATATTGCGCCCGTGGGCAAGGTGTGGTATCCAAATAATAGAGTATTTATGTTGAATAAAGGTATATTTCCAATTATGGTATCTAATATCTATGTTGACTACCAATCATAGTCAACTACCGATAAAGGTATGGTATCCAATTATATATATCATTATAGTATCTATGTTGACTATATTTGTGGTAGAGTGGGGATACGTCTTCATTACTCAGATTCAGGGTAAAGTTATGCGTCACGAAAGCGCTTGCTGTGGAATATATGTGTTTAGGTTGCTGGACATGAAGCACACCATAGACCAATTTTTAGCATACAATGTTTTGGGATCTCAACTGGGATTAGCATGCTCTCCTGCCTCACCCAAACTTCATCATTGCCAGACTTGGCTCACGAATTGCTGATATTTATCTCTTGGCCTTGTTGGCTTCCACCATGTTGCTTGGTGGTTCCCAGCCATCTCCCGAGCTTTTTAGTGCTGGTTGGATTTCCATTCATCCACTAAAAGTTAGTCACTTTTTTAGGGGATCAGAAAATGGACGGCCCAGGTTACCTTTCACCCAACAAAAGGTTTCACTGTTGAAGGGGGCCTGAGTCTGGTCAAGTTACGACTATGACCGTTATGATTCACGTGCCATCCGCGGGAGTCTTTGAGATGCCCTGCATGGCAAAGCGGCACGCAAGCTTCCATTTGCTTAAGAATGTGTTTTGCTTTCCTTTAAAGGGAATCTATCACTACTGTTTTTGTTTTTTTTTCAGGGGGCTTAAACAAATGGACGCAAACATGGATGCAAAGCACAAAACGAAGACGTGCCTTGCAGAGTGATACTGGGTCAAAAGGAGTTCAATCACCTCGGGTACCAAGGGACTCTTGGGGACTTGGGGTGTAACAAATATAACTCCTCTCAAGACGTTCAACTCGCAAAAGTCCACCCAGCAGAACGACGTGTAAAATCTGAGCCGCTAAAGAGGCCACCAACACGGCGCCGCCAAAGATGGGTGGCCGGCCTTCGGTTTCGCTTTTCGCACAAAATCCAGCAATCGCATTCAGGATTCTGGGGCTATTGTCACCTGAAAGTCTCCTTTTTTTGTTGGTGTCCAGGACATCCAAGCAAATGTCCCCGCTTTTTCTAAAATTCAATGAATCCGGCGCGCAATTTCACCCGTCTTTCCAGTTTTGGGTGCTGGAGCACATTGACCGCAGCCGGCCGGTGCCGCCCGACACGACGGAAGTAAGCGGAGGCAGTTGCAGCCGTGCAATTCCGCCCGGGCTGCTTCTGCCAGCCGGGCCGCGGCTGCGAAACGGCCACCAAGTCCCGTGGCCGCGGCGTTTTCGGCGGAGGAATACCTGAATCGAAGCTGTGCGGTCTCGCAGCACGAACGCTTCCGATGGTCCAGGCGGCGGTTGGTGGCTTGCAGAGTGTCGCCTTCTCATGGGACGTTGTGTTAACCTAACGCCAGAGAAGTTCAGTGTGATTGCCGCATCGAAGCCCAAAAACGTGACCAACGGGAAGGAGTGGAAACAGTTCATCAGAGGTTGGTCGGGGTTGGTTGGAAAGTTTGGGAGGAGACCCATTCTGCACCTGCTACGAGCAAGGAGGTTCGTACCGATTATCTATTCGCACATCCGCTTTCCTCAAACCAAATTGGCATTGCCTTGCCACGGGACACCCAGGAGAAACATGCGCATCGATCCAAACTTGATGGCTCCCATTAGCCTTTTATTGTTTAGTGGGGTTTTCCATTTCGCCAAAAGTTAAACTTTTAGCGGCGGATCTGAGGACAGCTCAGCAAACACCACGACGCCAATTCGTTGCCCAAGCCGCAGCGTCAGGCCACCACCCCGGCGAATTCCACGAGCAGCCGCGCGATGACTGCCAAACCCGCCACCGAGCCCGGAGACCAAGCCACCCCGTCGGGTGCTGTTTCTCCGGAGCAGTTGGGAAGTTGGCAGTCTTCTGAGGACGAGTTTTTTAGCCAAGAAAACGGCCACGAGTATTGTCTCCTCACAAAACATACGTCATTGCTTGTGGGGGGAAATATGAAACAGAGCTCGAAAATCTGGTTTTATGGTTTTCCCCGGAGCCAAGTAAAGGGCAGCCGAGGGGTTGTAGCATGTTACAAAAAATGTTTCGAGACAAGCCCATGGGGGTCGGTCGACATGTCGGGACGGCGGCTAAACTCACTGCAGGTCAAAAAACCACAAAACTTGGATTAGGAGCAGGCGAGAGGGGGAGAGAGTTTTTGTTTGTTCTTTCTTGGAGAATGTCGTTACTATTTGGTTGGATATCAAGGGCGGGCTCAGTCGACAATGGCAATTGTTGCACGTAGCCTTTTTGGCTATTAGCGGATCTCTTAGTCTTTTTTCTTGTTTGGTTGAAATTAAGTTGGTTTTGCACTAAACCCACAAAAAGCTGAGGACTTGTTGCAGCAGGGCCTCTCCAACCAAGAAATCCAATGGGACGAGCCCTACAGATGGGTAAAACCGGAAATCCACATGATGTTTGCATTTCCTGTCTCCCTTTCTATCTCAGCCGGTCATTCCAAGTTCATCCGATCTCTCTTCTTGGAACCCCAAGGTGCAGTTGGATCCCCCCAAAGTTGGCTCGTTGTCCATGTGGGAACCCCCGGTAAAGCCCCGAGAAAAAGAGAAAAAACAAACAATAGGTCCCCTGAAAACACACACACATACCCATGTATGTTTGTTTCTGTCGTATCTGGTATTGACCATTGAATGCTATAGCTTCATCTTGTTATCTTCTTCCTCCGTCCAACAAAACCGGTCCCAAAGTGATGGTTGGGCGGGAAGGGAGAGATGAGATAGTGATGGTCCTCTTGCCAAAGCATGATCATATTAGCACATTTTTTTGATGACCATCCCATCTTTTTCTTTCTTTTTTTTAAATCTCATGCTTCTCGCCTATCATCGTTTACATGTTTTTGGGTGAGTTTCTATGACAATTCCTTGGCGCCACTTTCAGAATCTCCCGGACACAACCAACAGGCTCCCGCCATTAGCATGGAGCCTGACAGGAGGTCCCTGTTAAAGAAAATGGTCTTCCAGGACCCCCCGAAGGTCAGGTTCCATGT
The DNA here is from genome assembly GCA_963377175.1 of Effrenium voratum. NCBI lineage: Eukaryota > Dinophyceae > Suessiales > Symbiodiniaceae > Effrenium > Effrenium voratum. The sequence goes on along the minus strand of CAUJNA010003372.1, from coordinate 1,388,420 downwards.
TAGTTGGTGGGAGGGTAAACGCTACCATCCTCCTCGCAGCATCCCCAACTCCCAGATGCCTCGTGCGCGAAGGTAAAGAGAGGACAGAAAAGATTGGGGACCTGTCCTCCAAATATTGCCGTGGGACTCTCTCGCTGGCACTTGAACTCGTCCCATTTTGAAGACGCGGGTGTCTTTCCAATTTTGGTACAAGCCCCAAAACAATAAACAAATCAACAAATCAAAATAAGCAATAAATAAAGTGTATATATATATATATAAATACTCCCCACAACAAAAAAAGGAGAAAAAAAAACGACAACAACAACAATGAAACCCAAAGTATCCCCAACAGCCCCCCAGCTCCCCGAATCCTGCACCGAACCCTGCAGAAACTTGGTCAGTCGGGAATGAACCTAGATTCCTCAGATATTCCGTTAAGGGACACCATCACAGGGGCTGGTTTTTTTTTTTCTTCGGGGTCATTCCATTTCTTCGTGGCTCCCAGCCATCCGGTTCTTTAGCTTTTTGGATCTGTTGAGTGTTTAGTGGGGATGTCCATTTCATCCACCAAAAGTTCAACTTTAGCGGGGGATCTGAGCACAGCCAAGATTCTAGGGGTTGATTCCTGGTCCGTTCTTCTCAAGCATCGTTCTTTTCAAGAACCGGATCCGTTTCGGGTTTTTATATGTTTTTCCAGAAAAGATTCGGATCCCTGGGTTCAGGATGGAATTGGAAGGTACCCCTACCTGAGCTACGAAATCTCAGCTCGCCGGCTGAGGTCCTCGAGCTTCGCCACAATACCCAAGTTGCGTGAGGCATCGGCCGTCCTTCTGTCCGGGCGGTTTTTGGGTGTTTGCTCCTATTGGGTTGTAAAGACCCGGGGTTAATCAACCTGAGAAGTTGCTGATGGATTGATTCTCGATGGCTAGTGGGCAAGGGTTTCTTAGACTTTAACTTTTTGTCTTTTCTCTGACATGTGCAATGGGTTGGGGAGAGGAATCGGAGCTGAGAGAGAAGCAAAGCAACTCTCAGTGGAGCCACAATCAAAACCTGGGTAGCTGAAGGTTGGTAAGGGCCAATCCCAAAAAATAAATAGCTGCGGATATCCGCCTTCTTGATTCTTGAAGCATGGTTCTGGGATTACGACCATTTTAGTACCGGGTTTTGATGACTCAGTAAACCAGTGGGCTCGTCTTTTAGCAGCCTCTGCTTTGCACATGTGCCTTGAATTTCCCTCGGTAGCCCAATATTTTTCTGACTGTTCCTGGCACAAATCCGGATTTGGCAAAGGCTTCAACAACCAACCCCTGCTCTCATTTTGGCCTAAAGTTTAAAAGACATTGTTTTAATGGCAGTTTACACATTTGGCCCAACACAAATACGGGACATGTACTGCAGTGTTTACTTTCTCCAAGTCGAGGCTATGCTGCTCTTTTTTTTTTGCCACAGGAGAGACACTGGCAACCGGTTGTTAATTAATCAACCTGCCCCACAAAATATGATGAATTCTTAATGGCTATTTGGTTGGATCTTTGGATTTTAGCGTTTTGAAGTGGGAGTCAAGTTGCCACAAAGAGTTGACAACTTTCTGAGGCCCCAGTCGGAGGAATCCTTTCGCCCATTCGGCATAGTGTAAACTGCTCTCCCGAATGGAACTCTGCGTAACCTTTGTTATTGTTTTACAGATCGTCTGAGGCGATTCGCTGGTCTTAAAGGGGGTCTATCACTCTTGGATGTGTTTCGCGTTTTTCAGGGGGACGCATTCGCAAATGGAAGGCAATGGAACCCCCGAACCCCCAACAGTTGAGCGGAGTCTGTCTCCTTTTGGGAATCGGATGCCATGGCCCGCCTCATGGCAGCTCGGGGGGAAGACGAGTTGAGTCTGAAAACTCCGGAACCTACTTCCATCGGATACTCAAAAGTAGGATTCGCCCCAGAATGGGTTGCCCTGGTCAAACCCGCGGTGGCTCTTAAGTTTTTTGAGCCACACCATGTTGGAAAGAGGCTAGAAAACCCCTTCCATAGTTGAAACTGATCCAGGTAGCCTCCCGCAGGTGCCCTAAAGATGCGCTAAAAAGTTTGCAAACCGACCATACTCAAACACAAAAACAATACCACGGGGGAGAAGAAAAACAACGCGGGTGACTTGGATGGGTTCCTTGTTCACTCACTTGCAATATGTAGGGCATCGGTACTGGGATGTTCGTTGCCAAGTTAGCAAGTGGTTAGCTAGCCACTTGGGGAGATAGCGCCCTTACAGCAGGGTTAACCCCACTTAGGGGACTCCTAAGTAGGTTAAAGCCTAGGTTACCAACAACCAGCCAACTTGGCCGAACACTCCAGTTTTGTTTGTGCGAGGGGTCAAAACTGCCCGAGTTCTTCTTTTCCCTGGCCGCTGACAGGCACCACCGCAAGAGCGGACAGACCTGTTCCGCAAGAAGATGGAGGCGGACCAAACCGATCAGAGCAAAAGATTCCCTTGCAAAGCCAGGAAACTCGGGGAAGCTCGGGACCCGGTGTTTTCTGTCGGGGGAAATGTCTGAAACTCACTCCCTCAGTACCGTTTCGGACTTCATCGTCACTTTTGGGGAAGACCAGTTGGTAATTAATGCTAACCCCGGATCAATAAACCCCTGGTTGATTAATAGGGGGTGTCCCCTTTTGGCGGACATCACTTTTGGAGGGAGCACCCCCGAAAAAATCCTGGGTCAACATTAGAAAGCTTGGAACTCATTGACCATTCCCAAGAAAGACCCCAGAAATGAGAGGTGCGCGGCGACCAGAACCCCAGAGGTCTCCTGGATCGAAGTACTTTGGACAATTTAACCCGCCTGAACCTTCCGTTTGCTTGACAATATATGGGTAATCTTAAAGGAATCCATCACTGCGGGGCATATTTTTTTACTTTTTCCAGGGGGCGAAACAGAAAATGGAAGAAACCCTCCTGGCTCTGCCAGGGACATGCGGAGAAGTCATTTCGATTGATCTGTCGAATGACGAATGGGCCAGGTTTGCGCGGTGGTCTTCGACTTCCACAACGACAATAACCAGAAGGCCGTCTCTCCAGAACTTTTCTTGGCTTTTAAAACCAAAACAACTGAGAAAAGCCGATTTTGCATTTGCGGGGACCTGACATATTTTGGGATTTGCGTCCATCACGGCTTTTCCTCGGACCCGATGCGATGCAATCTGGTTTTTTTGCCGCCTGTTAAAAAAGGATCCGGGAAAGGGCCCCGAATTTTGGCACACACACAGACCCGTCTAAACATGTCCACCCCCCCCTCCCACCACCCCCCCAACCCCCCCCAATTGTCTAAACATGTTTAGGGGTAGACGAAATATGGCTGCAGGTTCATTTGACCTCAGCACACACGTTATATGTTCTGCTGTATGTACCCCAGACTTTTCGGCCGAGTTCCGGGGTTGCCCACTTTCACGTTGATTTTATCAAGGCTCCACCAGGCCATCCTGATGTACTCCCCTAGACTCCGAGACAAGAAAGTAACGTGGAACCCAAAAGGGGGGCTCGATCCCAGGAGCTCGCGCATGGTGCGTGTTATTTGGGTTCCATGCTCATCTGGGGAGCGCCGAGTGCCAAGTCCACCAGCTTGCCGCTGGGGAGAGCTTCCATTCATGTTGATTCCCAGTTTTCAAGCGCGTGACGACAAGGAAGAGACATCATGAGGCGCTGGAAGGCTGAATGGGAATTTTAGGGTAGATGTCTTAGATCTAGACCTGCGTGGCCATGCTTGGTGGCTGGCAGCCATCCGATTCCGCGTTTTAGATCGTTTCAGCTGGTTTAGTGGTTGGGGTTCCGTTTTTCAGCCACTAACCATTGGTCACTTGTAGCAGGGGATCAGAAAACGGACAGCCCAGGTTAGTAGAGCAAGAAGTGAACTGAAAGGGGGAACCTTCAACTGGTTTTGGGCATGGTGCAACCCCCCCTCCCCATGGTACTGTTCATTTTTATAGCCCTGGCTATGGGAGTTGTTTTTTTTGTTCACCCCTGGAAAGGGTGGGAGGGGGGGGGGCAAACCAACAGAATGTCTTCACCCACTCCAAAGAATGCTTGAGCTTTGGCCACAAGGGTGCTTCCCCCCCACCCCACCACCCTATGTGGATACCGGCTCCGGCACCACCCAGTGCCCTCTGGGAAGAGGGTGGAACATGAAGCCCATCAGCTCACGTTCGCGTCAGGAGAAGGAAGCCAAGCGCCAGACACTGCTGGAAATTGTGGAGTGCCCAACTGCGCGTTGACCCCCAAAAAAAACGTGCCCTGTGGTTTCCTTGAAGGGAATGGGTCATTCCCTACCTATTGCACCAGCAAGTCAAAGCTGGAACATGTTGACAGATGTAAGTAGAACCCGTCCTAATACGGTGGTTGTCGGGCCGCCAAAAAGTGATCCGGAGTCGCACTATATAATTAAAATGGGACAAAACCCATAAATCAACCAGGGGTTCTACGATCCGGGGTGAACATGTTGACTGTCTTTTCGATCCAGCGGGTCCCCTTTCTTTCACTCCCAGAGGCTTTGACGACGAACTTGGGGCAGGAGGACCAGATGAGGGTAAGGGCGTTCATCGAGATGATCAAAGACGAGTATCAAGGGAAGCAAGTTGTTCGCAAGGGCGAGCTGCGACAAAGATGGGAATGGAGTCCAGCAGTTCTCGAGGTGGCGAAGCATTTTGATACAAGGGACGATGGATCACATCGTCACGATCGTGCTTACGAAGGCGTCCACGCCCACGATTCGCGAGTTCCAGCACGACCCCACTGGGCGTGACCGTTCGCAGAACAAGCTGTGTCACTGACCAACTATGTGTTGGCAGGCTCAAGGGCACCATATTGTTTGAGTTTGGGTGCGGGTCTACATGAAGGAAGCCTATGACCAACTTAAGTACTTGGAGCCTCCAACTAGCCACACAAATGGGGTTGTTGAGTTGTTGCAACCCAGCACTCTAGGGTGAATTCCAACTAAGGGGAATTTCGAGGGTCCAGGTAATGATCGCAAGAGAAGAATGTGCGGTTTGGTTTTAGCCGCAATGTAGCTCTTACTTTAGGCTGGTTGGAGTTTGTTCTTTTGCTACCGGCTTCAGCAAGACAATAATAATGTTGCAGTTTGTGTTAGATCAAATCAATCGCAGCAAGGATTTCGAGCAAGAGTTCCGTGACTTGTATTTGCGTGAAACGAGGCAAAACGTCAGGAATAGCAGGTGTCACAAAGATACCGATATGGAAGCAGCCCAAATGTGATGCGATATTGCCATTCCATCACTTGTTTGATTGCACCAGTATCCCTAGGGTTCAACCCCCATTAAAAGAACGATTACCCCAAATTGGATGATGACAATCTGAACAGTAAACAATGGTGGTGAATTATATGAACCCCTATTTTTTAAAAGCTGGTAGCTGAACCCCAGGGTATTGATTTCGCGTTTCACAAAAACGGCGAACAAGAGGCGACACAACGGTCAACCATGGTGAAATCTGAGCCCAGCCTCGATGGCCTGCCTGAACGGGGTTTTTGACCAATTTGGCACGGGCGGTGGTCCTTTAGATGGTCCCGGGGAGTTGTCAAGCTTAGGGGCAGCACCCAGGCTGCGAATTGTGACTAGGTCCCCCAGTAGTTTCCTTTCTCACCAACTGCTTTGGGGGAGGGTTACCCCACGAAAATAGACTACAGAAATAAAGTTGGTACCCTTCTTCTAACCTCTCTACTAGAGGACCGAGTGTCAAATCCATATGCTCGAATTCGAACACTTGAGGGCCCCGTCAAGTTTTGAGACCCAGCGGCGACTCCGGGCTGGAGGTGGAGGTGTTTGGGTCTGAAAGCCCCAGCCCGCCGATGGCTGCGCCTTTTTTGGCGAGCCCCTTTTGGGTGCAGGTTTTAAACGGATCAGGTAAGGGACCCTCAGGGCGAGGGTTTTCACAGGTTCGGTTCTGCAGCTGATCTGCTGATTTGGCAGGTTCCTTGTCGAACCTGCTTTGCCAGGTACGTGAACAACACCCGGAACTGTTTCAACGAAGCCCTGATGCAGGACGTCGTCAACATGGCGCCGTGCTCAGACCTTCGCGTGTTTAACTTGCTGCTTTTCCCTAGGCGCTCAGCGCGCGCGCGCGCCCGGGTCTTTTGGGGCACTTGGGGAGTTGGCGGGGCTCGAGCTTTAGGTCGCGAAAGATGACAGCTACAGCAAATGCTATATGGAATTTAGTCCAATGCTCGCGTGTTTGATCTAGTTCTGGTTCTACGACCCTCAAAACTCCCTTGTTTGAGGGAGTTCAGTTCACCCTATATTGTTTGGTTGCAATAACCCCATTTGTATGGGTAGCTGGAGGCTCAAGGTAGATATTTCTTTAGTTGGCCTCGAGACAAAGGTTGCTATCCGATCTTGGGAGTCTGTCAATTTGGAGCCTCTCCGGACCTCAATCGTCCATTAGGGTACCCATGCTACCCCTTTTTGTAGTGTGGTTTTCAAGGGAACCAAAAAGAAAATCACCATTTATGGGGTCCCCTAACAAAAGACTTGACATACCCATTTCCGTTACCTCCAAAAGTGGCGGATTCGAAGGGACCCCGCGAGGGAATTGATCAGCCTGGGAACTCCAGTTCTTTGGACTCAGTCGGCCCTTCTGGTTGTCCAATGCCGGAGCTCAAGAGCAGTCCTGGAAATCAGCCCGAGCTTGAGTGAGTGCCAAGCTTTCATGTCCATGAACGAGTGAGAGAATTTTCAGGTCTCGGGTAGACTTAGGATACATTATACGGTGGCTCAAAGTGAAGCAAACAATAACACATACATTCTATAACTGGGCTCAACTCTAACCAGGAGATGCTGAGCCTCAGTTTTGTTTGTTGGTGCCTTCGATCCTGGGCGAAGGCTGCTGGAATTGATTTCGGACTGGATTTGGTCAAGTTATGACGACTTGTAAAAGACACCACCAAGATTAGAAGGAAACATCATTAAATGAGTCTTGTGGTCAAAGACCTGCTCGCGTGGGTCCACCTCCCCCCTTTTTGGGTTAATGATCAAGGGCAAGTAGGGGGATGGCCAGATGAAGTTGTTTGTTTGCGGGAGGGTGGGCATCCCCAATTTCACGACACACTACATGAGTACGTGTCGAAGTAGGGTGGACCCCTGGGGCGCTTGGCAAAGGCGGCGGACCCGATGTGTGCTTCACATTTCAGGGAAACCAACTAGCAGGGATACAGGGGGAACCAGGGATACGGGAGGATTCCCCCTAAATGCACCTTGACTAAGTTTGATATGGGAAATGGCGCCAGGGAATCCCCCCATATCCCCGTCCGTATCCCCGCTTGTTTGTTTGTCCAAACATTGCAGGTGGGTGCGAACATCTTCCGAGCGCTGCAGACTCGCAACAAGGCGCTCTCAGCTCGTGACGAAGCTTTCCCAACGCATCCAGCGTGATAGGCCGATGTTTGACTTCAAATGAAGCCACACGGGGACGGGTCGTTGGATGTTTGTTCCAAAGCCCCTATAGTTTTGACCTAAGTTCCTATTTGAGGTCTAAACTAGTGAAGGTTTTAAGGCAGACTAAGTCCAGTTGCCCTTTAAAGCCAGCCAACCAAAAAAGGATGCCAATTGCCACTGGGCATCTGAGTAAATATGCCACACTATCGAAGGAATGTGCTGTGAACCTCAGATGTGCGCCAAGCGTTTTGGGCAAAGGCGACCTTTGCCCAGTTCAGAGCCGAAAGCTTAAGTTTTTTGTTTTGTTTTTGTGTGTGGTTACTGAGTCTTCCGGGTCCCGAAGGAAATAGAGAACCCAAACAAAAATGTAAACCCTAGGGTTTTAATTCCCATTAAAAGACAGGTTGGCCCAAATCGGATGATGACAATGAATCCTGAACGGTAAACACGGGTGGTGATACAAACGGTAGTTTGAACTCCAGGGTAAGGGTCACCTACTTAACGGCAGCTTGCCGCGCCCGTGGGGTGCGGGCGAAAAACAACGGAATCTTATGAAGCAGAATCCGAACATGAGTTCTGTGTATAGCAGCTACGAGCCAAAGACTGTTCCTCGCTGGGAGAGTTCGCGTGTCCGGTTTGCGAAGTGTAAATTGCCCAGATAGATGGCAAACAGGGTTGGGCAAGTGGGTTGAACAAGGCCACAGATTTAACACAAACAATGCACGAGGTTAGTTCGACTCGGTTCGCCAGTAATTTTAGCGAGATAACTCATAGGAAGAGGTGCTACATGTGCCCACCGACTTAGCTAATTTCTTGATTTACCACTAGAGGAAGCCAGAAGAGGATGGATAAATTCCCTTAAGCAAGGAAATTCACCCTAGAATTTTGGGGCAAGACTTTCCGGGTAGTTTGAGGCTCCAGTTATATACCCGAGCTCTAGGTACCTCCAAAGCTCCAATTCGGGAAGTCACTCGGGTGAGTTAGATGGCATGATTCTCCTTTGGGGCCAGCCCCAGACAAATCGTGCTTGAGAGGTAGCAAGCCCAGTTCCGGGGATTCACCGCCGTTTTTGTTCATTGTGGCCAAACCCGGGTTGCTGGTTGGTACCAACTTTAACTCTTGAACCTCTTAAACCTCTGGAACCAATGACTAAGTTCCAAGTAAAACCAACAAGTTAAGCCTTTCGCAGGCCTCCCTTGCAAGGTTTTGGCCACCCTTCTTCTGTGTTTCCCCCTTAGACCGCCTTTGGGCTGTCGATAGAGGGTTCATCCCACATCCGAGGCACAAGCTCATTTGCGAGGTCCACGGTTTCCCCATCTGTGGGTTGTGTTTGGTTGGTCTTTCTGGTTGAAAGAGAGCAACACCCAGAATCAACCTGTTGACCTTTTGGTTTTGCCCTGATTTGGTCCATTAGTTGCCAAAGGTGATCACCTTGATTTTTTGGTTCCCCCATATAAGGGGCAACTCAGAAGGGGGCTATAAGAAGTCCTCCACAAACTATAGAGGAGTTGGTGCGTAGAGCCAAGCGTCCGCTGTGTGATGTTTAGTTCCATCCCCCGTACCCTCCAGCAAACCTGGGTTTCTCCGGTGTAAATACCTCCTTCACTCAGGGTTTGCAATCATTTCCCCATCACTCCAACTCAAAAACATGGGCATTGGGTGTAGGGAGTTTGCCTCCCCATCCACCCCCAAGGGTTTTCAAGATGCAAGCTGGTTCTAAGAAATATTCCCAGCCGTCTGGTTCAATGGTGTTTCTTCGTTGTGAATTCGTTGGTTCAGTGGTTGGGTGTGTGTATTTTACCCACTAAAAGAGTGGTCCAGCGGTTGGGTTTCCGCAATTTACCCACTAAAAGCTAGTTGTTTTTTAGTTTTTTTTTGCAGGGGATCAGAAAACGGAGCGCCGACCCACTTCGAGTCGGGCCAAGCCAGGACCCTTTGGCCTTCTCCGACCCCGAAGACGCGCGGAGCCCGGCAAAGCCACCGCGCGAGGATTTTTGTTTGAGGCGGTCGTGCTAAGATGGAGCCAAGACGTGTCGTCTCAAAATGAGCTGCCTGGAATCTCAAGTTACCCTAGGGGAAACATGCCGTAAGGTTCTGGGCAGGCAATTGCTTCAGGTGTTTGGGGAAGATCCAGGTGGACCAGCCTCTTCAGGTTGGTTTCTTCGCGGTTTCTTTGGGAGAACGTCCAAGAAGGGGAACTAGATTTTGAGAAACCTTGGTTGAGCCACAAAGGCTCCCGACCAGGTTAAGGGCTGTCAAAAGGAGCTACCGGAGTCTCCTTTTACCCTTAAAGAGGGGGGTCAGTACACAAAAGAAAGGGGTCAGTCGCCATGTTTGGTTCGGGTCAGAAGGAGACTCCAGGTATTCCAGGGCACTTGCGAGCTTGATTGCTATTGTGCAACGGATCTTTAGACTACTTTTTGGTGGAAATTCAAGTTGAGTTTTCAGGACTAAAGCCACACAAAGTGAAACAGTGGGTTGTTGCAGCAACCAAGTTGTAGGATCCTTGGCTGGCCTGGAAGTCGGGCGGGGGTCGAGCCATTTTTGGCTTCCAGCGCGGGAATACGGGGTATGCGGGGGTGCTCGTTTCCTTCGCGCGTGGAAACCCACCGAGGGTTTGGGTTTGAAAGTTTGCTGTGAAGATAAGTAGGGGCGATCATGATGAGTACCTGTTTAATCAGCAGGCGGAATCATACTCTCCAAAGCAGAAAACAATGAAACAAGTTGCAACCTCACCAAGGGCGATCTCGGGCCACTTTCCGCGATACGGATTCCGAATCCCTTCGGCGGAAGTTGGTAGCAGCCCATGTCACGGCACTGGCTGGAAATCCCGGAGCCAAGTAGAACCGCAGGGTCCTGGTGTAGTGGGGATTCATGACTATTGGAAGGAAATACCCTATTAAGACGGGTTTATTGATCCGCGGTCAACATTATGCCAGATGGTGTTTCCCGGCTTGTGGGCTACTAGGAATGAAGGCTCCAAAACCTGATCCCACCAATTCACCTGGGAACCCGACCGGGATCCCTTTAACAGGGAAATGATCTTCCAGGACCCCTCAACAAGTTTGGGGGGTCCAAATCCTAAAAAAATGACATCCTTCTGTACAAATTACGGAGGGGTTTTCTTGACTGTGCGGCGAACATCACAGAACACCACGGAGTTCCGAGACATCTCCTTTTGGCTTGGATGGGAGGGAGATTGATGTGCGAGGTATACATGCAAGGTCAGGTACCTTCCCAATTCTGCCTAAACCTTGGCAACTTGAACCCTGGAAAGGCAACTTTCAAGTTCGCCAATCAGGTTTAACCCTGTATTGCCCAGAGATTCGGAGAGTTTCGGAGACAGTTTTTGGATGGTGCAACTGGAACACCTTCAAAGCAGCCATCCCTTTGGAGAACGCGCTTGGTGTTGACACTTGATCTGAGATCCACTTGATGGGGTCGAAGCTTTATGGCTATGGAGGGCTGAGGGGTCAAAGGCGCCCTTGCGGGCTGTTGTGTCCGGTGACTTTGTTGGCGGTCGGTTTTAGTGGTGTAGCATTGTAGCATCCTGCTTTCCGACGTGTGTTAGAAGCCCTTCAAATTCTCTCAAATCACGGAATCAGGGTCAACGAAATCAAGGACGTGGGTGTGTGTGTGTGTGTGTGTGTTGCATTCGACAAAGTAGGGGGACCCCCGAAAAGTGCTCACTTCCCTTCAAACCACCCCCCTAAAGTTCAACCCCCATGAAAAGAAAGGCCTTGGGACCCAATTTGGATGATGACAATCCTGAACGGCAAACAACGGTGGTGAAATATGAACCCAACCTTTGTTTTCAGGGTGGTAACTCACCCCAGGGACCCTAGATGGAATCCAAAAAAGGGCCAAGGCAGCGTAACGCACCAAGGATGAGCCTTCTCTCGAGCGCGCGTGGCCTCACCTGTTGGGACCTCACAGACCCGAAAATTCGATTGCTCAGAGCAACACAGGAGGGGCACTTGAACAATGCCACACTGCACTTATTTAGTGGGAGGGGCCACTTGTTCAGTGGCAAATTAGCACTACCATGGCGAAAAGTTTTTCCTTGGGGGCCCCTTCGGACATTGGGATTGATGTCCAGCTCTGATTCATCGCCATATGGGCTCTGGCGAATTCAAAAAACCGGAAGTCCAAAATGGGTTGCCCGATCGGTAAGTGGAAACATGGACCAAAACCTGCGGCTTGCCCTCCTGTTTAATTTTAAGCCACACCCATGTGATCATAGCCTGAATTGTTAATTGGTTTTATACTACGCGCAGCCAGAGCCCCATTCAGATTGTTGGGCCCACCCCAACGGGGTTCCGTTCTCCGCTGGTTCGAGAGACCAACATGTAAATGCGCATGTCAGTCGAAAAATCCGGACTTGGACCCCCCGAAATCGGCGGGTTGTCAACTTTTGCTTTCCCTGAAGACAGCTATCTAACAGGGATACCAGAGCCTCAAACTGCCTATAAAAATGGGTTGTTGCCCAAAAACATTGGTGTGAATTCCCTTTTTAAGGGAATATTGAGGGTCCAGGTGCCCACAGAAACACGCGCTCGATGAGCAAGTTTTTAGCGGTGCCCTTTTTGGGTTGGTTTTCAGAGGAAAATAGCAGGAACGCCGAAGCCATTTTGGAGGTCCACGAAAACATGATGCACCCATATCTCCTTTTCTTTCGAAGCCAGGTCTCCCATTGGGGGTGTTGGCTCCGCGCCGACGGCATGTGGCTAGCCATTTACGGGTGTCTCTCAAGCTGGGGACCCCGTAAAATCCGTGGTTTGTTCCGAGGTTGGATTCAAATTCCATTCTCTTCACCCCTTGTTCTCTTTAGAAACCACAAACATTTCCCAGGTGTTAGGATCCCTGAAGAGAATGGAAAAGGAGGGTACAGCTCAACTTGTAGGTAACCAAGGGCTTGCCAGCCTGGAAAAGCCAAAAGGAACATAGCCGGTGATGGACTATCTAGGCTTGTCTGGGATCCACAGGGTTTGTGTTTCGGCTCTTTGCCCTTTGCAACAAACTAAACGTGGATGACCAAGCACAACAATGAGATACACAGATTCTCTGCATGGCAGTGCACAGACCCCGCTTCCAAAGGGACTGTTGTTGCACTTCCATGTTTGAAGTGTCTGCACGCGTGGGATCTGTGCTCAGAAAAAAAAGAGAGACGGGGCGTGTTGTTCTCATAGGTTGATTTTTAGGCTAGTTTGGTTGGACATAGATTGGTTTCACTGGTTTAGGTTTGTAAAAGACGCATGCTGCGCTCTATCTCGTCGCAGATCAGTATCCTGGTGGTCGGACTACAGCGTCTTGAGGGTAAACAACGCCATCCACAACCGCCGCTTCCACCTGCGGCGCCTGGCGGGCAACCACCACTGCCGCCTCCATTGACACCGGCACCTGCATCTCCGAAAGCCTCATCGGTGAGACCGCCTCACCCAACAGTGCCCATCACGCTGGTGGCCACTTCCACCAACCGGATTGAGCCGGCCGATCTCATTGAGCCGGTGAGTGACAGCGCTTCCAGGGATGCCGTGAGTGGTTTCCAAACGAAGGATTTGGGCTGAAGCACGCAAAGGGAATATGTCCCTCATTGACAGGGGGGTGTTCCCCTCCAATGATGAGTCCCCACTAAACCTGGGGACACCCCGCTATTAATAAACCGGGGTTGATGAATCTGAAACTCCCATTACATCCGACGAGATCTCTCCAAGGGGACAAGCTTGCTGGTGAAAAAGCGTGCAGGTGAGCAACCAAAATGAGCATGCCCATTCTTGCGCCGCTTGCCGTACGAGTTTGGCAGCGACGCACGCAAACCTGGCGTCTTCTCTTGATTGCTATTGAGTTGGATCTTGAGACTTTAACTTTTTAGGAAATCAATGGCATTCCGTGAAGTAAACTTTTTGCAGAGGGGTCAACAGCAACCGAGGTATGATCCGGTACAGGAGAAGGTAATCATACTGTAGGACTGACGGAATCTTGGCAAGGCAATCACCAAGCCAACGCCCAGGCAGATTGTGTACGAGTTTTTCCTTCGGTTCGTAGTGTCCAACGACGTTGACCCGAAAATCGCCGGGCCCTCAGGCTTTCTATAGCACATCGAGTTGCAACATGTTTGAACCAGCTAGTTCTGTCCGCTGAACACCATTTGCGGATGGGAAAGACAAAGCCCAAAACCGTAAATATTGGCAACCAAGGGTTGCCCAACCCTTTCGAAATCCCTGGCCGTATACTGTTGGCATGCTACGAGGACAAAATCTGTCCTGTCCTCAGCAACATTGCCCACAAGTCATCATGATCTTGTTTTCGATCTCGCTTTCTAGCGTCTTGGTACACGGATCTTGTATTCATTTGAGCTCTCAATCGGACAGCAACGATTTTGCTCCCGATGCTCGGGGTGTAGCCGTTGGTTGGGCTTCGGAGTTTGCCTTTTCTGGTTGCCGGATCCATGTCTCGTTTTCCCAGCGCGCCCCTATCGGCGCGCTCGCTGGAGCCATTTTCCAATTTGGAAACAAAGTGGCAGTTTCCATGGAAACCACCAGTCAATTGCAACTTTTGAAGGGGAAGTCCAGTGACTCAGTGACCCTTGTCATTTTAGGAAGTGAGCTGGGTTTTGCGACGATGAGGTCACGACAGCATGTGGAACGAAGAGGTGACTTCCAGTAGTGAAATCGATTCCCAAATAGTATATATATATATATATTAAAACAAAAAAGACAGCAGGGGAAATAAAACATACTCTTAAGCAAATCGAAGGTGATGAATTGCATTGCACGCTAGAACGGCGTTTGGACTCTGCAGAATGTAAACTTGGGCAACCAGGGTGTCCGAACGGGGTTTCCTTTACAAGAAATCTGGGAGAAGTCCTAATGGGTATGCGTCAAAATGAAATCACCAGGAATTGGCAGCGCAGGTTCTAGTCCTTGCTTCCATTTACCAGGTTTCCATGCTGGGTACCGATTTTTCAGCGACTGCCAAAACATGCAACAAACACGGTCAGGTACTTTGACACCCAAGCACAATGAAAACCCAGGTATATCTCGGGGAGGACCGTCCAACCAGAAGGTCCGGAAATATTGTTTTTCTCACGAGTTCAAGGGGCAGACCCCTTTAACATCAAGTTGTGATTTTGACTCATGAACCCTCTGTTTGGACCTTGCCTGGTTTTCGAGGGAAAGAAGACAAAAAGGGTCGTCAAGTTTGACAATCTTCCGACTTAGGATACCATTTGCATTTCACCAGTGACTCAAAGTGAATCACACAATGACTCTAGGGGTACCTTCTCCATTCTTTCCAGGGATCCTTCTTTCTACAAAACCTCCGGAAACCCAGGGAAAACGGCCGGTTTTTGAAAAGAACGATGGTTGAACATAATGGGGAATCAACCCCTAGAACGACATATAGATTCTACAATTGGGCCTAACTTTAAGCATGCCAAGTTTGTGTTTGTGTGTAAAACATTTGGCATATTTAATCTCACATTGAGGCAAAGCGGTTTGTGGACCAGAACTTCATGCTGAAGCTGCTTGAGCTATTTGACTCAGAGGCGCTTGCGTTTTTTTTTGTTTGGCGGGGTGTGGAGAGTGGGGGAGCTTGCCTGGTTGTTTCTGCTTGCTGGGAGGGGCGAAGAGGGAGGTTGCCAGCTTGCGTCGACTTGCTGGCAGACTGGGTAGGCCCCAGACTGCAAGGTTAGTTTGGCAACTGCTTACCAGGGAACCATGTAACTGTTGCGATAGGCCGCGACACGGGCGTACTCGCTCAACAAGTCAGCCACAAGTCACAAGGGTACCTGGAGTCTCAATCTGAGCCCTTAAACCCGGTTGCCCAGTGGTGCCATTGTTTCCCTTTTTGTTGGGACGGGTTCCCCTGTAAACTCAATCAACCAAAAATGGATGCCCTTTTTTTCCCATGGCCACTGGGCATCTGAGCAAACGTAGAGTCATGCCCCCTTTCCTTGAGTACCCCCGCAAGTTTACAGGGTCAGATTTGGACTGCAGGTCACCCATGTGTCTATGCCTATTTTGACCGCTCATGGCCTCGTGTCGGCTTCAAAATGGTGGGTGTAGGGTTCCTTGCCCCCATTTAAAGAATGGCAAGGAGCCAATTTGGATGAATCTCCTTAGGTAAAGCATGGTAGTTAGATTAAAACCCCATTGTTTTACTTGGTTTACATGGAGTCCATTTGTTTGACCACAGAGATGTTTATCCTTTGGTTGCTTTTTCGACGATCCCCTCGCGCTTGCCATCCACGAAAGGGTGCTCGTGAGCATCGTTTTTGGCTGCTCGAAGGGAATCCTGCATACAGGAGTGACACTGACAGGCGTGCTATTCCTTGGATTTTTAGACTTCAATTGGAAATCAAGGGCTTTCCATGAAAATTCGCAAGTCAAACTTTTTGTAGAGGGGTCAACAGCAACCACATTTTACGTAGGAGGAAATTAATCTTCCAGGTTTGCCACAGGTGCAGTGTCTCATGTTAGTAAGAGGGACGGAATGTCATCAGTTGTTTTCCGAACAGTGTCAACAGGCTTGTTTTGCTACAAACAACCCTTTCTGTAGGGCTCGGACAGAATACCGAAACACCAGAAGTCAAATATTATAAGTTTATCAATATGTGGTGTTTGTTTTGCCTTGGTTTGCTTCAACACCCCCCCCGCAAAAAAAAGAAGAAGAAGAAGAAGAAGCTATCCCGCCACCCCAAAAGAAGCTGCCAGGGCAGCAAATGTGATTTCCGTCTTTGTTTTGGGCCGAGCGGCTTTTCCCCAACATCAAAGTTTGGGGAGAAAAACAAAAAAACAAAAAAAACACAACGAAAATCGAGAATCCGTCGGCTGGCTCCAGGACCCGCGGGAACGAGACTACCTGAAGACCATCTTGCACCGTATCTATGGCCGGGGCCTGAGAAGGGGAGGCAGACGAGCAGACGGGCAGACGGCAGGGCGAAGGGGGCTTTTTGGAACCAGCCTGGGCGGTTGGGAGGCCAGAGGTGAGGGAGACCAGAGAAAAATTCATCAATCCTCCGGGTGAAAAAGGTTGGTTTAAGTTTAGTGGCTGGTTTTCCGAAGTTGCCGTAACAAGTTGAACTTTTGAGAAGGGTTTGGAGGGCTTGGTGGGGAAGGGGGGGTGTTCAGGGGGTGGGGCGGGGTTAGGGCTGATCCTACGCCGGGCTTCTCCTTGGCATGTACTGAGGCGTCGGTTTGCATTCACCTCCAAGAAACCAATCCGCCAGGTTGATTCTGGGCAACATCAGGAAATATCAAAGCCGGGGTTTAGGGTTGAATGTATCCCCAAACGTAAGCCAAAACGGGACATGTGTAATTGGTGGGGGGTGATGGACGCTTCGAGTCTGCCTGCATTCTGGCGGCCGAAGGGGGGGCAAGGCAATCTCACAAGGAAGGTCCTATGCTAATTGTGCGGCCAACCCCCCAAAAGGAATGTTCTGAAAGAAGGTGGTTGCAAAATAATTTGAAGCGTTTCTCAAAGGATCCTAGGGGCTGGCCTGTTTCGAACCATGGGGCTTGGAAGTTGGGGGGGTTGTCAAACATATGGCCCCTTTGGTGGATATCAAAAGAGGGCCCCTAATGTTCTCACTCCCTGAGTTCCTAGACTTTCATCTTGTTGCGAAGCCGATTTTGGTGGTAAACAGAAAGTTTGCTTACTCTTTCATTTGGTTAAGAATCTTTTATATTTTCCCCTGCTGGTTTTAAAGGGAATCTATCACTACTGAAAATATTATATTTTTTCCAGGGGGCTTAAGCACATGGAGGTACTTGTTTGGACCCAATCCACTCGTTCGGAAGTGAGAATTTGGACAACCGCCCAGAAGATTTGGAAGCCAACCGCCCAGAACAGCCCAGGAATGACAGCGGTCACCGCCCCTAACCTCGAGCGTCGTGAGGAAAGTTCATGGCCCTACGGTCCTTCATCCGCCGTGCTATTCAGCACGTCTTTTTCAAGGCCCGGCGCCAAGCGTCGAAGACGTCACGGGCAGGACCAAAAACTCCACCCGTTTTCGGTGAGGGGAGGGAATTCGTCCTGAACGGAAGAGCACTCCCTGAGTTCCTGGGCTTGTTTGGCAAATACACTCAGGAAGTGAGGTGTCCCTTGTGGTTTTCAGCGTTTGTTGAAAATAGAAGGAACTTTTCTGGTTTCAGCTTAGCTCTCTATTTTTGTTTTACCCGTGAAATCTGTCAGCTCTCCAGCAGGACACTGGATTGGACCAGGTTCTAGGGTAGTTATATCCCTTGGCCACCCCTTTCGGACCGTACAGTACAGGCCTGCAAAATATGGCGCGCGTGCGTCACATGCCCTGCTTTCACTCAGCTTGGGCCAAATGGTGCTGGTAGAAATCGGAACCCTTTAAGGTTGGTTGGCCATTTTAGCTGAGAACTCGCCAACCAAAACAAATGAACCGTGTTATCCTCCGTGGACACGATAAGGCCTTTCTGCTGTTCAGTGGGCTTTCCCCTGTTTTCCAACCAACTTCTAACTTCCAGGCTTATCAATGGTCATATATCCCGACCAAACAGCTAGCAACATCCTGCAACCCCCCAATCAATGCTATTTGGACAGTACTTGGGATTTTGGACATGGGAAAGCAACAATTGTCGGAAGGTGCTAGATATAACCTTACTTGACATAGAAAACCCTTTGCATGGCGCGGACGCTACAAAGGACTCTGCGACCTGTGCTGCTTTCAACGGGAAAACACTGTGTTTAAAGACCGTCCAAATGCCCTCTCCGGATTATGTTGCCAACTTTAAAGCTTTGGAAAGTCCAAGGAAAATAGAAACGCTGAAGCGGGGCGGCTACGTTGAAAGTCCTTGGTAATGATTTGTGTAGCTCACTTGGGCTCATGAACGACGTTTGCAGGAGGGTTCCGGAGGATATATCAGGCTTTGAATCATTCAAACATCTCGCGAACAGCAATTGATTTTCGTGTCCTCTGGACCAAGCAATCGTGCATTTTGATCCTCATAGTGCGGGGGTCCGCAGTCAGAGCGCATGATCCAAGCCGAGGATCGATCAATTTAAGGTCGCCCAACCAGGAAGGTCAGCCTGTAAACCACATGCTCGCCTTGGTTTAATATTCGTTGGACAACCTGGTTTTCCAGGTTAAACTGGGTGTAGGGGTCTAAGTCTGAGCACCTGGGCCCCAATTTGTCCCTGACCCCTGACAGCTTGTCCCATGCCCCGAACATGCCTTGCGTCTCAGCTGGGCGCGCTTGGAGAACCTCCGTTCCATGGTACTTGGGCGATTTTCTTTCGCGAGCGAAAGCCGATGAGCTGGGGTTCCAATTCTGAGTTCGGCTGTTGGAATTTTGATGAAATGCCCAGATGTATGTTCTGAAGGAAGTTCCGAGGTTCCGGGCAGGAACGCTTCGCAGTGGATGCTCCGGCCCCTCATCTCACCACTCCCGGGTCGACCGGTCCCTGAGTGCGTACTTTCTCCCCTAAACCCCGGAAAGGCATCAGCTCTAAGGACCCAAGGGCGACCTTTTCTGGACGGTACCTTTTCCCCGAGTTCAAAGGGGTTTCTCCACGACACCAACCCATTTTGCTCAGCTTCAGGTTTCCTTCCGGACTCAGGAAGTTCCAGCCCGGAAGGAAACCTGAAGCCGACCCCGCTCAGGTCATCTACGAGTCTGAGACCCACAACGGTGTCGGCGAGCTGCTGGAAATCCTCGGCAGCATCATCAACGGCCTCTCGACGAATCGGACCAGTCGACGGGGCCGGCACATGTGCCCGCCGAAGAAACAGCGCTTTGACGGCGGTAGGTGCCGCGGTTTAAAAAAGGGATGCCAACACAAAAAAGTCCCCCTGAGTTTCTTTTTTCACTTCCTGAGTTAGGCTTCGGAGTCGATGGTCGCTTTTGGGCGTTGGTTGCCATTTTTGTGGTGAATACTGTAATAGTTTTGTTTTGGATCCAATCCACTCATGAAGTGAGAACCAGGGCCAGAGAAGATCCCTGAGTTCTTGGGGCAAGTTTTCACAGGATGTTTCAGGCACCGTCGATGGTACGCAAGTCGCAAGGGTCCAACAACCGGAGACGCATTCTGTTGGTGGTCGCCATGGCCACAGGTTTGGGGTTCCTGTGGATCGGCGAAATCGATGCTTCTCGCAGTGATGGACGATACCCTATGGGACGACAACTCGAATGCAACCGGTGCAGGAACATGGTCCATCAATATGGCACCTAGGAACCGAATCAGGGCGTGAAACCCTTTGGGACCTTGGTCCTAGCCTTGCCATAATTTCATTTAGGTTTGGGAATGAGCCGGGTTTTGCGATCCTGTAGGAAACCACCAGATGGTGCGGTTTCATTCATCCTCCCAAAGAGAACAGTACACTTCCCTTATGGCTACAGAGCCTTACTTGCCTCAAAAAGACAAGAGGCATCTTCAAAACGCGTGGTTTTCCCTCAGATCGGTTTCCAACAACCAAACTTCGGGGACCTAAAAGGGGAACAAGGGTGCTAGACGTTCCCCAGCAGCTGATTCATTTTTGGTTGCACGATCGACGTTTTGTCTGATGTCATGCTTCGTTCATGGGGCAATGTCCAGTCTATGGTTAATTTGGGAGGGACATGGGGCTCACGGGTTGCCTTTTGTTCGGGGATTTCCAGTTTGTTTGGACTTTCAAGCGACACCAAAAGGAAATCGTCCGCACTTTGGGCCAAGCACTGTCTCCATTGGCGAGAAACCTTCCTGGACTAGTCCTCGAAACTTGGAATTCCATCCATAGTTTCGGGCCATAAACCTATGTACCCTTGGAACTTGGATTTCCCTCCAGTATTGCGGGGCAGACGCCCTTTTTTTTCAACGGTGTTTGCGGGTCCTACCCGGACATTCGGAGCAAACACTCCCTCCCCCCCCCCGCAAAACCCGCCCCCTCCGGCGACCTGCCCCGAGGCTTCGCGCTCCCCTTGAAGGAGGAGCACAAGGACTTCCTGATCAAAGCCCTGATCCCGCTGCACAAGGCTCGATGGCCCAAAAGTTGGGGTAACCATCCCCACCCCCGGGTCCGAAAATGGGGAGGGGGACGTCTGATCATGTGATTTGCATTTTCGCCCCAGCCCCCACCCAAACAAAAATGTAAGGGACCCCAAGATGGACTCCTGGTGAGTGAAAACAAGGACTAGAACCTGCGTCGAAATCCTGCTGGCTTCATTTGGACCCATCTACCCTTCTCACTCCCTGAGCGGTTCGGCTTTTAGCTTTTCGGGTTTGGATGTTGTTGGCCAATCCACTCGTTCGGAAGTGAGCATTTTGTGTTTGCTTGTCAGGTGAAGTCTTTGGCCTCGTTCTACCAGCAGCTTTCCTACTGTATGGCCCAGTACGTCGAGAAGGCGTGCTGGGAATCGTGAGCCACGCGTTTTGCCACGGCCTCAAAACGCGGAATAGGAGAACGGAGATCTCCACGGTTTTGGGTACGTGAACCCCCAAACCACCCTTAAAAATGGCACATCACGCCATTATTATTTGGCGATAACCCATGTTTATGGGTAGTTTGCATGGTTGTGAGTAGGTCATTTTAGTATGGCTATGACTCAAGTTCGCTTAACATATGGCTATAGGGAACAACCTCCAATGTGGTTGGTGGATGTGTGGATCTTCAGGAAATCTTGTAGCCCGAACGTTTGGCTTGGATCAATTCCTGCAGCTGCTTTCTGTGAGGGTTGTCTCCATTACCCTCTCCCAGGCGATTCCATGGAAGCTCCCAGAAATTTGGGAGACTTGGTGACCCATTTGTGGCCTGCTGGGAGCTTCCTTCTGTTGTTCTGAGGGAGTGTGAACAATGCCTCCGAAGCAGCTTTTCTCTACCTGGAGTCTCCATGACCCTATAAAAATGGGGTCACGACCCCTTTCTTTTGGGTAATGACCCCATTTTTAAAGGGTCATTGAGACTCCAGGTACATGTTCAAACAGTTAAACAATCCCCGGAAGTCAAGAACTTGCTGGTGCGATAAGTAGGGAATGAGAAATGGAACGACCCGATAAAAACACCATCCCCCATGGTTTCCTTCAGGGCATTTGCAGGTTCATTCCATTTCTCATTCCCCACTTCTCGCACCAAGAGAATCAGAGTAAGACACACCCATAGGCCCCGGCCTCGATCGATTTTACAGCAAACCTGTGGATGCCGTTGTCATTTCTCTAGGGGAACCTTCCCCATTCTTTCCAGGGATCCTTCTTTCTAGAAAACCTCCGGAAACCCAGGGAAAATAGCTGGTTTTTGAAAAGAACGATGGTTGAAAATAATGGGGAATCAACCCCTAGAATTTCTCAAAAATTCAGGCACTTGAAGCGAACGACCCGGAGACCGAAATCCCCCCAAAGACCAGGGGGCGGTCGGATGTTCCCATGAGTTGTCCCGGAGATGACCACAGCCTTTGTGGATTTCTATGCAGAAACTGACCAACCCAATGAGCTTGTCTGACCAAACAAATGGTGTCCAATGGTGTCCAAATTAATATTCACTTGCTGGTGCGATAAGTGGGGAATGAGGGAATGAACGCAGGGTTTTTTTCTTAAAGGAATTCACAAGGGACGGTTTGTCTCGGGGTCATTCCATTTCTCATTCCCTGCTTATCGCACCAGCAAGTTCAGCCGCGCTGAATATTGACCATGGCTACCATGGCTCACATGCTCATTTTTGCTTCTGGCAATGCGAGGTTTCGGATGATCTCATCCCTATATAACCATCCTCTGAAAGATAGAAACGTTTTTCCAGATCTGGCACCCCGACAAAAAAGGGCGTGAAACGGAAAGATAGAAACTCTCCCACAAAAGGTCGCATATGTTCTTCCTGGTGGTTTCCATGTTGAGTTGCTCCTTTCCTAAATCAACATCGCCTTTTCGCATGTGTGACTCAATCGGAGGACCCGCGTTTGGCATACGACATCATCACCTCCATGCTCCGCTACTGGCCCGTGCGGAAGCCCGGAAACTGGCAAAGACCACACGAGTTCAGGGTGGCCTTTCCTTTTATATGGGTCTCTGTCAAGATAGGGGGAACCCCCTCAAACATGGTTTCCTTATGGTTTCCTTGTGGTTTCCTTTCTATCCCCTCTCTGTTTTAGTGGATCTCCTTGTGGTTTCCTTCAAACATGGTAGGCCCCCAAAAATCAATCCCTGAACATTGGGATGCATTGCCTGGTGTGTTGCACGAAAGCCTCACACGACAGGCAGAAATTGAATGCACCAGAGCCGAATCCTGAAGGATACAGGGGTAGACTTAGGGCACACTTTATATTTTACCAGAGACTCAAAGTGAAGCAAGCAACGACATAAAGATTTTACTGGGCCCAACTCTCATCATGGATAGCAAGCCACTAGAAAACCCCGGACCTAGCAGTGCAGGCATTTCCTTTTTATGTGTTTGAGGGACGTTTTCCTTCGACATTAAACTTCCATTTGCTGAAAGGAATCATTTTCATTGTTGCCCCTGTTAGTTTTGAAGGCAGTCGATTTCACAGGAGGTCAAGAACCTGGCTTGCAAAGTGCTATTCCATCAGCCATGAAGGAGAAGCGCGCTCTGCCGGGGGAAGGTTGTCCAGGTACTATCGAGTGGTGGGATCATTCTGTCGCTTCACCTGGCATTCTTGAGTTTCGTCCGGTCGCTACTGTTTGAGGATGGTTGGTTTGTTTTCGGACGCTCAGTTTATCCCCAGGAAATCCGTTGAAGGTTGTTTGCAGACGTTGTGTTTCTTGCCTGAGAGGGGGAATAGCCTTTTCTTGGTGCGCGGAGGTGCGGTCGCAAAATACGCATTTCCCAGTTGTTCAGTGTCGCTCTTTCCCCTTTCCCGTGTTCAAATCGCCCTTTGCCAAAACCTCCGCAGCAGCTGAGCCAACTGAAGTTCGTAGGCACAGCCCGGCCCTTCCTTATGACACCCCGAGCCTTTGTGCCCTCACAAAGGCATTTGAGGTATAAAGAGCTCGTTGATCTTAAGAGTAAACAACAAAAAAGATACCCTCCCACCAATTAACATGGAATCTGACAGGGGGGGTCCTGGAAGACTATTTTTCTTGTAAAGCAACCCTTTGTCAGGTTCCACGTTGATTGGTGGGGGCTAGCCACAAAAAGGAGCCCGAAAAGCAAGGAGGATGCCTAGCCCCCCCAGTAGTGCCCTTTAACCGTTTCTTTTTTGGAGGGAGGGAGAACCCCCTACTAAAATAGGCTAAACTGAAAAAAATCGGGTTCCCGTATTCTAACCTCTTTCTACTGGAAGACCTAGTTATACAACCCCAGGGCACTCCATCCCTGGAACCGGGCGGCGGGGGCTACCGCGCGATCCCGAACCGTTGAGGTGTCCATCACCTCGAAGCAGGTCCTCTTCCTCAACGAGCTTGAGGAGCTCATGGGAGGGGGATGAGGGGAGGGGAGGATGGGGGGAGGGGAGGGGGGCGGGCTGATGGGGTGGGGGAGGGAGGGGAGGGAGGGGAGGGAGGGGAGGTGGTTTTTTTTTGTTGATCGTTTTTCAGGGTAGCGCTTGTGTAAGGGATAATATGTTTTGTCTCAAACTGGAGCTGGAACCCACGATTTGTTGTCTCACTTCCCCAGCTTATGGACTTCCTCATTGAGCTGCAGTCACGGAACCCTCTCCAAAGTTCCCTTGAACGTTGGTCCCACTTGCCCAGTGGATTCCGCCCTTTTTTCCGGCGTTTCCTGGGGAAGGGTTCCGATTCCTTGAAACACAACCAACCAAACAAGGATACCGATTCTTTGTTCCCATGGACATCCGCTGGGCATCTGAGTGGTTATTGCCAACCAAAGTTATGGTTGGTGACT
Organism: Effrenium voratum; assembly: GCA_963377175.1. Classification (NCBI taxonomy): domain Eukaryota; class Dinophyceae; order Suessiales; family Symbiodiniaceae; genus Effrenium; species Effrenium voratum. The sequence continues at coordinate 1,364,218 of CAUJNA010003372.1, read as the reverse complement.
TATGGGTAGGTTTCTCGGGCCCAGGTACCCTTTTGGGGTGAGTTCAATGCTTGGTTGCACAAATGTGTTCAACAGATTGCCGCCCAAAAGCCAAAGGGACGCCTGATTCTGATTGAGCATAGGTCCTTTTTGCTTGTCGAAGACAGATGGCGCTTCCTGGTTGACCTGGTTGTTTCATAAGGGGCCATCAATTTTCAAGCAACCGGACACCTATGAGACGTGGTTCAGCTACTCAGTTTCCGAGTTCCTGGACTTTGGCCACGTTTTGGAAGACCATGTTGGTTGTCTAGGTCCCCCAGCAATTGGTGCCCTTTCTCACCTTCTTTTTGGGGGGGAGGGTTCGGGATCCTACTAAAATAGACAAGACTGAAAAAAAAAGAGGGTACCCTTGTTCTAACCTCTCAAATCTGGAGGACCTAGTTGTCAACCACAAACAACCGTTTTTTTCTCTTGGCCCATCTGCGCGTTGGGAAGTGTGGCTGCTTTTTGTCCGGTGGCAAACTCCTTCGGAGCGAGATCCGGGAGCTAGGCCTTGCAGCTCGGTGGGAGGGGTTTTTCGCTGGAAACCCGACTCCGCTTTGCATTTTTCAGAAGCCCAAGACCCTAAATATGAGGGCCAAAGCGACCCTCAAAGGCCTCAAATACTGAGGTCTTGGAGGTTTGCTGAAGAATATGATGCTTTTTTCAGTTCCCCTCGGTTTAAAGCGAAATGACTACCGGACATATGTTTTTTCCAGGTGACGCGCTTCAGCACATGGATGTTTGTTGGGTTTTTGCACTTTTGGAGGCTCATTTGGAGGGGCCTGCGGGCCCCAAAATACTTGTAGGACGGGTGTATCAATCTTGTTGGTTCTCAGGGAATGAGAGAATGCCCCCTATAAACCATCCTCTATGGTTTCCTTTAAGGGAATCCTTAAACCCGGGGTCAACCTAAGCGACAAGATTGTAGGGCCATGTGCTTTGTCCTTCGACCGCAAATAAAACCCGGGCTTAGTGTTTTTTAGTTTCGAATGTCCGCAAAGAAGGAGAAACCGGGGCCCACGGGTGAGGTTGCCCTCTTCCGGCACCCGGGTCTCAACGGGTCCGCTTGTGGGTTTCCGTGCCGGGGGGATTTTGGACATGCTGGAAAAAACAGTTGCAAGTTGGTTGCTGGTTGGTTTCCCGAGTGTGGCCTGAAACACCTGGTGGCAACTGAAGAAATGAAAATGGAGGCCTTGAGACCCAACATCCGAACCAAAACCCCACAACCGGATGTCCGGTGGCGCTTTCTGCGGCGAAACTGGCCTCGTCCATGCATTTTTTGTTGGCGCCGAAACGGGTCCAAGAAGGACCACCGTTTTTGGGGTTCAGTGTTTGGACAAGGAGACCATGGTGGCAAGCCCTTTAAGGAACTTCTCCCGTTGGCGCTTCCTCTGATCAGTATATTCTGCTTCAACTGGTTGGTCCAACTGGACCGCAGAAAGTGCTCAACTGCTGGTCAGTGGTTGGAAACTGTAGTTCGGTTGTTGCTTTCGACCATTTCGGTGGAACCCAAAATGCCTATAGATGCACTTGCCGCATTTGCTTGCCGAAAAACTCGCGTGCTTGAAAGGCTCTACCGCACAGGTCTATTGGGATTTATTCCGTAGTTTTTCAAGAGTCCCTCACTTCAAAAGGGCCTATTGCTGGAAACCCTGAAGATTTGAACACCTGGTTCTTGTAGAGGGTAAATGGGAAACTAGGGTGACCAAATATTATATATATATATATGTTATTTTTGTTTTGAGGGGAGGAAGGGGGGGGGATTGTCCATTCGCTGTAGCATCCTTGCCTGCTGAGTTGGCACGCTGGTGTCGTTGTCATTTAGGTCACCAAAGTTGGTCCACTTGTTTGACCAATCAATTCGTGGCTACGATTTTTAGTAGCTAACCCATAAACTGGACCCTGATTTTGGGAAGTGACCTGCAACTCGTACATTTGGCTATCAATTTTAAGGGGGAACCCCCTCCAAGGTGGTTGGTGGACATGGATCCCCACCTAAATGGGTGTCCACCGAAGGGTGCCTAATTCAAATTCAGACCCAGGTCAGCATCAAAGCTCAGTGTGCTTACCTTCGCAAAAACAAATCAGTCACCCGAGGAGACGTTGGAGCTCACGCAACCGCCGGAGTTTCACCGCATGCAGGCGGGGCAAAGAAAAGTACACGTCGTGGGAACCCGAAAGGCTCCCTTGGCACACGAGTCTCGAGCTTTTAGTTTAAAGTTCAACCGGGAGTTCAAAGGGTGGCGAGTTTGACGGGCAAAGCCTCGTCCTTTTTAGACCCTCCAAACACTAAGAGCTTCGTTTCCCCTTTGTTTCCCTTGAACCACTCCAAAAGGGGTGCCAGCATTTGAAAAAGAAAAGCCGAGCTTGTAAGGGACCCGTCTTTCTGTGTTCAAGAGCCCTCCGCTGCCCGGCTCCTGTGTCCTTCCCAAAAAAGAAGATACCTGGAGCCTTCAGCTTTCCACGAAGAAGATTGTTATTACAATCCACTTGGGTACCCATTTGTTATTACAACCCACATGATTGGGTACCCACAATTTAGCACTAGTAATACAACCCACTTACAATTATGTACATCATTCGAGTGGGTTCCCATTTGAAAGGCATCTTCGGGTCCAGGTACACATTTGGGATCCAAAACGCCCACCTTGCGAGCCGATCGCGAAGCCGGGTGTTCGATCGAAATCAACTCGGTTTCTGCCGATTCTTGGGGTGCCCATATTTTGCCCGCAGCCCCGAAGAATAACTCAAGCCAGTTGAATTCCCGTTTTGTTAAGGGAAGGTTGAGGGTCCAGGGTGACATAAATCCCCATTGCCTTGATGGTGGTTTAAACCCCAAGGTATAGTCATGCAGAGGTCCAAGGATACATTTGGCATGCGGTGAGACTGAAAGCAAGACTCAAGCCGAGCGCGAGCTAGCCTGCTGACCAATCCACGACATGGACAAGGGTAGATTTGGCCAATGTTAATTGTTTCCCTAGTGTTTCCTCGTGTTTCCTCGTGTTTCCTTGTGTTTCTTTGTGTTTCCCTGCGTTTCCTTGAGTTTGTCCTAGTTGTTCCTAGCGTTTCCTTGTTTTTCCTTGTGATGTCCTTTTCCGGGCCTGTTGTTTTTGTGGCCTTGTGGTTTCCTTTTCCGGGGCCAATGTTTACAATGGCAAATTTCTTATTATCAGGTACTTGCAATTTGGTTGAATCTCCTGAGTGAAAGTCGATCTATTGTGATGCTGGGGGCGAAATCGCAAGAGCTAAATGGGTGAAACTACCCGGAACCGCCACCGCCTGCCTCCAAACCACCAAGTGGGTCTTTCTTTTTTGGAGGCTACCCCTTTTTGGTTGTAAAGGAAAGCCACAAAAATCGCCGCTGCGCCTTGTTTTGCCCAGAGGCTGGGGCTTTCAATAGAAGACCCAGACATTAGACACCTTAAAGGTGTTTGGGGGTCTCAAAACTGGCAGCTTCAGGGCCGCATTTTGAATTGGAGCGTCTGGGGGGGTGTCTCCTCAAATTGAAAGATCGGGCAACTCTTAGTTGGTGGTTTGGGGCTTGTTCTTGCAGAGGGCAAATGGGAAACCCCTCCTCAACCACAAAACCGGTCTCCACACCGCCCTTTTCGAGGGAAGCTTACATGGTTGGGAAACATTTTGATTTGTTGAAATCCAAATCCACTGAGCTGCTAAAATTTGATAATTGTTGCTCCCCTTCCAACGTCAGCCAAGCTGAAAAGACGAGGCCATTTTGAGCTCAGGATGTCCTGTTCCGCCGCTTGGCCCTGTGCATCACCTGCCCGCACTTCCAGGCGCTAGCGAGATCCTCCCCCGTTGGTTTATATATATATATACGTATACATATATATATATATATATGGTACCCCCCCCCCCCAAAGATCGACCATTTTCTGTGTTTTATCTCTGGTGACACATCCCAGAATCTGCAAGGTCTCGGGCTTCTGGCTTCCCAACTTCATCTTGCATCTGCCTTTTGGCTGCACAGGATGAACATGTTGAAAAAACCTGAAGATTAAAACAAAAAAAAAAACAATCAGGGTCCTGGGATAGAATGCCCAGGTCAGAATCTCGGAAAGTGAATAAACCTCGAAGAAATCAAAAAAAAAAAAAAATCAAAACAATCAAGGTCCTGGAGCAGAATATGCCCAGACCCAGTGACTATCTCTCTCAAGGCCTTGATTTTTTGATTTTTTTGATTTTCTCGAGGTTTTTCAGTTTTCCAGGTCAGAATCTCGGAAAGTGAATAAACCTCCAAGAAATCAACAAAAAAAACAAAAAATCAAAAAAAAACAAGGTCCTGGAACAGAATGCCCAGACCCAGTGACTATCTCTCTCAAGGCCTTGATTTTTTTGTTTTTTTTGATTTTCTCGAGGTTTTTCATTTTTTTAGGTCAGAATCTCGGAAACTGAGTAAACCTCGAAGAAATCAAAAAACACAAAAACAATCAAAAAAATCAAGGTCCTGGAACAGAATGCCCAGACCCAGTGACTATCTCTCTCAAGGCCTTGATTTTTTTTGATTTTTTTTGTTTTTTTAATTTTCTCGAGGTTTTTCACTTTTCCAGATTCTGACCTGGGCATTCTCTCCCAGGGAGGACCCTGAGTTTTTTGTGTTTTTTTTGATTTTTTTTATTTCTTCGAGGTTTTTGTAGCTTCATGGGTTTCTTGCCCTTCGCCCCTGAGTGCCTTCAGTGTTGGAGCCTTGCAGTTTGGATTTTGCAGCCTTGTTTGTAGTTTGGCAGACCTTGCAGCAAGTGGCAAGCCTGCAGTGTTGAAACTTTGGCAGGTTGGCAAGGTTGGCAAGGGCCGTAGTTTTGCAACCCTGCAGTGTTGGAGCCCTTGCAGGTTGGCAATTTTGCAACCTTGCCAGGGCCCTGCAGTTTAGCAGACTTGCTTGGAAAGTCTTGCAGTGTTGGAGCTGGCCTTGCAGTGTTGGAACCTTGCAGGTTGGCAATTTTGCAACCTTGCCAGGTCTGTAGTTTGGCACCTTTGCTTGGGCAGTGCTTTGGCAGGTTGGTAGGGGTTGCAGTTTTGCAAAGCCTTGCAGTGTTGGAGCTGAAGCCCTGCCAAGTCTGTTTTGCAACCAAGGCCTGCAGTGCCTGCAGTTTAGCAGACTTGCTTTGCCAGGTCTGTAGTTTGGCAGCTTTGCTTGGGCAGTGTCTTGGAAACTCTTGAAGTTTTGAAACTTCAGGTTGCCAGGGGCTGCAGTTTTGCAAAGCCTTGCAGTGTTGCAGCGCTGGCAGGTGCGCAATTTTGCAACCGTCCTCAACAACACTGCACTTGAATGTCGACCCCAGCATATGCACATCTGTTTCTTGCAATAATGCACCGCATCTTTCTCAAAACACAGAAAATGGTCGATCTTTGGGGGGGGGGGGATAGCATATATATATATACATATATTTGTGAGGGGACCTCTTTTGACGGATGAGGTGGTTTTTTTGTTGTTTGCCTAGGGCAGGGTTTGTTTTGGGTTTGAGAAAAGTACGAGGGCTGGTCCCCTGGTTGGTTTGGTTGGTTGGTTGATTGGTTGGTTGGTTGGTTGGTTGCCTGGCTGGCTGGCTGGTTGGTTGGTTGGTTGGTTGGTTGGTTGGTTGGTTAGTTGGTTGCTTGGTTGCTTGGTTGCTTGGTGGCTTGGTCGGTTGGTTGCTTGGTCGGTTGGTTGCTTGGTTGCTTGGTTGGTTGCTTGGTTGCTTGGTCGGTTGGTTGGTTGGTCGGTTGGTTGGTTGTTTGAAGGACCTCTTTTGACATGAAGCCACAGGGGGTGCCACATGGGACATGTTTGGGTGTGCCACAAATATTGACCAGATGGAAAACTACCAGCTTGACAAACATGGTTTGACGTCATTTCACAGATGTAATCGGGGCCAAGATGTAAAGATGTTATTTCGGTCGGGGGCGACAGCTAGCTGGGGTAAAAACTTGGGATGGACTGGAAGGCATGATCAAAATAGGGATACCCCCACACATCGCGGCTTTTCCTTGGGTTCCAACCCCACACAGGGTACCCTTCCAATTGCTGCGGGAGACTAGGGCACTGAGGGCAGCAAAAGAGAAAGGACGGGAGGGAAGCAAAGAGAAGGCAGGAGAAGTGGAGCATGCCAACATTACATATTCTGAGCCAACGATGTCGTGCTTCCTGACAAGCCAGTAGTTTGCTTTCACCCTTGTATTTGTTTGTCGCACAGGCCCCACTTGCAATTTCTATTCTCGCTGAGGGAGACATCAAATGAAGGGTCACTTTCAAGTCGTTAAGATCTAGGGCTGTCTGAATGGTTGCATGTCCGTTCGGCATTGCCTGCAAGCTGAGAACTGTCCACTAGTCTGATTTGAGCAACCGCCAATTTGAATCGTTATTGGGTGGGATCTTTAGACTATCCTTTTAGGAAATCAAGGGCTTCCCGTTAAACTCGCAAGCAGTTAAACTGTTTGCAGAGGGGTCAACATCGCGGTCTTTTGGGGGAGCATGTATGCCCTTTGAGAACGCAAATAATATTGCCTCATTCGACATATGCACATGTGTGTCAAGACAAGCTGATGTCCTGTTGCCTTCATGTAAGATTATGGACGTTGGCATGAATTCTCAGGGACGAAAGTTAAATTGTAAATTTGCTGCTGAGATTGTCTGTTACGCTGCAGGCGCCCCAAAGCTATGCATGTTGTAAAAGATGCAGCGGCCGTTTTCATGGCACACGCATATTTTTTTTCGGAGCTTTTCTGGACGAGGTTCGTATTATGTGAGCTGTTGTCATACTCTCCACTTTGGTCTCTTGGTTTGTGGGTCAATTGATGTGTTGGGTATGGGTGGCCTGTTGAGTATGGGCGGTCTGTTGAGTATGGTTGGTTGGTTGGTTCGTTGGCTCGTTGTCTCGTTGGTTCACTGGTTCGTTCCTCCGTTTGTCGGTTCGTTGGTTCATTCGTTCCTTGGTTGGTTCCTTGGTGGCTTGGCTGGCTGGCTGATGGGTTGGTTTGTATTTAGCTTTCCCTTTTACACCATCGAAGGGTGGACACAGGGAACCAATGTTACTTGCTGGCGCGATAAGTAGGGAATGTGGGAATGAACGAATGAACCCAGGCTTTGGTCCCCTGAAAGGAACCCACCAGTATTGTTCCTTGTCGGGGTCATGAGCGATGTATCATTCCCCAGTCTACCTGGTTTTGTAGGTAACCAAAAACTTGCCAAATCAAAAATTGGGTAACTGGGATCCACTGGGCGTGTTTCGGGTCCCGGGCCCCCCGGCAGAAACAACAGGTGAGTTCAGCCTGCCAACCCCCGGACCTCGATATCAGGTGGCCGAGAGGACTCTGTTCTTTTGGAACACAGCGCCTTGCCGCAGAGAAATCAGAGACTGAGTCACTGAGGGCCCTGGGTCCCGCATCTTCCTGACATTTTTCCCAGTGAAGATATCTTCCAAATCGGTGGAACCCATGGATTTGGTAAGGCCAATCCACAAAAACGAGCTGAACTTCCTGTTGGAACCAACAAAAAATCCACACTCCAAGTTGCAAAGATAGGCTCTCATGTGAGAGCCCCGAAATTTCGGCCCCAAGTAATCCATCGGGACCCCGAGGGTACTCCCGTGAGCCAAGCAACATCGACGGTATGAAAGAAGGTTGCTTCTCAACGGCTCCAAACACCCCCGTTTTCCACCCCTCTCTATGTGGCTGACCTCCTACCGTACAATTGTCGCGTGGGTTTACCTTTCCCAGAGCCACAATCAACACCGGTGGCAAGTGCAGGCTCCCCGATGTTCCATGCCCCTCTCGACTCCGCCCCCGCCCCATTTTGCCATCAGGTTTGAATTGACCCCTCCCCGACCCACTAATCCGCCAGGTTGTGCAAACATCCAGGGTGGTTAGGGAGGTAAGGAGGTAGAGAGGTAGGCAAGGTAACTGGACAAGGTAGCTGGGTAAGGTAGGTAGACAGGTAGGTAGGAAGGTAAGTGGGTGTGGGTCAAAATTAAACCACCAGGGGACCGCAGGTTTTGGTCCATGTTCCACTTCCCAGGGCAACCATTTTGGGGTTGCCCTCTTTTTGACCCACAGCCAAGTGAGGAAAGTAGGTAAGGTAGGTAGGTAGGTAGGTAAGGAAGGTGAACTCCACCCCCGAGGATTACATCGTGAAGCTCATCAATTCGAACCGTCAGGCGGGAAGCCGTGAAAGCTTCGGAGAGTACTGTTGGTCCGTGCCTGGACGTAGGCACTTGGCTGTGGGTTTAAAAGCAATGGAATCCCATTTTGGGGTAGGCGCACCACCCATTTTAGGCTTTATTTTAGTGGGGATCGGGATGTTCACTGGGGGTACGGGAGTTTGACCCATGGCCACTTGAGCTTGTCACCCTTTGGACTCGGTTCTTCCCTGCCCTATTGCACCAGCAAGTTTTGGTTGTCCAAGTGAGGGCCTGCGAATTGACAAGCCCAAAGAGGGAGTCCCCAAAAAGCGATTCCTCTATCCAAGACGCTTGAATTCGATGAATTTGGGGCCCTACTGCCAGGTTTTGAGACAAACACCGGGCATGGAGGGTCTGGGTCTTCCATTGAAAGCCGCAGGAGCCTCTGGTAGCGGTAAGTACCCAATTTGGTTCCTTTTTGTTGGCCAATCACTGGTTCGCAAGTGAGTTCAGTATCCAGCTGACTTGTCTAAAACAAAGCTTTGCACTGTCCAACTTGTATTGGTCTTCATTTGTGTGGCTGAAACCAAATAGACGTTTAGACGTTTGAAGCCTGGGGATCTGAAACAGCACAACGGACACAGTGGGATGGTCGAATTGTTTTTCTTGAATCATTTTGCAGTTGTCCTTGTTGCCATGGAATTCCAGAAGGATGAGCGGTCTGTTTTATGTGCAGCAACTAATCTGAAAATGGTTTCCCCCCAAAGCAATTTTGATCCTTGATCTGGGGCTCAGTTGCCCCTTAGGAAACTAGAAATATCAGGTGATCACCTTTTGGAAACAAACGACATGACTACAAAGTGTCAAAACGTCGATTCGCTTTGGTCAAGCGGCGCGGATCGTGAGGGGCTTTGCGGCATTGTGTTTCTTTTCCTTCAGCAATCCCACCTGGTGGTTTCCTTTAGGGGAATCCCCTTCCAGTTCATTCCCTCGTTCCCCTTCCCCAGAATTAGCTCCCCTTTTTTACTTTTTGCTTTTTTGGGGTCCCCTTTGTTTTCCACTCACCGGGCAAAAACTGTCTCGTGTTTTGCTGGGGTCCTGATTCCGGCCAAGTCCCTACCGATCGCAGCGATGGCAAGTTTCGCGCACGTCCCTTGTGGTCCTTGGAGCCACGGGACACATCCGACCGCCCCAAAATGACGGGCAAGGTTGCCCGATGTGTTGTGTGGCTTTCCTGCTGGTCATCCCATGTAAAGGACCTGTTGATCAAGCCCCATCTCATGTAAACCAGCTGCAGAAGTGTCTGCTTGTAATTTGACAAGCACTGAACAACTGAGAACCTAACCAGAGCCCCCAGTCTTGAGACACCGGAGTGATCCCTACACCTCCGATACGGCCAAAGCGCCCAATGGGTGCCATGGATGAATAAATGAATTCCGGATGGGAGGACACCATTCTCGCATTTTCAATCTGGGACCGTAAGACGCAAGGGCCACGTTTAGGGAACCCTATCCCTGGGGTTCAAACAATGGGAGTTCATATCACCACCATTGTTTACCTAAGGATTGTCATCCTCCAATTTGGGTCCCAAAGCCTTTCTTTTCATGGGGGCAAAGTTGAAATTTAGGGATTTTTTTCCGGGCCTCGCAGGAGCTTTTCCCCATCATCATCGGTGCCTTGTACAAGAACTCCAAGCAGCATTGGAACAGCGCAGTGGGAGCCTCAGCCTTCGTCTCCGTTGGTCCACGGCTTGCGTTTGCCGGAAGTGAGAACCCTCGCATCCTGAAACCGAACACTGAGGTCCTGGACAACACAAGTTGCCTTCAAATTCAACCCCCTCGTAGTCCATGTTAGTGTACCAGAGGGAATGTAGATTAGTTTTCTTTGTGTTTTACAGGTCTGAGTACCTTTCGCAAATGGGACGGTCTTCGTTTTCTCTTTGGAGCTGTTGCGAAGGAGCGGGTTGAGCGGGTTTCTCAAGAACCAAAGAAAGGCGGCCTCCCGAATGCCCAATGGATGATTTCGGATTTTATTTTGACGTAGAATCTGAGCGCCTGCCTCAAACATAGGGGTTAGAGCAGGCCTCTCCCGGTTTCCACCCTCTAGGCGTGGTTGTTGTTGGGAACATTTTACATGATTGCTTATTGTGGTTTAGTGGGAAATCCCCACTTAACTGCTAAAGTTTAAATTGTTGCTCCCCTTTTAACGTCAACCAAGTAAATCCCTTTGCGTTTGGGTTCCAGTTTGAAGGATTTCTCTCGCGGGCAAGCCTGTTGTGTGCTTCATGGTCTTCTCGTTTGACTGGGGCATTGTACGACGGGTTGATGAGTCCGAAGCTTACCCCACGCATCAGAAGGGACAATGGGAGATGCGAGGACCTGCACAAAATATGGGTGGTTTGACAAATTGAACCTCTGGTTCTTGTAGAGACATTGGAAACCCACCTCGGAAGACCACCAAAGCACCGGTCTCCAAACCAACCAAGAAGGAGGGAAGCTGATGCAAGGTTTGCGCGTTTTCTCTGGGGCCCTTTGAGGGAAGATACAGCAAAATACAACGGTTTGTTCGGGTAACTCTCCGAAACATCAACTGGGTACCTGAACCGAACCCTCTCCAAATTCCCTTAAACATGGATTATTACCCCCAAGATTGTGAGGTGACTTTCCCTTTTGTATGGGTAGTTTGAGGGTAACTCTCCATTTGCTTGAGCATATGTTGTATGTTTCCCTCTTGGTTTTAAAGGGAATCTATCACTGCTGGAGATATAATTATTTTTCCCAGGGGGCTTAAGCAAATGGAATCAATCTGAACTTGAACTCCTTCTTGCGGGAAGCCGAGAAGCTGAGGGAAGCTGAGCTGTAGCAGTTGCGATCTCGCTCCGGCCATTTCGACACTCCACTCGCTAAATCATATTGAACCTGACAAACCTGTATTTTAGCATCGGGATCGTTTTGGGGAACCCTTTTTTGGGCTCCTTCCGTTAATTTTGGCGTGTCTCTTTTCGAGGGAACCCTGTTTGGTTGGTTTGAAGGGAAACCAGCAGAAAACCCAACCCTTTTTGGGGTACTCTTATTTTGAGACGAGCCCTGTTTTTTTTCAATATGGGACCCCCGAAATGGTATGTTTCCCTTTGGTTTCCCTTTGAAACCACAAAAAGAGCACCGACTAAAAAGAAGACACGCCCATGTTAATGCTTGGCCATCCCCATAGCTTTTTAGTGTTTAGTGGGGGGGATGTCTATTTAACCCACTAAAAATTAAGCTGTTTTACCTATAATTTACATTCAACAAATAATACGAACATTATAGACAATACTAGTTATATGAATAATATTCATTTTTGTTGAATACTTGGTATAGGATACAAGTAGCTTAATACAGCTTTAATACGTAACAGCTTTGGTATTATTTGCATTACCAGCTTTAATACCACCAGCGACGAGCAGGGGGAACCAAGCGCTCCTCGGGGCCAAAGGTGCACGGCCTGACCTTCAACGTGCTCAAGCTGCTCATGGAGGCGGGAGACCTTTGGTCGCCTTCGAAGACCCCCCAATGGCTGGCAAATGGTCTGCGGAATGACCTCCCAATGGCTGTTTTGGAGTTATTTGCCAGCCATTGGGGGGTCCCGTTGTTTTTTTATAGAAATTGGTGACAGGGGGGTGTTGCTTCTTCATCTTCTTGTTGATTTAGGGGCGGTGTTTCTACTTCTAATATATTATTATTATTCTTCTTCTTCTTCTTCTTCTTCTTCATCATTATTCTTCTTTTTGTGTGTGTGTGTGTTTTTTGCCAAGTGTCGCGATCCCTTATTTTGAGACAACTCAATTGGGGATTTCTATCAAGTATCCAAGCTCTCCTTTGGGTGCGTCTTTTTCACCACAAGGAAAACCAGCCTTTTTGTTGGGGGGTCCCTAAAAAAGACGCCACATGTTCTGTTTTTGTGTAGTGGCTGGAACCAAATTGGCAGTTAAACAATGTGCAACCCCGGGATGTGAACGCGGTGTCAGCTCCTTTTCCTTTGTGACCCCAGGGAATCCCCAACACCATCATCAGCAGCAGCAGCAACACCACCGCCACCCCCATCACCAGTACCATCAGTACCATCACCACCACCATCACCGTTACGGATGATTCGCAAGGCAATAACACTGCTTAAGCTGGAAGCCCAACTGATTCCCAAACCAACCGGTGGGCAAGTGAGCCACAATCAAAACCCGGGTAGATGAAGGTTAGTCAGGGACAATCCCAACCATGAATAGCTGCGGCCGCCTTCCTAATCCTTCACATGGTTCTGGGGAGACCATGTTACTACCGGGGTTTGATTATGACTACCGCAACACTTAGGGCTCCTTCGGGGACCGAGCCACCCTCTTTTTTCTTTCTTCTTTGTTTTGCGTCTCCAAGAAGCGGAAAAAAAGCAACAACCGCATTGCCACTTTCTGTCTGTCACTTTTCATCTGAGACGGATTCGGTTGCGATTTATCGCTGTGTCTTGGTTTGATGGGACCTTTGGTTGGTTTTAACCGGAAACCAAAAGGAAAACCACCCGTTTGGGGGGTTCCCCCTAAAAAACCGGTGGATCCCCCTTACCCATATAGTAGGTCACCAACCCTTTTGGTTTTGAAGTGGCAAGCCTCCAAAACCAGGTATAGCTGGTTCTCAGGAGAGAATGAGGGAATGACCCTTAAAAGCCATCCGACTGGCGGTTTCCTTTAAAGGAATCCCCTGGGCTTATTCCAACATGCACTACTAGCACCAGCAAGTAAGTCCCTAGGGTTCAACCGATTCCCATTCAAAGAAAGGCCCAAGACCCAAATTGGAGGATGAGAATCTTGAAAGGTAACCAATGGTCACCATTGCCGGTGAGTTCCAGGAACCCCCATTTTTTTTTATGTTTTTTTCTGGTGGTTTGAACCCCAGGGTACAGGTTAACCCAACATCTCCAACTTCCCTCCTCCAACCATTGGTGGTGGTGACATGGTGGTAAGTTATATGAACCCAACTATTGTTTAAATCGTGGCCTGCCTGAACCCCTGTGAAATGAACCACCTCAAAAGTGAGTGGTGGACATGAATCCCCAGCGAACTCTGTCCACCACAGGGCCCCTTGAAAAAAATATCATAGCCAAGTAAGTTGCCTTTCGAAATGAATGCGGGTGGAACCCTAGGGGACTGACTTTCTGGTGCTAGGGCACGGGGTGAGTTATATGAACCCAATTGTTCAAATGGTGGCCTGCCCGACCCCCAGATGGATCTGGGAAAGTGTCTCCGCCCATTGGTTTCTGGGTGGCTCCCAGCCATCCGGTCCCTTAGCTTTGTAGATCCTCTTAGTGTTTAGTGGTACCGTATTTCACCCACCAAAAGTTAAACTTAGGTTTTTTGTTGAATTGGTGCTTGGGTTTCCCTATTTCACCCACTAAAGGTTAGTTAAGCTTCTCGCGGGGGATCGAAATGAACCACCTCAAAAGTGATTGGTGGACATGAACCCAACCATGGTTTAAATGGTGGAACCCCAGGGAAATGGATCTGGGAAAGCTTCTCCGCCCAGTGGTTTCTCGCTCGCGGCTCGGCTCGGTTTCTCGCCGTCAGACCGCAGGCCGACCCTGGGCTCTTCGACGAGTGCTCCGCCAAGCACCGTGCGGACGAGGAAGAGGAAGGCCGCCGCGAGCAGGACGGCCTTGGAAAAAAAAGTAAACAAAACAAAAAAAACACGGGGAGGTGAATTGGCGTCAGATCTTTGGGTGTTTCTTGCTTCTTTCTTTCTTTCTTTCTTTTTTTTTGGGGAGGGGGGGAAGGCACGTTATGGCTACCTGGACCCTCAAAATTCCATTAACAAAGGGAGTTCACCCCAGAGGTTTGGGGCAATAACGCATGTTTCTGAGTAGTTTTGAGGTTCTAGGTAACTGTTGGGTTAACCTTGTTGAGGGGTCAACAGCAACCAAGGGCAGTGTCAGATATTTGGCGGTGTCGATTTCTCTTCGGGCCCCGAACATACCTGTGTCCCTTGGTTTCTCTTTAAAGCAACCAAACAAGGGCTATCCTTAAAAATACACACCACTTCGTTGTATGAGACCCCCTTCAGAAGGGTTTGTTTTCCTTTTCGTTTCCCAAAAAAGCCCACACTTTTCAGCCTCGGCTATGGAGCGAGAAAGCACCGATTTCTATTCAGGTCAATTTTCATTACCGCTACGAGTCTCCTTTGACGATTTGTTTCGCTGGAGTCCATGAACGGATCTCGGTTCGCACTTGCAAGCGAATGGATCGACTGTTTACGTGTTGGTTTTCCCTTTTCGGTCCGTTATCCATAGCCCCCAACAGGTGGTTGCCTTTTATTTCTAGGTCCCTAAGGGGCAACTGTGGTTCGTCTTAACTTCTAGTGCATAGTAAAGAGTCCTCAACCAAAAAACATATCGGGGGTCAGAGTTCGGCCTCGAGGAGTCTCTCAGGAAGTACTGCCTAGTACTAGTGCTTTTTGAGTTGGCCCAGTACTGTTTCGAATTGGTTTGGTATTGGTTGAGTATTCCTTCGTACTGGTTTACTGGCCCAGAGAATTGAGGTTTCGCAACTTCCTCCCCTTGAACAACTATTAGTATTAGCCGTTTGGGGCTTCCCTGTACCGCCTTGAACCTATTGGGCGGCTGTTTAGTAAAGAATGTCACTTTGGCACTTTGGCTCTTTGGGGGAGTTGGTTTTGCCGGCTCCGGATCGGCTTAGTATTCGTTTTTGCATTGGTTTGTAGCTGGTTTAGTATTGATTCGTATCAGTTTAGTATTAGATTAAGCCAGGGTTTGGGATCATGTTTTTTTCTCAGCCCCGGATGGGCAGTCCGCCTTGCCCGAAAGAAGACACTCTTCTGAAAAAACCTCCTTTTCTTTCCAGGGCGGGGAATGACCTCCCCTTTGACTATTCGCTCTTTCCGAAGTGCCGAGTTCACCGCTGCCAACGGCGAAACGGAAACCAAGAGCTCCAGTCGTTTGGCTGAAAGGTGCAAACAAATTTCGGAGAGAGTCCGTGCTTCGCCTCAAGTAAACTTCAATCGCGACAGCGTCTTTCGAGCGAAAAAGATGGACCCTGAACCCTTGGATCCTGTGTCATGTGCAACTCCGCGGCTTGTCCCACTGGCCCTGATTGCGATCGCTTCGCCGACCCGTTTCTTTTTTTAACCCTGGGGTTCACCCCACCACTCGAAGAATTGGGGTTTATATAACCACCATTCACCTATAAGGATTTGCATGCTCCAAGTTGGGCCCCAAGGCCCTTCTTTTCATGGGGCTACCCTAGGAGTCAGCTCCAAGTTCAGGGAGGGTGAAGGCCCACAGCTCGAACCTCAGGGCCTGGGAGCGGATTTTTTTTTTCTCGCAGGAGCGTGCGAGGAAGTGGCAGGTGCTGCAGGAGATGCACGATGCCAAGGTGAAGGCGTGAGATGGATAGGCGGGGGAATCGGAATCTGGGGGAAGCGGAGTTGTTTTTTGTTCTTGGGGTTTTTGGGGTTTTTGGTGGACTTCGACTCTGTTTCAACCAGTGGGTTGCTTCCTTTGTTGGGGGTCTTGGGTTCCGATTCCTTCAAAGTCAGCCAACCAAGAAAAGGTGCAGAGCCTTGTTTTCCCATGGAAATCCTTTTGGCATCTGAGTAGATGCTCTGGGACTTGGCGATCGCAATGGCTGGAGCCCAGAAAGGGGTGCCGAGCCAGGAGCTTCGGAGGCGAATCTCCCGGTCCCTTGTTCTGGGCTGCCAAGAGATGTCCACAGAAAGCCCAACAGCGAGCAGCGCCCAAAACCGATTCCCATTATCCAGGTTTTCCCGCAAGCGGTGCGAAGGGTTCCTCTCAGAGCTGCAAATTTCACCTGCCAACTTGACCTGCCAACCCGAGAATCGCTTGCCCTAGGCTCTCCATGCTTCATACATGGTGGCAATCAAAATTTTCACCAGCAGGGGCAAGCCGCAGGTTTTGGTCCATGTCTTCACTTGCCAGGGCAAGCCATTTGGGGAGCCACAGCCACATGAATGACTGCGTTCCAAGGCTTGTTGTAGCCAGGTTGGACCCCACTAGCTTGAAGCACTGTGTCGTTTGCGCCAACGGGCCGACAAGAATGCATGGATGGCGAAAGGCGGATTACAATAATAAAGTGGGAAATATGCCATATGGATATTTTGCCCAACCAGGATTGGAGTTTTTGTTTTTCAAAAAAATATCCTTGGAACATAACCGAAATCAAAGAGATGTTAAAAAGCGGTGCGCAAGTTCTCTTTATGTTGAGTATGTTTTACGGCAGAGTTGCCTAAACCCCAATCGAAAGACCAAAGGAAGAAGACATATATGAATAGTTAGATATTGTTATAAATAAATATATTTAAATAATATACTATGTCATATTGCAAAATATTAAATTCCTCCCAAATTAAACACATATAATAGATTCGGACGCAACATGCGAATAACCCAACATCCTTATTTCTATCATCGTATCCTGTCCATCCAAATCCAAATATAAGAACTTTATTAAACTCAAATATATGTCGATTTGCAATGCCACAAACCACCAACATTAGTATAAATACAATACATATTTATCGCTAACCTATTCATATACATACATACTAGATATATAAATATATGTATATATAAATATATATTAGTCATATCCAATCCAACAATTATTGTAAATCATCAAGTGCAAATTCAGACCGGTAAAATGCCAGCAAAAAATGTTCAATCAACAGAACAGCTATATAAATATATATATATATATGTATACAGCATTTTTCTATATCCCAACATATCTATACATATATATATATATATATATATATACAATATTATTCACAACCTCAAACTATTATTGAACATTATAGTTGTTTAATCAACCTATTTATTACGATATGTATGTATGTATAAATATATACATATATATATATATATATACATATATATGGTCCCGTGTTCCGTGTTGCTCCCCCCCCCCCCCCCCCCCCATATGGTATGGGTCTCCCCAGGACCCCCCCCCCCCAGGCCCGAGACCCCGAGCCCCCGGATCCTGGCACCCACGGTGCCACCACCCCGACCCCCTGAACTCAAGCCAACCCGCAACCAACCATAAACCAACCCTAAACTAGCCCTAAACCAACCCTAAATACACCCTAAACCAAACCCTAAACCGTAGACCTCTAAACCTAAACCAACCCTAAACCAGCCCTAAATCAACATAAACCAACCCTAAACCAACCCTGAACCAACCCTAAACCAACCCTAAACTATATAACCCCAAACCAATCCCTAAACAATAAACTCTAAACCTAAACCAACCCTAAACCAACCCTAAACTTTAGAGCCTCCGGCTCAGTCCGCCGACATTGTCCTCTCCCTTTTCTCCGTCTTCCTCTCTCCCTTGTCTCCCTCGTGTGTTCTGTCGTCCTCTCTCCCTCCCTCTGCTCCCCATCCTCCCCATCCCCCCAAGCCTCTCTCTCCTCAATCTCCCTCAGCGCGCGGACATCGAGGCAACTCAGGGGGGACGTGACGCTGCAATGCAGAGAGATAGAGAGAGACAGGGAGAGAGCGGGAGAGAGACAGGGAGAGAGAGAGAGAGAGAGAGAGAGAGAGACAGAGACAGAGCCAGAGACAGAGCCAGACTCAGAAAAACAGAGAAAGAGACAGACAGAGAGAGAGAGAGAGAGACAGAGAGAGAGAGAGAGAAAGAGAGAGACTGAGAAAGAGAGACACAGAAAGACATAGAGAGAGAGAGAGAGAGAAAGAGAGACAGAGAGAAGGAGCGAGAAAGTGAGAGAGCAGAGAGGTTCGAATTAGGGTACCCTTTTTCTGTAGAGGGGCGTGGACAGGAATGAACTGTCATCTCACTACTGGCTTTCCCCTTGATTTCCCCTGCATGTCCTTTTCACGTTTCCCATGATGTCCTGGTCATGTCCCTTCCATGCCTTTCAACTCCCCCTTCATGTCCCTGACATTTTCTCGGTATGTCCGCTTCGTGTTCCATGTATGTCCCGTTCTTTCGTTGCGAGTCATTTCCCTACATCTCCCGTCGTGCCGATTGGTTTCCTTGTGCTTTGTTTCCCTTTCATTCCCCCTGCACTCCCCTTGTTTTCATTTCTGTCCCTTGCATGTCCCTTTCAGTTCCCCTTTGTTTCCCTTTCATTTCCCGCTGCTTTCCTGTCATGTCGACTTCCTATTTCCTCCCCTCATTTCCTTGCACTTCCTTGCATTTCCCCTTTGCTCCCCAATATTTCCCGCAACAAAAACACGGTTTTTCCAGCGTTTTCGCAATTAGGACATCCAAAAACACAGAGTTTTTCCAGATTTTCGGCAAAAGGAGGCAAGAACCCCAAACCAGCAAAGAGCCGGCAGGGGGAATCGAGCCTGGGACCCCTGTTTTGCGACTCCTCCTCCTCTCCAAATGCCACATGGTGGCGTTTGGCACATCTTCAGCCCGGAGGTCTCGGATTTGCTTTCGAAGACCATGTCAGCAAACAAAAAGTTTGAGCTTGGGCCAATCCAGGCTTGGTGGCTCCCAGCCGTCCGGTTCTTAGTGTTTAGCGCGGATATCTATTTAACCAACCAAAAGTTAAACTTTTAGCAGGGGATCTGAGTTCAATCCAGCAAGTAACCTGGAGCACCCTTCGTTACCTAAATTTCAGCCCTTAGCCCAAACGTATTGCAAAACCAGGGATCGTCACCAAAATACGGGAAATGTACACTTTTGCCTGCTTCGAGCGTTTTTCCCAAAACCGGGCTGGTCGGTCCTCCAAGATGATCGGTCGCTGAATTTTCAAAAGGAGTGAGCAGAATTCGAAGTGCAAATATCCCCAAAACGAGCGCAAATATCCGCACACGAGTGCAAACAAAAAACGTAACAATACCCGCCATCCTCTGCATGGAAGAAGGGATTTGGTCGAGCGTTTTTCGGGGTGCGAGCGTTTTTTTTTTTGGCGGGGTCGAGCAGACATCGGTAATTCTAGCGTTTTTTGCTCGTACCCAAAAAAAAAGGCTTTGAGAAGCGGATTTTCCCGACGTTTGGGGCCGAAAGCGTCTCCACTGCTTTGTGGGCCTGGCCGCGCAGATTCCTCCACACTGCGCATGAGCCGCGCGTGAGATCTTTCGGCCTTCCCGGGTCAGTCAGTCTTTGGGAATCGGTAGGTGGACCTGGTGAGGTCTCATTCGTTGAGGCACTGAAGGCGTGCGTTTTGTGTTTGGCTCCAAGCCATCCGGCCCCTTAGCATCCCTCAGCATGTTTTTGTTTAAACATTTTGTTTTTTGAGGGTGTTTAGTACAAGTTAAAACTTTAGCGGGGATCTGAGGACAACCCCAGTTTGGTTTTCTGTATTTCTTGCGGAGAAAGGCAGAGCGAGAGGAAGTGTATATACATATATATATATACACATGTACATACATGAATGTATGCATACATGTATACTTGCATGTACACGCAATACCGCTTACACACAGAAACACATCAATGTTCAAACACGTGTGTAACGAAGATACACGAGAGCGTCTCTTGATTAAAAGTGTAAAAACACTAAATGAAAAGGTAAATAAATTGCAAGAAGAAAAATCTGATAAGATTTTTTACAAACTACCAGCGGTCAATCTGTGCTCATATTCATTGTTTTAAATTATTCATATCAAAATCAGTAAATATTATTTATTGAAAAATATGAATAATTTTTACTAATAAAACTTTGTTTATCATCATTGATTTTGTTATAGTTCTTTTTCAATCGTAATGAAATAAAATCACTTTATTACGCATTGTTTTTTTATATATAGTATCCTTTTTTGCGTCATAAGTTTATTATATTTAAATAATAACAATAATAATAATAATAACAATTCAGCTTCGTAATCATCTTTAAGAGTGTCTCTGTGTCTCTGTGTCTCTGTGTCTTTGTGTCTCTGTGTCTCTGTGTGTCTGTGTGTCTGTGTGTCTGTGTGTCTGTGTGTCTGTGTGTCTGTGTGTCTGTGTTCTCTGTGTCTCTGTGTCTGTGTGTCTGTGTGTCTGTGTGTCTGTGTGTCTGTGTGTCTGTGTGTCTGTGTGTCTGTGTGTCTGTGTGTCTCTGTGTGTCTCTGTGTCTCTGTGTCTCTGTGTCTCTGTGTCTCTGTGTCTCTGTGTCTGTGTGTCTGTGTCTCTGTGTCTCTGTGTCTGTGTGTCTCTGTGTCTCTGTGTCTCTGTCTCTCTGTGTCTCTGTGTCTCTGTGTCTCTGTGTCTCTGTGTCTCTGTGTCTCTGTGTCTCTGTGTCTCTGTGTGTCTGTGTGTCTGTGTGTCTGTGTCTGTGTCTGTTTCTGTGTCTGTGTCTGTGTCTGTGTGTGTGTGTTTTTGTGGTGATTGATGTTTTTTTCTTTTGTTTTCAGGGCTACGGTAGTGAGGCGTTCTCGCCAACCGCCGCGGCCCGCGGCCCGCTTCGGCTCAGCCGGCTTCCTTCGGCTGTGTGGCCGCGTCGCCGGCCATGGCTCAGGCCAGTCGAACCAAACGCTTGCTGTGGATGGTGGCGAAATCCACTTGGGTGTGGCTCAAAATTTTCACCAGCAGGGGCAAACCGCAGGTTTTGGTCCATGTTTCCAGTTCCATTTTGGTACCGGTTTTTTGAGCCACAGCCACTTGGGCCACTGGCTCAAGAACCCGGCTACTTGAAGGTTAGAAAGGGACAATCCCAACCATAAATAGCTGCGGATATCCGCCTTCTTAATTCTTTACACTTTTCTGGGTCGACCATTGTAATACCGGGTTTTGACTGTGACTCACTCGGGGATGGATCAAATACTAGGCTCCCATTTTGGGGTTGCCCTATTTTTGACCCGCAGCCACTTTGCACCGTTCGGAAACCGTTAGGTATAAAAATGGTTGACCCATAACCATGTGTATACAAAGGCGGATATCCGCAACTATTTCAGGCTGGGACCGTCCCTAACCTCGGAATGATTCAATTCAACGCAAATGCCAAACATTGTCATGGTTGTTGTTGGGAAACATATTACATTGTTGTTTATTGGGTTTAGTGGGAAATCCCACTTCACTGCTAAAAAATATGTTTTGCCCCCTTCCAACGTCAACCAAGTTATGGCGACTCCATGGTGACTCAGTTCGTGGTGCAGGATTCCCTCCAAAAGGCTACCTCGCGTTTTCTTTTCTTTGCGGAGGGGAATCTGAATTTGACGAACCTTGAGCCAAACCCAAAGCCGCAAATACTGGTACCAAATAAAACTCTGGGAAGGAACCTTAGCAATTTTGGGGGTCCCGAGTTGGAAAGTCCACTTTTTTTCTGGGAGACTTTGTGAGTTCCTTTTTCTTGGACCACCGCCTAAAAGTAAAAGGATGTATCCACCAGTACTAGTGTTTCATCCATCACTGGTGCGAAATGGATCTTGTCAACCAAGTCCAGGTGCTCTCAACGAAAGTGGGCACTGTTTTAGAACTCGCCCCCCCCAATAATTTGTTGGTGCTCCTTTTGGTTCCCTTAAAACCCCCGAAAACAAGACGGGTAAGCTTCAAAACAAGAAAATCAAGAAAAACAAGACGAGGCCAATTGTGACACGGATAATCCAGCGGATGGGCTCCAAAGGAGCCGGAAGGATCGTTTTTGGCTCCGGAAGCTCGTTTCGCGATTTTGGGGGTAGGCAGAAAGAGGGATTATGGAGTCCCTAAAAGGTGGCAGGCAGAAGGGGTGGGGAATTGAGAGCCCAGGGTTCCTTACAGTTCCTTAGGGAGCCTTAGAATCCCCCCTGTGGACCACCGCCCGTTAGCTGTTGGAGGGACGTTCATTTGTGCAAAGTTTTTCGATCGAGCGAAGAGCGGGGGTAAAACGAGCCGGAGAAAAAACAAAAAGCAACTCACTTCCCGAGTTGGACTTTAGTCACTTTTGGGGGTTGGACTGTTTTAGTGGCAAATAAATAGTTTGGTTGCTTGTTCTTTGGCGATCCACTCAGGAAGTGAGATGATGAAGGTATCTTACTTCATTTGCGCAGGTTATTTGGTGGCAAACAAGCTGATGTCCACAGGGAAGCCACCAACTTTGGGGGCTGGAGCCATGTCGATTTCCTCAGAAACAAGAGACAGCTTGGTCGGTTCGAACCAACCTGTTCACTTTTGGAGAAAAGACTGTCTCCCCACTACCTCCCCTGTTATCTTGCTGGTTCTCAGCAGGGAATGAGGGGATAACCCCTGTAAAGCAAATCCCCTATGGTTTCCTTTCAGGGAATCCCCAAAACCCGTTCATTCCCAAAACGTTGGGTCATTCCCTGAGCACCAGCAAGCTGTGTTGCCTTCTGTTTGGCAGGTTGCCCACCGTCTGGTCCATCTCAAAGACACCCTCTTACCGGGCTCACCAGTGCAAATGGGAGCTCGTTTGGGCTCATCGTTTGAGTTGGTGCCCCGTCTTTTTGTGGTTTTTAAAAGGACACCGACGGGGAAAGCCACAATTTTGGGCGGGTCCCTAGAAAAAGACACTCCCAGAGCTGTGGTCCCTTTTAAGGAAAAGTCCAAACCAGGACCCTTCAAGGTCAGGTTCCATGGCACGTGGACAGGGTGCTGTGTGGGTCTGGGCCATACCTTCTGACGCTTGACAAGTGGGCTCAGTACCCAAAAGGAAGGGGTTGAAGAAGGAAGGAATGGACGTTTGACGTACCTGGAGTCACCTTCTGCCCCTCAAAAAACATGGCTTGGTCACCCAAAAGAAAGGGGGGGGATGTTGAGGGGTCAGGTCCCACACGGGCCATCCACTTTGTGAGACGAGCCGATGCCGCTGGGTTGGCATCGCCGCAGGCCCGGCGATGCGGAACTCCATTCCTGCGAGCGCCGGGCTTGGGCTCTTTTGGGTTCAAAAGAAGTGGCTTCCCCATGTTTCATGTTTTCGCTGTTTTGGGGTCCATTTTTTTCTAAGGCAAAACATATCTGGTTTTTTGCTGAGGTCCTAATTCCTGCCAAGTTTTTTGGTTCTCAATACTGCCTCATCTTTTCTTGATGGCTCCCGAAGGCCGTCTGGTTCACCTTAGGGTTTGAGCTTTGGTTTGGTAGGGTTTCCGTATGTGACCACTAAAAGTCCGAGGACATCCGAGGACAGCCCAGTGTTCTTTTTTCAGAAATCGGACCCCTCCCAAAAAAATAAAACAAACAATGAATACACCTCAAATTAGAGACCAGACTTTCACGCCGAGAAATCGCGACGGAGATTTCAGCACTCCTAGTCCTCCCTGTACACAGCACCCAAAGGAGGAGATTTCAGCAGAGGGCTCTTGCCAGCAACCAAGTTGTGGAGTCATTATTCCTTGGTGCATTTTGCTTGGATGTTAGGACTTTAACTTTTTTGCCAACTAATGGGGGTTTTCCATTAAACCACTAAAAGTTAAACTTTTAGCAGGGGAGCAGAAAGCAACCGAGTATTGTCCTCCCCCCCTCCCTCACTCTAAGTGCTCTTAAAAAGAACCCTTCTGAGGGTAGCTGGCGCATCCAGACGGTTTTCTAGAATGGAAATGACCAAACACAACCAACCTAGACCCAGGTAGTTCGAGGCTCCAGGAA
Source organism: Effrenium voratum (assembly GCA_963377175.1). Taxonomy (NCBI): domain Eukaryota; class Dinophyceae; order Suessiales; family Symbiodiniaceae; genus Effrenium; species Effrenium voratum. The sequence continues at coordinate 1,340,560 of CAUJNA010003372.1, read as the reverse complement.
CTGACCCGCAAGCATCAAAGGGGGCTGAAAGGCCAACATCTGGCTGTTACATGCTGCAGCTGGTTGTTGTTCTTGTTTTCTGTTTGGTTTGGGACGTTCTTTGATTTTGGGATGCAACAAGAACACGGGATTCCGCAAGCGCAAGCGCAATCGTTTGCAAGTCGCAATTGGAGAAACCTCCAGCGCCCTTGATTCTCTTTGGGGGGTCCTTTTGAAAGTAACAAACAAGCAAAGATATACCTGGAGTCATGACCCTTTCTTTTGGGGTAATAACCAATCATTTTTAGTCGGGTCATGGAGACTGGCGTGAAAACAGCAGGACCCAACCAGAAAAATCTGCGGCTGTCCAGTGGGTCCCCTCTTTGAAACCATCCCAAACAGGGCACCCCCCCAAAAAAAACACACCGCCGCACTTATGTCTTGGTGGGCGGATCTTCCCCAAAAAAACGCTCAAAAGGAGCCTCTGGAAACAACAGGCTGCATCCGTTAAACCCACTGGTTAGACCTTTTGCTCAACGAGCAACCCAGTAGGCTGGGGCCGCAACAACGGGGTAGCACAAAGCCAAGTTACCTGAGATGTGTGCAATTGTTTCGCCACATCGGGTGCCCGAGCTGAGGTGATTCTCATTACGTGCTTTATTTCGGCCTGGACCTCAGGTTGAATTGAAAGGGGCCGTCAAAGGCCTTGCTGGTGCTCAGCAGGGATTGTGTGAACTACAAGGGAAGGCCGAGAATGAAGCCCATTGTTCCTTACCCTTTCCGTTACCCAATGTTGCCTGGAACATCAAATTCCCCAAATCGAGTCGAGCTTTTGACCTTTTGGTTTTCCCTTTGTGGCTTTCCCTTGTTGGGTGTTTTGTGGCGCTTGCTTCTTCCTTTTGGTTTTCCCATTTGGTGGCCAAAGGTGATTTCACCTATTATATTTCTGGGTCCTTGGGGGGTCAGCTGTGTTCTTCCAGGTGCTGCTTTTGGTTCCGTCTCCGTCCGTGTCTAAGAACGGGGTCTCCTTGCATTGGGAGCCTTATGTAAAGCTGGGAGATAGACAGGGCGAATACACAACTATGAATGGATTCGCGGGGATTCGCGGAGCACTCTGAACCACACATTTCATGATCATGGGAAGGTAAGGTTAGCAATCATTTGTGTTGCTCCTATATGAGTATGGGTCAAAATGAAACCACCAGGGGACCGCAGGTTTTAGTCTTGGGTTCCACCTACCATGGTTCCATTCTGGGGTTACCCTATTTTTGACCAGCCATATGTTCGCTGCATGTCCAACACATGTGATGTTCCAGTCGAAGTGTGTTTCGAAGGATGGTGTTTTTCCTCGATTTCAACGGGCGCCTGGTCTTCACGAAGCCTTGTTCCGCTTCTATCGGAGTGGCATTTCTTTCTCCGATTTGCCGCTGCTTTTGTTGTTTGTGTTTGTTTGAGGTACCCATTCTGGGGTTGTTTTAGCCGAAAGGAACCTAGCATCTGGTTTGCACCATTTTGAACCTGTGCTGAAAAGGGTCCGGAAACCGGGTTCCATATTGCGGAACCGTGCGGCTAGTGACAAGTCTGGACAATCGCGACGTCAAGATTTCGGTTTGGTACCTCAGCGAAGGAGCGTTTGAACGGGAAGAGGGTTTCAATTTTGGCCAAAAACCTGAGAGATCCTTAACCTTTGAGAAAAATGAAAAAGAATAAAACACATTCTGAGACAAAGAAGACCCCATGCCCAAAGAAACGACCCGACAAAAAATGGGTTGCAACCCAAAATCATGGTGGGTGATGTCCCTTTAAGGGAAGTGTCTTTCCAGCAAGACCAACAAAAAGAGCTCTCGAACCGTCCAAATGCTCAAGAATATATGGCCATGGGGCAGAACCTATGGCTCCATTTTGGGGTGGATGAACATCCGTTTGCCACCTATTTGGATGTTCACCAGGGGTACAGGGTTTTGACCCACAGGCCATATGTATTCCTGTTTTTTTTTGTTTTTTTTTTTTTTTTTAAGGGGAATCTATCACTGCTAGAATTTATGTTCTCATTTTTCCCAGGCGAAACACCAAACGGAAGGAACCCGCAACAATCGCTCCCGAAGGCGGCATCAAATCGAGTTGGATCGTTTTCCAGGCCCTCAAACTACGAGTCTCCATGACCGACACTTGAATTTTTACGCCCATGACCCCTGGATTTTGGGTCCATGACCGGTCATGGAGACTCTACCAAAATGGGTTATTGTTCACCAAATGGGGTAAACTTTCACTTGTTTGGTACTTTTCTCCAGCGAGTGGTAGATTCACAGGGGACGGCCCGAGCTGGCAGTTGGGTCGGAATCAGAGACCCTGTGGCTTGGAAAAGCCATCCCGCCCGAAAAAATGGGGAGATGGGTGACTTCGGATCCCCATTCACGGCAACCCATTTTCCTTATGAAGGTCAACGACCTGCGGGCAGCATTTCCCCTGCTAGGTTGGCACAAGGCACACCAAAGAAACATGGGCGGCTGATTCCTTGCTTTAGGAATCCGAACCCCAAAACAAATTGTTCCTGGTTGTCCCTTTCTTTTTCTTTCCCTTTACCACCCCCTAAAAAAGGAAAAGGTTCCTGTGTTCCTTTCTTCCTCCCCCCCCTAAAAAAGGAAAAGGTTCCTGTGTTCCTTTCTTCCTCCCCCCTCTAAAAAAGGAAAAGGTTCCAGTGTTCCTTTCTTCCTCCCCCCCTCAAAAAGGGCAAGGTTCCTGTGTTCCTTTCTTCCTCCCCCCCCTAAAAAAGGGAAAGGTTCCTGTGTTCCTTTCTTCCTCCCCCCCTAAAAAAGGGAAAGGTTCCTGTGTTCCTTTCTTCCTCCCCCCCCTAAAAAAGTCAAAGGTTCCTGTGTTCCTTTCTTCCTCCCCCCCTCAAAAAGGGAAAGGTTCCTGTGTTGCTTTCTTCCTCCCCCCCCTAAAAAAGGGAAAGGTTCCTGTGTTCCTTTCTTCCTCCCCCCCCTAAAAAAGGGAAAGGTTCTTGTGTTCCTTTCTTCCTCCCCCCCCCCTAAAAAGGGGAAAGGTTCCTGTGTTCCTTTCTTCCTCCCCCCCTAAAAAAGGGAAAGGTTCCTGTGTTCCTTTCTTCCTCCCCCCCTAAAAAAGGGAAAGGTTCCTGTGTTCCTTTCTTCCTCCCCCCCCGAAAAAAGGGAACGGTTCCTGTGTTTCTTTCTTCCTCCCCCTAAAAAAGGAAAAGGTTCCGGTGTTCCTTTCTTCCTCCCCCCCCCTAAAAAAGGGAAAGGTTCCTGTGTTCCTTTCTTCCTCCCCCCCTCAAAAAGGGAAAGGTTCCTGTGTTCCTTTCTTCCTCCCCCCCCCTAAAAAAGGGAAAGGTTCCTGTGTTCCTTTCTTCCTCCCCCCCTAAAAAAGGGAAAGGTTCCTGTGTTCCTTTCTTCCTCCCCCCCTAAAAAAGGAAAAGGTTCCTGTGTTCCTTTCTTCCTCCCCCCCCTAAAAAAGAAAAAGGTTCCAGTGTTCCTTTCTTCCTCCCCCCTCTAAAAAAGGAAAAGGTTCCAGTTTTTCTTTCCCCTCCCCCCTTTACCAACCAAGACAGGGGGTTCCAAAAGGACGAGGCGCGTATGGCTCGCTCGCTGGAAGTTCCGAGGCTCACGGGGCACGTGTGGCTGGTGGAGACCTGGAGGCATCCGACTGCCCGTCCGGAGATCCAATTTTTGTCTTGGGCCCCAAAAGTGGACGCAACTTGTGGCAGTTGTTGGACCAAGAAAAAGGTTACCCGAACCCAACAAAATGATTCCCTGAAAGGGAAAGCACCAAGAATAAGGTTACCATAGGTTACCCCCCCAAAAAGTTCCTTTTTGTCTTTGCGGCTTGGCAAGTGCACTGAAAGCGCGGCGCTTTGAGGGGGGTGGGGGTGAACAAAAATGATCCCCTGAAAGGGACAGCGCCAAGCGTTTTTGTTTGATAAACTTTAGTTTTATGGGGCTGGAAATGAAGATTCCCTAGAAAACACCATCCCTCTATATTTTGTCTGGGAAGCAAGCCAGTTTGGGGCTCCAGGTACCCTAGCTCGGTTGGTTTGGATGGGTGGATTGGAACTCGTTGTAGGCAAATGGGAAACCACCCCGGAAGACCACCAAACCAATCGAGGAAAGCTGGAAAGAAAGAGAGGAAGGCGCGAACCTGGTTGGTTCCTGAACCTTGCCGGTGTTGATTGTTCTTTTTTCCCACTCGGAACATGGCTCGCGAGCCCTGGCTCGCTTCGATGGCTTCTGGCACGTGATGTGGTAAAGGGTACCTCTTGTTGGCGCGGATGGGAATCTGGCGAGCTTCCGGAAAGACCAAACCCAAAGCCGGGGAACTGGGTACCTTCCTCCTTCAGCTTGCCTGTCAGAGGCGTTGGGACTGCAGTGTTTTCAGTGTTTTTTTGCGGGCCCCTGAGTCGGTGCGTTCATTTTCCGTCAATGGACTGTCCGCTGGGTTTTGGGGCTATGGAGGTGATGAACATTTCCGGGCTTCAACACCTGGTAAGTGTTTGTCGTACCTTTGCAAAAACAAACGTCCGTGGTTTCGCTTATAGTATGATGAACACCATCGGCTTTTTGAGGCTCCTGGTGCTGATTAAAAGGGTCGATTTGAAACAGCCGCCACGGCCACTGGTGTTGGTCCCCCAATTTTGGGGTACCTTGAGATTGAGAAACACGCCTATCCGTTTCCCTGCTTGTCTGAGGAACAGGGGCCGATGCACCAATACTCCTTGCCATTTGAACAGAGGCTCTGCAGGAAACCGTTCAGGTTGCGAAAGCAAGGGAAACTAAAAGGACAACTACAATGTGGGGCCCTCATTTTGACGAGCCAAATGATTCTACTCCCAAAGGACACGCAAGGGATCCTGACATACTTTCTGTGGTCTTAGGCAATATGTGTTAGTTTTATTATCATTTTTATGATATATCATGAGTATGGTTTATCATCATAATTATTGTTAGTGTGTTTTATTTTTAGAACAAATGATTTCTACTGTACAGAGTTCGCCCCAGAAATCTTGACCCTTTGACTTTGGTTTGTCTTTAAGACACAACCTTAGACGCAACCTAAAACTTAAGCCACTTGCCGAGAGACTGTGCCGCCTGTGCCCAGTCCACCCAAAAATGCCAACCTAGACTCTCCATGACCCTTCAAAGATGGGTTCACGACCCCAGTCTTTTGGGTAATGACCATATTTAAAGGGTGGAGGCTCCAGAGAAGGTAAAACGTTGCGCCAACTCCAAACCGGCAAGCCGCGCGACGGGGGTTTTGGGACCATGGCTGTGAGGAGCACAGCGTCAACGCCAGCACGCCCAAGCCGCGGACCTAGGCTTCGACGCTTCGAGAGACCCGCGGGGAGTAGCTTCCCCATTTCTGTACGATTGGGTTGGATATGGGTGTGTATTTTTTTGGGTATCCTTGTTTGGGTGGTTTTAAAGGGGAATAAAAGGAAAGCCACCATTTTGGGGGGTCCCCTGAAAAAAAGGCGCACCCATATGCTATTGGGTTGGATATGTTGGACGTTTTTTTTTGGGGGGAAATCAAGGGTTTCCATTAAACCCACAAACAGTCAAGCTTTTTACAGGGGGTCAACAGCAACCAACAGTTGGTGTTGACCATAGCTTCCTTATTGGGTTGGATATGTTGGATGTTTAGACTTTAACTTTTTGGATTCCCCTCATATGTCCTTTTAACGAGCAAAGGTTAAACTTTGCTGGGTGATGTACAGCAACCAAGCTTCCACAAACCCTGACTGTATTCTTTAAAAAAAAACGGGGGTGCCCCTGGTTTCAGTGGGGATTCAGACCACTTTGGGAGGGGAACCAGGAACACCCCAATTCAATAAGCAGTAATCTTCTAGGGGTACCTCCCCGATTCTTTCCAGGGATCCGAGTCTTTCTTGAAGAAACCCGATCGGGAAAAAAACAGATCTGTTTTTTGAAAAGAACGATGGTGGAAAAGAATGGTTACAAATCAACCCCTAGCGGTTCTTCACTTCCAAAGAAAATCAACCGAGTCCCATTCTGGGATTGATCCAAGAAAAGTTCCGGAAGGTGAAGCCTACTCACCATCCCCTTTGTGCCCACCCCCCCCCCTCCTTAAGTTTTGGGATTCCAGAATTGACCTTGTGTTTTCCCCTTGGTCCATTAGTCATGCCCCCTTGTTGCTGAACCTGTTGGGGGCCTTTGGCAGCTGAGTTGACTTGTGCCAGTGACATGGTGAAAGGACCTTGTTCAAGTCCCGGCCATGAAATCACACCACGAACCAGCTCAAGCAAGTGTTAGACATGAATCCCCACCGAGTTCTGATGTCCACCAAAGGTTCCCGCCATTAAAGTTCGTCCATTGGATATGAATCAAATAGGGTCTGGGGAGCAAGACTTCAGGATTTACTTGCCTGTGACCAGGGCTGGTCATCGGCTTCAGGATTCTACACCTCGGACGAAGCAACAGCTCTACTATGTCCGTGCTACTAGCTTGCCGCTCGTAAACGATAGCCAAAAAAAAAAACCTTTCTATAGCAAGCATTTTGACTAACTGGCTCTCGAAATGTAGGGTTAAAGAACTGGACAAATCGCCATGCGTGGTTGTTGTTGCTCACGGCGCCACAACGGCGCGGAGAACTTCGCACAGTTCTATCCCGCTGTTCTGGTCGACGCCTTGATGGCTTTGGTGGGGTGGGGTGGGGTGGGGTAATAACGTACGGGGCACAAGTTGCTCGGATGCCTGCTTTTGTGTGGTTTAGTCACAAGTTTAGTCCCGGACACAGTACCACGCAGGCCGAATTTGGGGACTTTTATATTCCCTAGCGTGCGTCATCGAATCTTGCTAATTACGACTGGTCTGCCGAAGGCTCCAAGACTATGACGTACACGTAAGTTCTGTAAGCCATAGTTCGCTGCAGTTTGCCAAGAATGTTCTCTTGCCTCGGGACCTTTGAAGGTTGGAAAGACGTAAAAAGGTGGCTGCCACCTTGTGTCATAAGAAGAAAGGCGGGCTGAATCCCGAGCGGTGGTGATACTTGCAGAATTGCAAATGGTGCTTGTAGGAAGCATCGCCGTCGCCGTAGTTATTTCATGTCCAGAAATCCTGAATTCCTTCGCGCCGTCAGTGGCGGCGTGACCTTGTTGTTGGGATTTGTTTTTCACTTTTGCTTCTTGTGGTTTAGTGGGAAATCCCTACTTAATGGCTAAAAATTACATTTTTGCCCCCCTTCCAACGTCAACCAAGTCTGGCTGCTGTGTCGGGCTGAAGCGTCGCTTGCGGGTGAGCCGGGTCTCTTGGTCAGCCAAGAAAAAGGCAGAGGCTGACGCAGGGGAAGGACCCGGTCACCTCAGGTGGATATGCTTTGCCTACAATGAGATGCTGTCCGAAGTCTTGAGCCAAGCAGAAATGGCGAGTTGAGTTTTAATGGTTCTCAGTTGTTCAGTGGCACCCTTTTTCCATTTTTTGGTGGCTGCCCCACTAAAATTGTCTTCCCCAAAAAAGGCTCCCTTTTTTCCAGGGTCACTGAACAGCTAAGGGTTTGAACCCATTCAGACACTCTTGGGCTAATGTGAATGTGTTCACCAAAAGCTTCCCAAAGCATCTGCTTAGGTGCCAAGAGACCCTGAAGGAAGGTGCGCCCTCTCCCCTCCCTTGTATGTATGGGCGTTTCCAATTACTTTCGTCGCTTAGGCTGGAGGTGGCGGACAAGTTCGGGCGACAAGGCCAAACCCGTAGTCCGCGTTGTTTGTTTTTTGTTGGGGGTCCATGGGAAAGGCGTGCGTCTCTGAGAAATGCGTGGTCTTAAAGCCACTTTTCAAGACCACCTTCCTTTTCCAATAGGAAAGCGGCGGGTTTCCTAGTGGAAACTATCTGCTGGGAAGGAACCTGTCGCCTTCCAAAGGACCCGGAGTATGGCCGGTCCCAACAACCTCTGTGGAAGGGGCTGGGTGAACAATAGGTATTGAAAGACACACATACATATATACATATAAACATAAACATATATGTATTTTATATAATATATAGATACATCTTCACATATATATATATATTCTATTTGCACAAAGATCTGTACATATATATATATATAGATGTTTACATATATATATACATACATATCTGTGTGTGTGTATGTATGTCTCTAGATACAGACGTTGCAATGCCCAACACTGGCCATTAACTCAATACCCCAGTCCTTTGCTGGGTGGTAATGGCGTTTTGCTGCACATGCGTAAAACGGCCGCCTGCTTGTGCAATCTTAATGTGTGGCATGTAATTATTCGTTTGCGTAAGACTAGTAGGAGTTGTTCAATTTGGATTCGGAAGGAAATGGTCGCGACTGAACCATCTTTTGCGAATCACCTTAAAGAAAAATAAGCAAAAGCCGGCCATAAAAGAGGGATTTCACACCAAAATTTTGGAGCAATAACCCATTTGTAAGGGAATTTGAGGGTCCCCTTGTAAACGGATCTTGACATCCGGGGTTGGTGCTGATCTTGCGGCCGTCAGGCGGCAAAACCGCTCCCCCAAGCTCTGACATGGGAATTGCAGTGCACGAAGTCCACTTAAGGCACCAGTAGGTCAACGTGTGATCGGAGACATTTTCTCACTCCCTGAGCTCCTGAACTCTTACTTTGCTTTGGGAAACCTGGAGCCTCAGATTTCCTCGCAACCAACAATGCTTCGGTCTCTCCCTGGGCCGGGCCCAGGGTAACCCGCGCAAGAGCTGCTGGACTGTCTGACTTTTGGACAAACCATTTGAGTTGGTGACTGTTTGTTGGGCCATTCAGTCAGGAAACTAAGTATGCTTGGTGAAGTCATTTTCAGGGAATTGGTAGGCGCAGGCAGGCCAGCATTTGAAGGGTTTCTCAATTTTTTGGCTGGATCCGGAAGTGAGTCTTTGCCCTCGACGTTTTTTTGTGCCGACACACTTTGACCGTTGACAAGTTGGCATTTTCAAATCTGATTGCCTGAGTTCCGCTTCGGACTTTCAGCTTTTCGGGCTTGGACCATGGTGGTAAACAACTAGTTTGGATCCGAGAAACCATCCACGCAGTATTTGCCCACATTTGAACTCTGTGCTCCAAACGGGTAAAATGTTGGAAGGGAATTCTCCCCATCATTTTGGGGGCACCAGCCAATTCTAATCTAATTTTGAGGGTCCTGTTTTTTGTTTTTGTTTTGTGTGTGTGTGTTTATTACCTACATGGATGGTGTTTGGGATTGGCGCAGATTTCCTGAAACCCGGGGTTTTGGTTCCTCTGTCCCAGGCGCAGTTGTCCAGGTGTCCAGGGGTGTCCAGGCGAGTGCAGTGAAGTGGGCACTTCAACGTGTTTTCTATGTGTTCAACACACTTAGGGTTTAGGGTTGCACTATATAGCTTAAAGGTGGTTAAGGGGCATGAACTAGAAAAGTTGGAGCAGAAGAACCAGGCAAGTGGATTCTGTACTGTGTTGTTGGCGGGTAGACCTCTTTGATAGCAGGTCTTGATTCTTTCTCACCTTGGTTTCCTTTTCAATTCATTCGAAGAGTTTGCATTTGGGCGTGTCTCTTTTGCAGGGTACCTCCTAAATGGGTGGTTTTTCTTTTGGCTTCCTGTTTAAACCTGCCAAACAAGAGTACCCTCCACAAAAAGACAAACCCATTTAGTGGTGACATTAGCAAAAGCTGTGGGTTCCGCGTCGAGAGGAGTGTAGGTTTCTGCGAATGCCCGGCTGACGCCTTGGGCTTCCAGTCGTGGGTCCATAGTTTGGGGTGATTTGAGGCGACACAACTTATTGCTTGGCCGTTTGTGCCAGCGAAACCAAACGGGTGTTCCTCAAAATTAGGGACTCTCCAGGTGCTTGGTTTACTTATATAAGGGGTTTCCCTTTAAGGCCAAAAAGGCGTCCTCCATTTTGAACAACCTACCCTTGTTTTCCATTTGCTTCCTTTGTTTTCTCCGTTTTCCTTCGGCTTGATTTCCTTCATCAAAAAAAGGAAACCACAAACACACTTTAGCCTGACCAGGTCTTCATGTGTGTGTGCTCTTTCTTTTTGTTTGACTCCCCCAAATTGTCTGGTCTTTAAAAGAACACAACCATAAGCAGTTCCAACTCCCAGCAACTCTAAGACGAGCCACCCTGATTTTGCCTTTTCCGAGGCGAGCTCTTGGAGCAAGAGGTGTCCGGGGTCTCGGACGGACAATTGTTGGGCGGTTTCGTCATTTTTTTGCTTTTGAAGAGGGTTTTGTTCCTGAACTTGGAGGAGCAGATCTGAGAAAAAGGAGCAGAACTTGAAGTTGGTGCCTTTTTCAAGTTCCTGAACTTGGACGCTTTTTCCAAAGTCTGTTTTTGAAGGATGGAGCAGATCTGAACTTGTTTCTGATGCTATTACTTGTGCTGGTTCTCATGAGTCTGACTCGCCAGAGGGGTAAATGGAGTACGTTGGTTCCCTTGTTTGCTTTGGGGTCTTCATTTGTTTTGCTTGAAGCTCTTTTTTGGCAGTAGCAGCTCTGCATGAACCGCAATCAAACGACTGCCGGCATGTTGTTTGAGTGTTTGGGATGTGGCTCCAACACAGGGCCTCTAAGCTGCTGCGTACCGAAAATTCGAAGTTAAACCTTCCTGACTGAGAATAGATGCCATGAAAGATCACACACCTCGAAAGGGCATCCTTGCTTTTCACTTTGTTTGATGTTCATCAGGCTTCGGCTTACTGCACTCTTCATGACGCATTGCATACGTGTCAGCCTGAGGCAAGGGGTAGGTCTGCTAACAAAGTATGACTTGTACGTGAGAATGCATGCCGCAGTGCCAGCGGCCAGCCATTCAATCGTGAGCACGAACACAGCTTTAACAGATTTCCCCTCAACTCGCTCGGTGAGTTCCTGGGAACTTTGGTCACTTTTTGGGAAGATAAGTCTTGGGGAAAATAAACAGTTCAGACTTGTTTGGCCAATCCGCTCAGGGAGTGAGTCAAGACCTGAAAAGGGTGCCCTTGAAAAAGAAAACCTACTTTTCTCCGAGTTTCCACTTCCTGGGGAGCTGGGGTAAAGCGAGCATGGCGTAGGTGCTGTACCGATTTTCAGGTTTTGGATTTTGATACGGGTGTCTTTTTTTAATGCACCTTTTTGGGGTGGTTTTATAGGGAAACCCAAAGGAACACCACAATCTTAGTGAGTCCCCGAAAGTGAGACACACCCTTCTAGGTGGTCAGTTTCTGGCCAAGTCGACATCCCCTAAGTGTCAAATTGGTCGGGCGAGCCAACCTATGGTCTTGAACGAGGCGCTGATGTTTCACCGGCGCTCTTTCCAAGGTTGGGGACTGTACAAGGGAATCCGCTCAGTGACAAAGGCTCACTGGGCGTGTTCCACGATGGTAACAAATTGTCATTCCGACGAAACGGGGACAAGAGAAAAAGGATAACAAGCTCACCAACCCTGTAGCGCAAACTACAACAAGCTCACCAACCCGGGAGCAACAACGAGCGCACCCGCGGAGGTCCTTGATTCGAGAGTTCTTGCTTCCATTGGTGCAACTTCCTGATGAGGGAAGCCCGAACACTAACGAGTTGGGGTGCTCAAGTTGGTGCGACCGCACTTGGCGGTTCCCAGCCGTCCCCTTAGGTTTTTTGGTGTTGGTTTAGTGGGGGGCGTCCATTCAACCCACGCCACAAATCGCTAGAAGTTAAAAAGCTTCTAGCCGAAGATCAAGCCGGTTTTGGGTGGCCTTTTCGCAACTCACCCGTGAACAAAGTGGTTGCCGGCCATCTCCCCAGTTTTTAATGCTTTTTAGGTTTTAGTGGGGGTTTCCATTTTACCCTATCAAAAGATTAGGTTTTAGCAGGGGAACTGAAAACAAACAGGCCAGTGACGAGCTCACGGGGATAAAACGAGCTCACCCCTTCCATGACTAAAGGCCAAAAGATGCACTTCAAGCACTGGAGGACACCCCAAACAATGCCCAAATGGCTCATATCTAGCCCCCTTTCTGCCGAGCAAGTTTTCTAGTGGGCCATTGCGGAACCGGGGGAGGGAGGGCAGGAGGATGATACTGGTGATGGTGATGATGATGATGCTGCTGCTGCTGCTGATGATGATGATGGTGTTGCTGCTGACATGATGATCGCTGTGACTATCATGCTGATGCTGATGATGCTGCTCATGCCGATGACGATGCCGATGACGATGACGATGACGATGACGATGACGAGGATGATGATGATGATGATGATGATGATGATGATGATGATGATGATGATGATGATGATGATGATGATGATGATGATGATGACGATGATGATGATGATGATGATGATGGTATTGATAGCGATGCCGATGCCGATGCTGATGCTGATTCGGCTGATGCTGCTGCTGATGATCATGGCGGTTCTGATTCTGATACTGATGATGGTGATGGTGGTGGTGGTGGTGGTGGCGGAGGTGGTGGTGGTGGTGGTGGTGGTGGTGGTGGTGGTGGTGGTGGTGGTGGTGGTGGTGGTGGTGGTGGTGGTGGTGGTTCTTCGGCAGGAGAGATGCGAACGCGCTGACCCTGAGACTCGTAGTGGTGCTTAAAATTGCTCGCAGCGCATTTCACTCGGCCATATAATTCTCCCTAATTTGAAACGGGCTCAAACCGTACATCTTGCAGGCTATGTTATACAGGTTCCCCGAACGTTGCAAGTGGCGAATTTGGTTTTGATCGTTTGTGCTTGATTTACTTTCAACTATCAAGTAACTTTTGAGTAAACCAGTGGAGGTAGCACTTGCACGCGGTTCCGCGTTAAGTACCCCTTACGTACCAAGGTACCTCTTACGTACCACCTGTGTACCTACAAAACGTGGGGGTCGGTCAAACGCCATTTACCATGGCTAGAGTTACCCACCATCCGATCAAGAGGCGCGCTTCGCTCGGGGAAGCGGCTAAGGCCAGTGCGAAAGGCCCAGCTTAGCCGGAAGCGCAGCCCGCATGGTTTTGCGAGGGTAATACCATGGTCTCAAGAATTGCTTCTTCACTCCAGGGCTCGTGAAGAAAGTTGGTTTGAAAGCTCCCAGCCCCCTGATAGAATTAGATCTTGCCTCATACCCTTTTCATGCAGCTTGGTTTCAAGAGCAACTCCATTGATTCCAACCAAATGAAACTAGCCATCGGACATTTGCGGAGAACGGTTGGAGGTCTCCAACTGGACAATACTACCTAGTGCTGAAACTTCTCGTTACATCGCCCGAGGCTAAAAACTCGAACAAGGGGGTTCTGGTCAAAATAGGGGGCCTGAAAAGTGATCGTTGTCTCTTTAAACGTAGGGGCCTTCCAAAATAGGGGACCTTCCCTTGAAACCAAGCTGAACAGGGTATGAGGGCTGGTTTCATTTGAACTGGATGGATTCCAGAGGGATTCCACTGATGACTATTGGACGGCATAGATGAACTCCACGGATCCAATGGCCCGGGGTTTTTCGGCCATGAAAAGATGGGCCTTGGGACCCAATTTGGATGAACATGCTTAGGTAGACAATGGTGGTTATATTAGCCCCCATTAGTTAGTGGTGGTTAAAACCCCGGGGAATGTCATATGTGTTTTCCCCTAGACACCTAGCGTTTCAGCGCTCGGTGTGGCTCCCCGATTCAGAGACGACAGCTGATCCCTGCGAGAAAAAAAAGCGGTCCCCGAAGGCCAGCGGGTCCCTTAGCTTTGTTTTTTGGTTTCTCGTTGGCTTAGTGGTTGGGTTTCCGTATTTCTCACTTCCTGAGTTCATGAACTTTAAACTTTTTGGGAAGACCATTTCAGTGGTAAATATAAAGTTTGGACTTTTTTGGGCCATCCACTCGGCAAGTGAGATTTAGCCCGCTAAAAAATAGTCACTGGTAGCAGGGGATGCGAAAGCTAAACCAGGCCCGCTTGGTTGAACTGGTTCGATCTCCGATGTTTGCTTTCCCTCCCAACAATGGAAGCTGATGGAAGGGGTTTGGACGACGCAAGCTTTCCTTTTGGGGAAGCCCCAGAACCCACTGCCACTATTGTTGGAAGCTGGGAAGATTGCATTGGGTTTGATCCAAGATTGTCCATGGTGCAATCACTTCATGGTTCCAGTGGTCCAGTGGTAGGCGTGTCCCCCCTTTGTTTGCCAAGAAACTTTAGAGCCTCCGGCTCAGTCCGCCGACATTGTCCTCTCCCTTTCTCCTTCTTCCTCTCTCCCTTGTCTCCCTCGTGTGTTCTGTCGTCCCCTCTCCCTCCTCTCTCACTCTCTCTCACTCTCTCTCACTCTCTCTCTCTCTCTCTCTCTCTCTCTCTCTCTCTCTCTCTCTGTTTCTCTGTCTCTTTCTGTCTCTCTGTCTCCTTCCTGTCCACGCCCCTCTACAGAAAAAGGGTACCCTAATTCGAACCTCTCTACTCTCTCACTTTCTCGCTCTTTATCTCTGTCTCTCTCTCTCTCTGTCTTTCTGTGTCTCTCTTTCTCAGTCTCTCTTTTTTTCTCTCTCTCTCTCTCTCTCTGTCTCTCTCTCTCTCTCTGTCTGTCTCTTTCTCTGTTTCTCTGAGTCTGGCTCTGTCTCTCTCTCTCTCTCTCTTTCTCACTCTCTGTGTCTCGCTCTCTCTCTCTCTCTCTCCCTCTCTCTCTCTCCCGCTCTCTCCCTGTCTTTCTCTGTCTCTCTCTCTCTGCATTGCAGCGTCACGTCCCCCCTGAGTTGCCTCGATGTCCGCGCACTGCCCCTTCATGACCCTCATGTGTCATCTCACTACTGGCTTTCCCCTTGATTGGCCCTGCATGTCCTTTTCACGTCTCCCATGATGTCCTGGTCATGTCCCTTCCATGCCTTTCAACTCCCCCTTCATGTCCCTGACATTTTCTCGGTATGTCCGCTTCGTTTTCCATGTATGTCCCGTTCTTTCGTTGCGAGCCATTTCCCTTTCCCTTTCATTCCCCCTGCACTCCCCTTGTTTTCATTTCTGTCCCTTGCATGTCCCTTTCAGTTCCCCTTTGTTTCCCTTTCATTTCCCGCTGCTTTCCTGTCATGTCGACTTCCTATTTCCTCCCCTCATTTCTTGCACTTCCTTGCATTTCCCCTTTGCTCCCCAATATTTCCCGCAAAAAAAACACGTTTTTTCCAGCTTTTTCGCAATTAGGACATCCAACAACACAGAGTGTTTGCAAAAGGAGGCAGGAACCCCCCCACGTATCAGATAGGGGGGTTTTCCTCTATCCTCTCTTAGGTGTCCGACACGCCGAGCAATGTCGGCGGACTTGATTGCTTTTGGGTTGCGCCTTTAGACTTTAACTTTTCGGGAAATTATGTTTTTCTATCAAACCCACCAAGGCAAACTTTTGGCGGAGGGGTCAACAGGCAACCAAGGAAAGTGTACCTTGCTTTGATTGACAGAAATGTACTGCGGGTCTTTGCTTTGAACAGACAGCAATACTTGTCAGCACAAATTTGAAAGCAGCGAGACGATTTGGAGGGGAGTCAACGCTCGATGATTTGTGCTTGTCTCTGCCCACCCTTTGCTGGATCATCGGATCTACTGACGAAAGTGTTGGTTTGTCGGTCCCAGTTTGTTCTTCTTATTCCTAAAAAGCAACTTCCTATTACTATTATGTTTATTGTTATTTCCGCAGCGCAGGGGCCTTTGGAAGGGCCCCCAGCTCTTAGGATTTTGGAAACTGCCCTGATTCGAGTTTCCTACAGTTGTAGGTGGATATTTTTTCTGCGCACGCAAGGGAAAGGTATAGACCCCCGATATGAAGTGAGTGTCCCTTTTCATCTCAGGTGGCATTTTGATCGCAAACATATCGAATCTCAAAGAGGGCCGGGGGATGCTCTGGGTCTCTTGGTGGTTCCCAGCCGCCCCCCTAGGTTGTTAGGTTTTCAGGGTTAGACCTTTAGCAGGGAACCGCCCAGGCCGCCCAGGCCTTTAGTTTGTACTTGGTCGCCCAGTACTGCCCTTCTCTCCCCTTTTTTGGGGGAGGGTTCCCCTAGAATAGACTACAGAAAAGAAGTGGTACCCTAATTATTTTTCTCTCTACTGGAGCTGTTTCGCTGTTTCGGGGAAGGGTTTGTCAAAAAAAAACACCAGTGCTGGAGGTGCGGCCCTAGACGGCTTCCTGCAACATATTGGGGCGCTTTCCTTTGTCAAGGGTAGTTTGAGAGTCGAGGTGTTCCGGCTTTCGGGTGTTGCTGCATGGGATCTTTAGACCTCAACTTGGTCGAAATCTTGAGACTTTGCCAGATTACACCCACAACCAGCTAGAACAAATCAACACTTTTTGGCGGAGGGGTCGTTACAGCAACCAAGTTTTGGCGGTTTTACAGGGACGGCCACAGGGAAACCGCCACCATTCTTGGGGGCATCTTTTGGCTTGGCGAGTCCTTCAACTCGCCTTCCACTCGGCTCCGAGGCTGGCAGCAGCAGCGGGTGCTGGCGATGCTTCTGGTGCTGGGCCTTTTCACCCTGGCGGTCACCTGGCTGGTGGCTTCAGGCGCTCGCCCGCGAGCCGAGCCAACGAGCCGAGCCGAGTGCGAGCAGAGCCAACGAGCGGAGGGCGAAAAAGCGGAGGGCAAAATCCCAGAAACAAAACCGTAAAGGACATGATGTGGCTCGTGTTTTTGCCTTTTTTTTGTTTGAGAGGCGCCGCAAAATGGTGTTTGGTTTTCCATTGGTTTCCCTTTTCCGTCAGTTTTCTCTTGGGTTGCCTTGGTGTCCGACTCTAAAACCACTATATATAAGGAAAGCTACCCTAAAATGGACACACCAACACACCCGGGCCGATTTTGATTTGGGGGCTCATCACTTTTGGAGAGCCGCCTCCTATTCATAGGACAGAGGGTTCATAAATAAGAGGTCCACATTCCTGGACCCGTGGACACTTGGGTGTTCCTTTGGTTGCCTTTTTAAGCAACAACAGGGAACCCCTGAATCCAAGCGGTTCCCTGAAAAAGAAAACACACACACACACACCCATGTGCTGAGCAACTAACCCCCAGGCCACTTTAATTGGAAAGCAAGAGCCTGGAGTATCCTTCTGACCTTTTAACCATGGGCATGCTTAAACGGTCATGGAGACTCAGGAAGAGGTCGTTTGAACAATAGTTGGGTGGGTCTTTTGTCTTTGTCCGTGGACCCCCCCCCAAACAAACAAAATGGTGCAACGGCTTTCCTTTTGGTACCCGCCCAGCTTAGGTGTAGGTCGTTGAAGCTCAAACCCGCGGGTACGGAAATACGGGAAGGGCTTGGACGAGTTGAAAAGGCATCGCTGCGGTGGGCAAGTTGTTCCGTGTTGTTTGTCTGGTCTTTTTGGTTCTCTTCATTTTGAGTAGGCTTCAAAGAGAACAGTCAGTGCTTTTGGGCCACGTCAAGGGTTGTAAAGAAAGGTCAAGGTATCTCCTCAGAACCCTTAGGGTCAACGCATCTTCTTGGCGGTTCCCAGGTTTTTTTCCGTCCCTTAGGCTTTTAGTTGTTTTTTCCTCGTTGGTGAAAGGTTGGGATTCCATTCAAAGCCACAAGCTTAGAGGATCAGACAACGGACAGCCCAGAGAGCTTTCAGAGCTTGATCCGCAAGGCTTTGCTTCACCCTCTTGCCACGGGATCTGGATCCTCTGCAAGGCGATCTCTCCCTCTGAATTTCAGGTACCACCCATTTAAACAATGGGGGGTTCATATAACCGCCATTTTTTTACCTAAGGATTTGGGTCAACATTTCCTTTAACTCTCTCTCTCTCTCTCTCTCTCTTCGAAAGGGAGCCTGTGCACTTCCATGTTGGCGGGAGGGGAATGAGTTTGTTGGTTGTGTTGTGGCCAGGTGATTAGCGACCAAGGGACATGACTCTTCTGCACATGGACGAGGAGCCCACGAAACCATGGATTTGGAGAGGAATCTCTTTGACAAGTACCTCCTGCATGGGATAAGGACATGTTTGACGCATTCTGGCGGCTGAATTCCTCTGGTTTTATGGGGTCGTTTGGAATCCCTTAGTTCCAGTGATCCAATGGGTAGGCGTTTCCCCCTTTGTTTTTGCTTGGTATGTTTGTTATTGCTACAGGGTAACTGATCCTTGGACTTGAACTCTTTTTGATGGATATTTTTTTGGGTTCTCCGGATTAGAGCCACAAAGCGTTCAAGTTTTGGCAGAGAGACGCTAGCAACCAAGTTGTAGGTATAGCCCAAGGGCTTGCCAGCCTTCAAAACCAAAAGGGGATCTGGGCGTGGTGTCCCTTGAACAAAAACAACAACGGAAAGCGCTTTTTCGGGGCTGCGTGGCTGGACGCTGAGTGGACATGGCTTCGAGAGGTGGTAAGTCCACATTTGGGGCATGTCCGAGACTCCGACCATGGTGACTCCTAAATGGGTGTGTCTTAAAATGGGGAGCCCCCAAACAAGGGCTGTTCCCGATTGAAACAACCTAGAAAAGGTGCCAACTCAAAACCAGACGTGCCAGCCAAATTTGTTATATATGTTTGACTCAGCGCAGCCAAAACAAACTCACTTCAGACTGACTCCGGTGATGTTGAAAGCTAGCAAAAGGGGGCGGAACGAGAGGGAACCCAGCAGTGAGATAGCTCTGAAATTTGTTTGAATTGGCCGGTCTGTGCGAGCCTTGGCTTTACCGGGCGAATGATTCGTAATTAACATATGCCCAGTGGATCCATTTCCCTGAGAAGCTTCCCAATTGCTGAGGGCCTCGCGACCTTTTCATGTCGGGGGCAGCCAAAAGGAACAAAACGCCCTAAAAGTTGATTCCCAGAATACCAATTTGGGACGCGGCTGTTGGGGATATCACCTGGGCGTATTCTTTGGGGGAGAGGGTCCTGACCATGTTGACACACAACCAATTCCGATTATTGGCCCAAGGACCAAACAGTTTGGTCCTGGGTTTAAGCATCCAAAGGGTAAAGGTATCTCATCTCAGTTGTTCAGTGGCACCCTTTTTTCCATTTTTTTTGTAACTCCACTAAAAATTGTCTTCCCCAAAAAGGGTTCCCTTTTTTGCAGGGTCACTGAACAACTGAGTCATATTTTCGCGGATGGGAATCTGTTGACGAAGCCAAACAGCACCAACCCCAAAACCGGACAAAGATCGGGCACTTTTTGGGACCTTCTGGGTTAGGGTGTACCCTTCCTCCCACTTCCTAGGTGCCATGGCAGGGAGGGAAATCCAAAAGGAACCAAAACGAAGTCCATGATTTCCGTTGTGCAGGCATCCAGACCATGGTCCAGACCAGGAGTCTTAGACCTAAGCCCGGGCCTTTGGCAGGCGTTCAAAGAATTTTCAGGACACCTTTGCCAGCACTCGGGACCAACCACTGCTTTTCGGACTTGTGATTTTGGAGAGACAAAGCAGTTCTTTTTGGGGGGAGTCAGGTGACACTTTGTCTTGTGGCAGTATGTCTTAAGATGGGATGCGGACCCCTTTCAGTTGGTATTCAAAGAGAAATCAGAGGGCAACGAACACAGCAACTTGAACGTGAGGTTCAGCAGATTGAGCCACTAATTGGCAAACTAACTTCATGTTTTACATGTCCTTTCTTCGTCCATCATGAGCCTCCCCTCTGCCGAATGGGTCGCGGTTGCGTTGTGAGTGCCCATGCTCCCAAAGGGCTTGCCACTTTTCGGCGATGTTTCCAAGCCACGGTGAACCCCGCCGAAAATGGGCCAAGCTGGACTTTGTTTGTCGCAAAATGCGTACCGAGCACCAACATGGGCCGTTGTCATCCGGCTTCCCTGGCAAAACAAGACATGTCACGCCCACCTGTCAAGGCAGACGACTGCAGTGCACGGATCAAACTCCCCTGGCGCCAACAATCTGAGCTGGCGTCGTTCTTTCTGAGTCTGTTTCTGGGGGGGGGGGGGGTTAGGCAAAAACTGGCTGGCTCCTAAAAACCCCGTTTTGGGGGACTTTTGGGAAACCCAACATGGTTTCACCGGGTTCATATTGGCCTTGCAAAACCGCCCTATGGAACGTTGTAGGACCTTTGGCCCTACCAAGATTGCCTCAGGTTTGGGGCACGAACTGGGGTTCTTGTAGGGGGGGAGAAAGCACAGAATTCCCCCTCGGAGCCTGGCCAATTTTAGGTTCAACTCAACCTCACCAATCCCCACAAGGATGCCATAGTTGTTGGGGCTTGGATGTCAGTTGGGAGGGTAGCTGCCGAGCAAATTCCACTCAGTCCTGCTCACGGCAGTGCTCTTGAACATCACGGCGCCAACTTAAATTGAGCAGCGCCCTGGTCATTGTCAAAGTCATCCAGGGTTGTGGGATCACTCGCGGCTTATCCCCACTGTGATAAAGGGAATCTCCCCCTTTATGATTATGTGGAGGGTTAGTCTTTGGGAAGCCCTTTCTGTTGTCACAGAAGTGGTCAAGTTTCCCACAGCCCCGAAGTGATTGAGTGATCTGTTCGAACCGCGCGTGTTTTTAAGAGTCCTGCTGGTGTTGCGCAGGGCTCCCCGAATGATACGAGTTGGCCATCCGTAACCCTCGTACCCGTTCCACCAAACCAGAAAGAAGCCAGGGGGAAATGTAGGTTGCATGTAACTTGGCGGTTCCCAACTATCCCTGAGGTTTTGAGTTGTTCAGTTGGTGCAGTGGTTGGGTTTCCATTTAGCCCACTAAAAGTCAGTCACTTTTAGCAGGGGATCAGAAAACTGGTAGCCCGGGTAACTTCTCCCCCCGTTGACTCACAAAGCTCGCGTGTGTGTGTGTGTGTTTTGTGTGTGTGTGTGTGTGTGTTTTTCTCCGTTCCTGAGGCAAGCGAGGGGTCAGTCCCATCTCTCCATCCAGGCGCTTGAGCGGCAGAGGTTGTGTCGGTGTTGGACGGTTTAAGCGAATGTTTAACCCATACTGTGGGTGGACGGAATCCGTTTGCTCCAATAAACCACTGTTTGTTGGTGTTTGCAGGGGAATCATCATTCCAGGGTTTGTGAGGCGGTGCAGGATGGTGTCCATCCACAGTATTAATCAACCCCCGTTAATTTACGGGGTGTCCAATCGTGAAATGGTGGGGAATCAGAACACTTTGAAGGGGCCCCCACCCCCCTATTTAGAAACTGGGATGTGGGGTCAGCATTATGCTCCACTTTGCGTTTAAGAGATGTTTGTCTATTTTTCCTTGTTGATTTTAAAGGGACCCGATTTCACTACTGGGCACTGGACATATTTTCACCATTTTTTGTCCAGCCTGCGAAAAAAGCAAATGGAGGTATGGTAGGTAGCCCTTGGAGAGCCAAAAGGAACATGGCTGGTGATCTATGGCTTGCCTGGGATCTGAGCTTTGGATGGTGGTAGACAACCACCAGGAATCCTCGCTGCTTTTGCTGAGATCCCATCAAACTCAGGTCCAGGTGTGCAAGGGAACGTTTGGGTCTGATTTCCTGCAACCCAATCAACTCGCAGCCATCCCCATGAAAAAGACCGCGTTGGATCACTTGCGGGGGTCGAAATCCCGAACTGAGAAGTCCTCACTGATGTTTTCACTATATATACGGAATCCCGACCTGCCATCCGGATAAGTTTCCTGGAACAATCCCCTTGCAGTCCATTCCCAGAGCTTACCCCAAAGTTGATTCGCAGCAAGTTTATGGGCAGCGAGGGGCTTGCGACGTCCGCGAATCGGTTGAAGGGCCACGGCGCTGACGGCGAAACGACTCATGGTGGACACTCCCGCAGACTATCATGGAAGCTTTCAAAAGCCTCTCTAAGTGGAAGTCAGTCTTGCAAGGGGGTCCTGGGCGCTTCCATAGTCTGGGGGAGGGTACAGTGTTGCTCTAAAGTTTGACACTTCCAGACCAACATCCGCCAAGGGATTCTGCCGCATCCTGGCTTTCCATTTTTGCTCGGTGGTTCGGAGTGGTGGTTCGGAGGTGTTCGGTGGTCTCCTACTCTACACGCCCCGGGCACCAAAAACCAAGCCACCAATGAAGGGTTACCTGAATTCGGGAGCCCATGCCTCGACCTTGCCTCACAGGATCCGATTTCCCAAATCATGAGACGACGTGGACCTCTGAACCCTTGATGCCTTGGGCGCCTCCTTTTTACCCGAACCTACCTTTTCCAGCTGTTAAGGTTGTCTATGTGTCCAATGTACCAACAGGCTTTGAGGTGTATCCTAGGGACCCCACAAACTTATGGCCTATCCTTGGCTTATCCCCAAGTCCAGGAGCGGCCGGCTGGACTTCTTGGGTCCTTTAGATCGGTTGGTGTGGTTGAGCATAGCTGGATTCCCCCCGTTTCAGTTTGGTTCGAAGCAACCAGCGCCATGCTGTGTTTCAAAAGGAGCCCAACATGGCCGCAATCCATTTCGCACCAGTTGGGATGGATGAAACATGAGCACCCCCGTTGAATTGTGGGATAGACATGTGTAAGCCACTTCCAAGTGGTGCGAAATGGATGCTCTTCATCTACAGTACCAACATGATTTGGTATTTCCCTTCAGGACCACCACCACCCCCCCGCCACCCCCCACATCACCCCCCAACCACCCCGCCACCACCCCCCCACCACCCCCCCACCACCCCCCCACCACCCCCCCACCACCCCCCCACCACCCCCCCACCACCACCTCCCCCCAGCTCTGGAGCCCTGGTTTCGTCGCCAGCTGGCCGAGCAGAAGGAGGTCAAGAAAGCACCTGGATCTGAAGAAACTAGCCAACAGAAAGGATAATTCGCCCACAATTTGGGGTTGCAATAACCCATGAAGCACCCAGACCCTTTTTTCTGCCCATAAACATGTTGCAAAGAAACCACCAGACCTTCCCAACAACAACACGGGGACCTCCCCAAGAAATTCCCAAAAACACGGGGCTTCCCCCAGAAAACACGGGGCTACCCCCCAAAAAACGCGGGGCCCACCCCCCGTTTGAAGCAACGGGAGCAGCCGTAGGCGGTGGTGGAAGCCCGGGTGGAGCTGCTCCGCAGCTTGCTGGACACGGCGATCCAGAACTCTGAGGATCCGAACAAGGCGACGGCCGGGTCTTGGGAGGGTTGGTGGGGGGTCAGTGGGGGGGTTGGTGGGGGGGTTGGTGGCGGGGGGAATCGAATCATTCGTCCTGGGGTTCAGTGACCGCCATTAAAACAAAGGGTCACCACCATGGTTTACCCTTCAGGATTGTCATCCTCCAAATTGGGTCCTTGCCATTCTTTTAGTGGGGGTTGAACCCTAGGGTAGGGTCTCGGGAGCCCGGGGGGGAGGCAAAGGAGGGAAGTCTCGAGACATTTTAAGGTGTCTTCCGGGTTCCAAATTTACCTGTTGTCCATTTCCGTTTTGCTTCTTTTTTGGAAGGAGTCGCCCCTTTTGTCCCATGGCTCATGTTGGCGTTCGGTACCATTTGATATCCGTGCCTTTTGCTAGAACGAGGGTGGAACAATGACATTAGGGGTTGTGTTCCTTTGTTGAGGGAGCCCATTTTGGTGCGGCTTAAAGGGATACCCAAGGAACACCATGTTGTTTTTCTTAGTTGGGGGCGGCCCCAATTTTAATGCGACTTCCTGAGTGGAAGCAACCGACCCTTGGGGATTGCGTGGGCTTGCGACTGCGGCTGAGACAGAAAGAGGAGAAGTCGAGTTGAAGATAGCTGTGCGTAGTACGCAAATGCAAGCGTATTGGCAAGCACACTGCACGCAAGAACCATAGGCTAGCAATAGAAATAGATGGCTAGAAATAGCTGGCAGTGGTTTAGCTAGGTGTCGTTCCATTGAGGCCGTCTAGTTTTCCAAAAGGTCGCCTAAGGCATTCCTTTGGCCTGGCGAGACAAGCGACGTTTGGCACGCGCTTTCTCAGAGTTGAGCTGCACCCTTTTGATCCCGAGCGTTCGTGAGGCTCGGTGCTAAATCCTTGCGTGCCGGCCAACATGGGTGTCTTTTTTGAGGAATCCCACCCAAAAAGATTGGGTTTTCCCGTTGGCTTTTCCTGTAAAGCCACCAAAAATGGATACGCTCAACAACAAAGGCGCACCAGAAGTCCAACGCTCAGATGCGAGAGCCAATCCTTTTGCCATTGAAGCTTTCCGTATTGAAGCAGGAGGCTTGTCAAAACCAGCCTGGCGTTTGCTCAAAAAGGCTATGTGTCAAGATGCCGTGGTCCGAGAAGCGTGGTGTTCGAAGGCAATGAAAGAAGAGGGCATCCTCAAAAGACACACACACAGGCAGCCCCATCGCAAGTGTGTGCGTGCCTTTGTGCCTTTGCGCGAGTCCCAAGAAGGTGCAAGATGCTCCGTTACGCTGATTTGTCCAAAGCCCACACTTGCGGCTAGTCGTTCCAAAGGCTCGAGCGGGCCCACCTGGCGAAACGGGAATACCAGCCCACAGGGGTATTCATGAGACATATCTAAGTTTGTTCCGATTGCAAGCTCGCGTATTTGACCTGCCTTCATTGCGATTCCTTAGTTCACCTGGGTGATTCAGAGTAGTTAGTGCATGTTCTTCCCCCGGAAGACGGCATCTTCCGGGGAATGGGTGGTTTCATGTTCCATCAACGTACCAAGCAAGCCCTGCCTTAGATTTTTAGACTTTAACTTTGTTAGAAATTCAGTTTTTTCCATGAAGCACGCAAACACTTAAACTTTTTGCAGGGGGTCAACAGCAACCAGAATTTGGCTGTTCCCCAGTGACACCAATGAATCCTGAAAGAGCCATGGACATTTGGGTCGGCGTCCCAACATGCTCGAAAGCCGAGACGTTTGAGTCCACCCAGAGGGTCCCAGCCGGTACCCACGACTTTTACGGCTTTGGGTTTGGTTTTTCCGGGTTGCGTTAATGATATATAATATTGAAGTAAGAAAAGTATATGTGATTTTATATTATATAAAATATACATACAATAGATTCCCATCCGCGAAAATATGAGGTACCAAGGCGGACACCTTCAATGCCCAAGACGTGGAAGCGAACATTAGGACCACCTATTTCTCGCTGATGGCACCACATCACAACCTGGGCAGGGCAAATGGCGAACGACGAATTTCAGCCAATCAGAGCAAGACCTTTTTTGTTTCTCCATTTTGCAGGAAGTTGGCTTCCACTACCCCAGCTGCGCCCGGAAAACGCGTTTGACATGTTCGGCGCAGGTGTTGGTAGCGCTGTTCAACGAGGTCATGGAGAGGAGCTTGAAGGGAGAGGGACGAAAGGGTCAGAGTTGGGCAAATGGGAGCCCCAGAATCGCAAACTGATCTTCTCAGTTGTTCAGTGGCACCCTTTTTCCCTTTTTTTGGTGGCTCCACTAAAAATGGTCAAGACCCCAAAAAGGGTTCCCTTTTTTCCCAGGGTCACTGAATAACTGAGTCTTACTAGCAGGGGGCTCGCGCTGAACAGTTAAGTATTTCCACTCAAAGGTGACACCTCCCAGAAATCAACCAGGGGTTCCGGATATGATGACAAGCTCACCCGACTTCAGAGCCTGGCGGGGGTGAATGGTAAAACAAGATTCATGAATGTCAATCAACTGACGTGATATTCGATTTCCCCAAGTGAGTGAATACTTCTTGTGAACCAACTCTGGTAACTTGCCTATGTCAATCAACTGCTCTCGCGTGATTTCCTGCAGAGGAACCTCTGCATGTTGGAGGTTCTTGCCGTTTACTCATTGGTTTCATCGAATGCAAGTACGGCAAGCGCACCAACTCTGATGGTATAGTCCATAGGTGTCCGTTTTGGTCGGTTTGGTGAAACATAAAGGGAGATTCCTGGTTTACCTGGAGGTTCAATTATCTACCAGTCATCGTTTTCCAGGAAGGACACTTATGGTATACAAACAAAAAGCACGCTCGGGACTTGGGTTCTAAAAATGGATCCTTTTGAGTAAAACACAATTCAAGAGAGCCATGGAGACTCCACGTAGTCCAATGTGCGGAAATAGGGAGTACGGGATCAGGTATGCAGCTTGACTACGGCTATTTTTTTGAGGATTTGTAACCCCCCAAAACGGGCTGGTTTTCCTCTTGGTTCCCGTATATGCCACAAAAAGACGGGCTACCAACACAAAGAGAGACAAAGACGAGCCACCCATGCGGATTTTCGGGTTGGCTGTATGCCCTCCATACCTGCAACACGAAAATGCGGATTGACATAGATTTGTTTTTGGCCCCTAGTTGGGACACATCGAAATCTTGGAAGAATCAGCGAATCTGAGCAAACTCAGGGCCTCGAGCCTCCAAGACTAAACACTGGGGTCAGCGTGCCTCAACGGCTGCCTGGAGCCGTATGGTGATTCGGTCTTGACCAAGCCGCTAAGGACCTTTTGGGTTTACAACTTGCGGTATCCTTGCGTTTGGTTAAGAACATTCTTTATGTTTCCCTGTTGGTTTACAGGGAATCGATATCACTATTGGACATGTATGCTTGTATGTTTTTCGCGAAAAAGCAACTGCAGGAATTCACGGTGCTTTGGGTCATTCCACCTTTGTGGGTCTCTTTGTTGGGTCCCGATTCCCGATTTTGTTTGTTCCGCGTTCATCCCCATCAGCTAAAACGTACACACATTTTCCACCCAGAGTCTCCTGGCTTCGGCTTTCAATGGAAGACCCAGACCCTCCAGCAGACAACCCGCCAGTTGACCGGTGTTTGGGGGTCTCAACACCTGGCTGTAGGGCCCTAAATTCGCAGGAGCGTCGCAGTAAAACCTTCCAAACTCAGTTGTTCAGTGGCACCCTTGTTCGTTGTCCCTTTTTTGGTGGCCCCACTCAAAATGGTCAAGACTCTAAAAAGGGGTTCCCTTTTTTTCCCAGGGTCCCTGAGCTGAGCTTAAAAGGTCGAAGAACGCTTCGAGCTGTTGAATCCAGGGGTTCGAGGCTCCAGGTGCCTGTGGTGACTAGCCTCAGCGGATCCAAAGCCCATTGGCCTGTGGTTCTTCCAAGAATACCACAGGGCTCCTTAAAATATACATATTGCAACCATTTGAAACACGGCTTTCTCAACCAAAATAAAGGTAAACCACCATTTACCAGGCAATGTTCAGGTGTATAATGTAAGGATCCCTGATACCATCATCCAAACCAAAACCGGTGGAACCTCCAGCTGAAATTGCTAAAAGGGGGTTTGGTGTGCTGCTCCCTCGAAAAAAGCATTACCAAGGGACCCTTTGGGTAATCAACAAGGGAGTGAGAACGGGCCTCTCTATATTACCCTGTTGCTGGCTTTGAACACGACCTTTCAGACACTGTAGGTTGAGTTGTTTGTGGTACGAGTGATGTTTCAAGGGGATGATCAAGTCCCCATTAAGAACATGAACATGCTCAGGGAGAGGCTGTCCATCGTCAAGGGGTTGACGAGAGAGCTTAAGCTCTTGGAGTTGCAGAAAAGGAATCTTCGCAACTTTGGCAAGTTGCCGACCATACTGAAGTTGTACGAGGTCGATGTGATGAAGTTGTCACCCCAGGTACTCCCAGACTTTGCTCGGGTGAGGGCGTACTGTGATCTTTGGTCAGCCTTCGGACCGTTGACTCTGGGCACAGCTGCCTACACAGCGGAGTTGCGAAGTACAAGGGTCCCCTCCAACTCTTTTTATATGGTGAATTCATATAAATCATAATCTGAACATTGCTTTCTACGCACCCCAGATGCCAAGTTTTTGACAGTTATGAAAGTGGACAGGTTGCCTTTTTGAGATGACGGTAGTCGTCAACACCCTCCCAGGCTCCAAACCATCATTGTTGGAAGGATGGTCTCGTTTTGTCCCTCCTCCAACAATACTTCCTGTTTTGGGCGTTGGCTGAACATGAAAGTCGAAGCGGACATGTACCCCTCTTTTGTGAGCTAAGTCTCATCCAAGTCTCGGGTATGTATCAAAATGGGGGGTCTCGAATCTTTAAACCAAGGTTAACACGGAGGGGGGGGGGGTGTTTCAGACCGTGTCCCTCGGAGGATTTGGGAGTGCAAGGAGAGCGGCACCCTGGATAACGAGGCGAGTTGCACGAGTTTGGGGTCCGATGCCGTGCCCTACACGGGTTTACTGAGTTTACTGGTTGGGTTCCCGTATTTAACCCACAAGTTACTCACTTTTAGCACGGGATCTGAAAACGGACAGCCAAGGTTTGGGATACATTTTTCGCCCCTAGAATGATGAACAAACAGCGCATGGTTTGATACCTCCCCACCCCACCCCACCCCACCCCACCCCACCCCACCCCACCCCACCCCACCCCACCCCACCCCACCCCACCCCACCCCTCTCCTAGGGGGAAACGTGAAAAGATGTGACCAGCAAAAACGCTTTGCTGAATGCCAGCTCCGGTTGGTCCCTTGTGCTCATCTTAAAGGATTTGGACCCAAAGGATTTTCTTTTGGTTTCCCTAAGCCACAGACAGACCGGGCTACAAACCAAACGGACCCCCAGCCGGTGCCTGGGCTGTGCCGCTGTTTCATCCAACTGGACCTGGGGCTTGGGAGAAGTCTGGGCAAAGCAAAAGCTTGGATTCTTCGTTGGCTCATCAAATCTGTGTCAAATGCCCAATGCTGCCTGGGTGAATGCTCCCATCTCTGCAACCAGAGTGACACGTAGAATATGGCCTCATCTGGGCCAAAGGGCCAATCCACGCGGGTGATCACTTTATCTCTGAGTCAAAGCCAGCTAGGTCTTCGGCTCCGAAAAGGCTTCGGCTCCTTTAGGTCTTAACACCGACCCTCGGAAAGAACACCCATGGGTGTGGCTCAAAATTAAGCGATCGGAGGGGCAAACCGGTCCATGTGTCCACTTACCAGGGTTCCGTTTTGGTTCCGGATTTTTGAGCCACGGCCATATATTTAGTATTCTTGGCGGCCAGGTAGAGATAGTGCTGGAGACGGCGCTGGAAAGTCTTGCCCTTGGATGCACGACTCGCAGCGATATGATAAGTTGGTTCCGCACTTTACCGGGGGTTGTTGGTTTTTTCAGGGTACCCTGTTTGGGGTTGGGCTCGAGGGAAACCAAAGGAACAACCAAAGGGAAAAACCACCTTTTGATTGGTCCCATTCCTGTTTTAAGACACCCAGAGAACTCCTGCGCTTTTTTTCTTTCTCTTTTTCTCCAACAGCTGAAAGCTAAGGGGTCTCAGCCCAGATAAGGTTTGGGGGTGGCTTGGGGGAGCTCTGGAGTCAGGTTCGAGCAAGGTTCCGGAGGTTTCGGGGTGGTCTGGTGCAGGCCAGGTCCCCTCAGGTGTAAGGTTCAAGGAAGGTTCCGGCGGTTTCGGTGTGGTCTGACGCAAGGTTCAAGGCAGGTTCCGGAGGTTGCGGGGTGGTATGGTGCAGGCCAGGTGTAAGGTTCAAGGAAGGTTCCGGAGGCTCCGGGGTGGTCTGGTGCAGGCCAAGTGTAAGGTGAAGAACTGAAGTCTGAGACGCAACGAGCAGACAAATCCTAGACCTTCAGCGCCTAGCTGTTGGGGATACCACCTGAGCTCAGTCGGCCGCTCGTAGGTTACCTCTTCATGCTTGCAGTGTTAGTTGGTGTAGGGTCTGCATGAGGTTTGGCCCGCATTGGGGGGGATTAACGGCCAGAGCCCAGGAAGCGACAAGTGTGCGCTGGCGAGAGTTTGTGCGGGCGAGTGGGTGCCTTTGGTGCGCCCGGCCCAGATGAGGAGCAGCGATGCTGTTTGGTTTATGGACAACCAAGCAGTGGCGCCACTCGGCTCAGCCTCAAGCCAAGATGCTGCACCAACGGCTCTCCGTGAGAGCTTAGCTTGAGTGGATTGACTGCGACTTCAAATCCTGCTGATGGCCTGAGCCTGGCTGGTTTAGACCCAACGTTGCGCCACAGCTGGTATCCTTGTGAAGTACTTTCCCTGCAAAAGGCACGCTGCAGGCAGCTGCTGAGCTCCTTTGTGCGCTTGGGTTTCAGCAACAATGGGTGGTGCGAATATAGGGTTTTGTGTCTAAAGGCCAGTTTGTGACTGATTGTGAAATAGGATATGCCAGCAGTTTGTCGCCCATAGCGCTGCTGTCCCTGGAACACTTGTCAGCTTTGAGCTGTGGAAAGAGTGTGTGCTGATGCCTCCATTCGTTTGACCAACCTTAAGGTTACCGGAAATGGTACTTGTATGTTCGTTGCCAAGTTGGTAAATCCCTGGAGTCCAAACCACCATTAACACAATGAGCGGTAAATTTAGCCACGGTGATTTTTCTAAGGATTTGCATCATCCAAGTTGGGTCAACTGTTCTTTTAATGTGGGTCACCGAGCCTAAGAGGACCTACCGTGATTCAATCACGTTCAGAGACCTGATGTCACACTGGGTTAGTGGAAGCACCAAGACGCTTGGGTAAGTTAAGTTCTTGATAACCGCTCGGTTTCCTCAGGTAACGAAGGCCCCCTTGGGGAGTTAACCTTGTTAGTGGGTTAATAGCACAGGCCTGAGGTTCAATGAGCATCAATCTGCATGGGGACTTGCAGCGCGGGAAATAGACATAGATTTGGGTTCCTCTCACCGGGTAACACGCAACATGTTTGTGGTTGTTGCCTCCATTTTTGTGAGTTTGTAGGTAACCAAGGAACGCTTTGAAAAACATCAAAGCAACTGGCTAGTGACCTGCTGTGCTGAAGCCCGCTATGGACACCGCCCCCCACCGCTAGCAGTAGATGATGCCACCAGTTTGCCTGTTTGCTTCTTGCCACTGGTAGCGCCTGCTCTACTTGTTGTACCGCCTACCTGACCTGTGCAACTGTGGACCAAACCCTGCACCTTTTCAAAGCTGCCTGACCACAGGGGTAAGCCAGAGGCAGGATTTGCCCACCCACAAGAATGTTGACCCCTGGCCGACAAACCTGTTTGACGAATAGCGGGGTGTTCCCATTTAAAAAATGAATCCCGGAAAACCCCATATTAATCAACCAAGGATGTATAAATTCAGGGTTCCCATTACCACCTACCCTGGGACGCACTGCAGATCACATCTTCAAACTCCCGAGCTGAGGCAACGAGCAGTGCGCCGGCATCAGCGAGCGAAGACAGCTCTGGCTGGAGCGGGTGCGTGATGGGTGGGTTGCCTAGCAGCACACTTAAAATGCGTGCGGTTGTAATCGAGCGACCCACACCTGGAGGTGCTATCCTGTTTCCTTTTGTCCCTTTTCGTTCAACATCACCCCAAACTCCCGCAATGGTGCCGTT
This sequence comes from Effrenium voratum, assembly GCA_963377175.1. NCBI lineage: Eukaryota > Dinophyceae > Suessiales > Symbiodiniaceae > Effrenium > Effrenium voratum. The sequence continues at coordinate 1,309,560 of CAUJNA010003372.1, read as the reverse complement.
TTGTCCTGCTGTTTCCCCACGGTGTGGTGGGTGTAAAACAGGGGTTGCCCTTTTATCCCGCTGGAACTCTGGAGGTACGGGTTAGTGGAGGAAGCGGTTCGAGAAAGATGTGATAGTACTTCTACAAGGTCCGCGGCGTTCTGAGGTGAATTGGGAATCAAGCAGGAATAAGATCGTTTGTCTAGGTGTGCACAATTGATCGTGGGTGAGACTGCGGGAACGTCCAACAGTTCCGTGTGAAAAGATGGGATGAGATCTGCTTGGGTCTGACCAAACTTGGTGGCTCCCAGCCATCCCCTTAGCTTCTAGCATTTTAGGGCTTAGTGCTTGGGAACCCGTATTTAACCCACGACAAGTTCGTCACTTTTAGCAGGGGATCGAACGAAAACGTACATCCCAGAACTTCATTCTGTCCGAGGCCGATTTTGAGCCCAGCCCAGTTTCTTCAAAAGTTTCAATGGAAGACCCAGCCACCTCCACTAGCCCCCAGAGGTTTTTTTTAATTTTATTTTTTCCGGTGTTTGTCGGGTCTCAAAGTTCTGTTGCCCAGGGGAAGGGCTCCCTTTCAACCTCAACCAATCAAAAAAACCGGGCGCCGGTCCTTTTCTAATGAACAAATCCACGCATCTGAGACAGTCTCAAGACCGGGCCCGCAATTTCATGGAGCAGCTCTAAAAAATAACGTCACATCCCAAGCCCGCGAAAGCAAAACCCTGCACCGGCGTAAGCCAGCGGGATTCATGGGAGGTTTATTTCCCACTTCCTGAGTTCATGAACTTTAAACTTTTTGGGAAGACCATTTTAGTGGTAGATATAAAGTTTGAACTTTTTTGGGCCATCCACTCAGCAAGTGAGTTATAGGGTCGCTCAATCCGAGCGTCCAGGACCTGGTGGCGTCAGTGGTGCAGCACGCAGAGGCGTCCGAGACCAAGGCCACCGCCACTCCGCCTCGACCGCGGCGACCCGCTTCGAGCGACCATCCCGAATCCCCCCAGCGGAACCCAGGAATCCGCCGGGTCAACTTGGGTTTTTGATTGGTTGTGTTTCGTTGGTTTGGTGGTTGGGTTTCCATATTTCACTCACTAGAAGTTAAACTTAAGTTTTTGGCTGAATTGGTGGGTACCTCAGGTTTCTGCTTTGTTCAGTGGTGGGTTTCCGTATTTCACTCACAACAAGTGAAACTTAGGTTTTTGGTTGAATTGGTCCCTATTTCACTCACCCTAGGCCTTTACTTTGTTTGGTGGTTGGGTGCCCATATTTCACCCACTAAAAGTTAAGCTTTGTTTTTTTGTTGAATTGGTGGTTGGGTTTCCCTATTCACCCACCTTAGGCCTTGACTTTGTTTAGTGGTGGGTTTCCGTATTTCTTAGGTTTTTGCTTGATTTGGTGGTTGGGTTTCCCTAAAGCTTGCAGTTGGTTTAGTGGTTGGGTTTCCGTATTTCGCCCACTAAAAGTTAAGCTTAGGTTTTGGTTGATTTGGGGATTGGGTTTTTCCTATTCACTCACCTTAGGCCTTTGCTTTGTTTAGTGGCTGGGTTTCCGTATTTCACCCTCTAGAAGTTAAACTAATGTTTTTGGTTGAATTGGTGGTTGGGCTTTCCTATTCACTCACCTTAGGATTTTACTTTGTTTATTTGTTGGGTTTTCCTATTCACTCACCTCAGGCTTTCACTTTGTTTAGTGGTGGGTTTCCGTATTTCACCCGCTAGTAACTTAGGTTTTTGCTTGAATTGGTGGTTGGGTTTCCCTATTCACTCACGTTAGGCCTTTACTTTGTTTAGTGATTGGGTTTCCGTATTTCACCCACTAAAAGTTAAACTTAGGTTTTGGTTGAATTGGTGGTTGGGTTTCCCTATTCACTCACTCACCCACTAGAAGTTAAACTTAGGTTTTTGGTTGAATTGGTGGTTGGGTTTTCCTATTCACTCACCTTAGGCGTTTACTTTGTTTAGTGGTTGGGTTTCCGTATTTCACCCACTAGAAGTGAAACTTATGTTTTTGGTTGAATTGGTAGTTGGGTTCCCTATTTTAGCCTTCTTAGGCTTGTAGTTGGTTTGGTCGTTAGTTGGTTTGGTGATTAATTAATGTCTGACGTCATGCTGGGATTGACCACGTGCGTGCTGAATATTCTACGGGAAGATTGCCAGCGTTGGGTTTTGTGCGCAGAATTCACATAGAAATTTGCGAAGGAGCGCTGGGGAGTGGCTACTTTTGGCTGGTGTTGCAAACGCGCAGATTCTCAGACAGGCTTGCCAGCATCTGGCTACATTCCATCAGCGCTGTTTTGGGCGCCCAAAGCGTCCGAAGTCTCCTGGGCTGCGGCATTCATGACCTATTTCGGTCACTTGCAAGAGCACCTGAAATTTGACGGCATGGAGAAGCTGTCCGGGGTGCTGCTAGACGGCACAACCCGGGGGTGAGGCACCACTGAAATCCGTGCTACCGGAAGTGCCCGCCTGCGGGACCTGAGGCACGCGCAGACAAACGCTGCCAAGCTACGGTTGGCCAGCGCAAGTATGCGACTTGTTTGGAGGGTGAAATCCAGTGGCAGTTCAGAATTTCGTCAGCATCTTTAAACTAGAGTGGTAAGTGCCAGCCATGTGTTCGCTGCCGTGTGATGTGCGCCTGACAAGCGTGGCCTGCCTAGGTTGTTCACTTTTAGCCGGGGATTGGCGGAAGGGTGTATCGAGACCAGCAATCCGTGGTTTTGCGTTGCCAAGTTAGTGCGAGGGATTGAGTGGCAAAGTTTAATTGGGGGAGGGGGTCCATTGGGTTTGGGTATGTTAGTGTTCGTTTGAGCTGGTACTGGTTCAGTAGTCTTTAGAAGTTGTTGAGTCTTCGTGTAGTACTCCTCAGTAAAAGTTCTGGCCCAGAGTCTCCTTGAGCATTTATTATTCACTTTTTGAGGCTTTCGTTTTGGCGGCTGTTTTAGTAAAGGGTATCATACACAATTTGGCTCTTCAGGGCCTCAGTTGCTTTTGTCGTTGGTTCAGTAGTGTTGGTTCAGTCCTGATTAGTACTAGCTTAGTGTCAGTTTAGAGTTTTTTTGGTACTGGCTCAGTATTCATGTGCAATGGCCCAGCCGATTTTGCTTTCTCTATGTCCTCCTCGAACACATGTTTGGGGTTCTGCTTTAGGTTGACTTCGTAGTGGTTTTTCATTCGTTGGCATTAGTATTAGTAGTAGCTAAAGCACCTTCAGGGTGGGGACAAACAATGCAGATTTGCTTCCCATTTACACATCGAGGTTCAAGCGCTTCCGCGGCTGGCAACCATTTGGCCATTTGGAGGATGACCTGTGGATGGGCATGGGGCCTATACAACAAAAAAGAAGCGCCCTGGCAGTTGCAAGTTATAAGGGTGGGAAGGAGGCTGGGGAAACGCGGTTCCACCTCATTCTATGACGTTTGGAAGCGTAAAAAGGAAGGCTAGTGTTGAGATGGCAAATTTTTGCAATGGCGCCCTTGCAAACAAAATCCCGGACCGTATCAGAAACGAGTTTGGCATCTCCTCCAAACGGCAGAAGGTTGCACCAGAGTCAAAGACGCCATCTTCTACAGTTGTTGTGTGTGTGTGTCGCAAAATAGGTGACCCCCAAAAAATTGTCGTGTTCTCCTTGGCGTTCCCTTTGAACCAACCCCAACAAGGGTAGCACCAACGACACCCATCCTTTTTCGGTCTTGTTTCTCCCATAATGAGTCCAGACCGATTTCGCAGGCCTCGCTGCTCACGGTGCTGGCCAAGAGCATGCAGCAGCAGATCCGACCCTCGGAAGGCATTGGAGCGACACGCTGACCCCAGACACTCCCATTCGATGAGTTTTTCGGGCCCTCAAGCGCAGGGTTTTGCGACCCCGAAAAGTTTACTCAGGCCCTCAAACGCCGCCAGGTTTTGCGACCCGAACAAAACAGCGGGCGGGTATGGATCTTCCATAAGCCCCAGGAGCCTCTGGGTAGCTGTAAGTCGCTAGGTCTGTTTTGTCATCGCTTTTTGCAAACAGACACGCCCTCTACGAAGAGGACGTCCAAGGTACGTGAAAGTAGTTGGCGTGCCTTGTGTTAGGGGAACCCTCCCCCTCTCCCCCAAATGATTGGGATTTTCCTGTTGGTTTCCTCTAAACCCACCCAAGCGAGGGCACCCTCAAAAAACACATTGAGGAATAGGGGGGGTCCCTGGGTTTAGGGGGGAATAATCACTGTTGGAAAACAAGGAGGACGTGTTTATCATTCCGGATCAACACACTTTCAGGTGACAGTAGGTGGCGCAATTTAGCCATTTGGCTTTTTCATACGGCCCGGGGGGGTGGATCATCGCTTAGTTGGAGAACCAGTCAGCTTTCAGCTTGCTTTTGCCGCCTTGTGTAGGATCCAAACCTCCCCCCCAAACAACAACAACAACGCCCCTCCCCTTTGGCTTCCTTTCAACAAAGCCTTAGGCGCCGCGTGCCAAGGAGCCTTGGTCAAGGAGGGCGTGATCGCGCGCAAGGCGGGCGAAAAAAGGTCCGCAGGATTTGGTCGTTCCTTTTGAAAGGACACCCAAAGGAGGTTGTTAGGCACCTCTAGGAGAAGCCAAAGGAGGTTATTTCAGTTGTTTAAAGCAGTGGTTTACACAAGGGCGATTCAAGTTGAACTGCACAAGTCGGGCTTGCAGGCCTTTTGCAGAGGTAAATTTGTTTGTTTAAAATGTGCCATCCCTCTTGCCCATTTCATTTGTAAATCAAAAATTAGTTTCTTGCGGACGCCTTTGTTCCAGTCCCCTTTGTTGTTTCTGTTTTCGCAATTCTGGATTGCTGTGCAACGGTCTGATTTTAATGCGGCAGGGTGGCAGTAGGTCAGGAGTGTTGCAAAGAAGTGTCGACCTCAACTACTAAGTTAGGGTTTGGTTAACAAGATCAATAAGTTACCTAGGATTGGTAATCTACTGAGTTACATTGGACTTGTATTGGGTGGGGGTAGCTGAGCTTTTGATCATCACAACTATGTTGATTCAGGAACAAGCAACCTCACCAAGGGTAAAACCTGACCCATAGTGAGGTGTATGGGAGCGTGCTTTGCATGTTTTTTTCCCGAAAGGAGCACCTCAACGCCCGACCTTGGCTTTCCTCCCCATCCCCTTTGAAGATACACCGATTTGCTGGAATCGTCCCAAAACTAAACCAAAAGATGACCTTGATTGCTATTGGGTTGGATCTTTAGACTTCAACTTTTTTGGAGATCAAGGGTTTCCTATTTAACCCACAACAAGTTGAACACTTTTTGCAGAGGGGCCGTTCAGCCACCAAGTGACGGGCATCTTTTCAATTTTGTCAGACCCTCCATTGATCGCACCCAGACGATCGCCTCTGAAGAAAGTTTGGACCCTTCAACCACCCTTCAAAAACGGCATATGCTCCAAAAAAGATGGACTTCCAAAATATTGGTATTCCTTTTGGTCTCCATTTGAAGCCGTGAAACATAAACCCATGTTTGCGCCAGCAAAAGACACCCATATGGTTGGTTTCCCTTCTCAGGTTTGCCTTGGTTGAAGATCGATGGCTTTGACTGGTTTAGAGGGGTGGGTTTCATAAACCGTCTATCTTACCAAAAGGACACCTAGTGTGAGACTCCACATCGAATCGAGTGCGAGGCGCTCCTGGATTTGGCAGCCTCCAGGGAAACCGACGGCCGGCCCGGAGAGACGCCCAGAGAGAGGTCTTCAAATATATATATATATATATATATGTGTGTTGGTTTCTATCATCTATGACATGTTGTGTGTTTTTGATGATCCCCTTTGTGTGTTGGATTTCCAGGGAAAGCGTTGCCAACCACCAATTGCATTGGAGATCCGATTCCGATTTGCTGTTTAACTGATTTTCTTTGTTTAAAACCAAACAAACAAAGAACACACATGACCCATGCATTGTATTTTGGGTTGACTAAATCTGAAATCGATTCACAACATACTGGTTTTGTGGTACCTCAGAGAGGCTCGGAAGGCGACGAGCTGACGAGCATTTGCTTAAGAGCATGGTTGACTTTTTTCTGGTGGCTCCAAAGATGGTGAAGGTTTATGGCCTCAACCAAAAGCCAACTGGGTCCACACATATATATTTTTGTTTGGGGAGGGAGGGCTGGGGTTCAGCCGCGATCGTTTTCAACATGTGTTGAGGGGCCTTCTTCAAAGGGAATCTATCACTGCGTGTTCTTATTTTTTCCAGGAGGCGTATCTGCAAATCGGGGGAGTCAATATTTGCAGTCATTTGGTGTAGTCAAGGGGGACAACGTTTGGCATGCCTAGCAAAGTGTCTTTCGAAATGCGGCTTACCAAAGCACAGGGCCATCTAGGCTTCACTCCAACCCCCATGTTTTTCATGAAGCCAGGCATTAGAACCACCTAGAATGGCTCCTTTTGGGATTTTGGGCTCTTCATGAATCAGGCTTTTTGGTGTTTCGGAAGCCAAACCTTCCAGCCTTGTCCCTAAAAGTTACCGCCCACATGGCTGGTGGGTCAGAACCCTGTGGTGAACATCAAACATGGAGCCATAGGTTATGACCCATGGCCACATGGAACAAATGACATGCTTATCTCAAAGCAACTGATCCGCTGGGTGTTATTCATTTATATGCTATTTATTCATATGTCTCTGGTATATTTACTCATCCCCAAGGTCAATATTTGCCGTGTCCGTGGCACGGAGCTGGTGTGGAATGCGGAGGACCTCGTGATAGTGAAGGTGATCGTGAGGTACAACATGCGGGTCCAGCAGGGCGAGGCGTGCTCGCGGAATTTCCAGCCGCAATGCCGCCTGCTGCCGAAAGAGTTGCAGGGGGACTACGTGGAGGTGCCCGTATACGAAAAGATTGCAGCAAGCAGGTGGCACGACTGTGCCCACACCCCTCACTGGGAAGAACACTACGTCCCACACAAGGACTGGTTCCTTCACATGGACTATGACAAGGTGAAGAATCTCACACTCTTGAGCTGCTGCTTCCCCTGGGCTCCTCAGCCCACCAACGTGAAGGCAAGAGCTGCTGCGTTCACCGCTTGTCAGTCCTTGTTTCCATGTTGCTAGAACCAAACGTCAATGGGTTTCGGGTGCTCACTTGGTTTTCGCCGGTTTTCAGACAGATGGCTATGAATTTTGATGAGGAACATCAAAAATGATGGGTGGGCATAATCCACACAATGGATGTCCGCAAAGGGCTCCAGTTCGAACATATTTTGGGGTGGTGTCTTGTTGAGGATTCCCTTCTTACGGTTGGTAAAAAAGGGATGCCATGTGACGCCATTTTGGGAGGGTCCCCCCTATTTGACGCTTGCCTATTCCAGTGGAGCCGGCGAAGCCGTTTCTCTTGTCTACCAGAGAGCTACTGTTTGGGGAGGACGGGAAGAAGGGACCGGCCCACCCCATTTCCACCATGTACTTGGTGGAAGCCAGATCTTTTGTCCGCTGCTCAGAACCTGATTCTTTCGGTTTGAAGTGAAGCCAGCAACTATATTGGACATTTTCAGGGGTACCCCTCCTTAGTTCACGGACTTTTGTCGCTGTTTGAGGTTGCACCATTTTAGTGGCATACAAAAACAAAGCGTTTTTGTTTGGGCCATCTCGTTCGGAAGTGAGACTCTAAAGTAGGCCTTCAAGCCACCTCGGCCCAAACTAATGGGTCCAGGTGTCAAAGTCCACTCAGGAAGTGAGGCCAATTTTTTTGAGAAGACTCACCGGCCTCAAGAAAGGGCACTGGGAAACTCAGGAAAAAAGCGAGTGACGTCTCATCTGGCTTAGGGAATCTCGGCATGGGCAAGGGGATTGAACAATTGGTGCCAATACATGGATTGTGGTTTTTTCAGAGTCGGTATTCTTGTTTGGGTTGTTTTAAAGGACACCTAAAGGAAAATAAGGAGCCCTGTTTGGCAAGGTCCTACCCAAACACACACACACACACCATATGTCGGTTTTCTTTGACTTCTGGCTGAGTTCCCTGCTGGCTGAGTTCCCTTTTGTGGGGCAGCTTCTTCAGTTGTGCAACATATATGGCAGGGGTCTCCCGAATCGACGGGTTCAGGGCAGCCCCTGAACCCCAAACCAGCGCGCCAGTTGCTTCCTTTTTTGGGGAAGGGTTCCCCTTTATATAAACTCAACCAACTAAAAGCAAGTGTTTTTCCCATGGAACCCAACAAAAGATGCCCTTTTTTCCCCATGGACATTCACTGGGCATCTGAGCTGCCGTTTTTTGTTTGTTTGTTTTTCCCGCCGCGAGGCATGCTGAATCGACAGCTGCGCTTCCTGCTGAGCGAGGAGGCCGTTTTCAAGCTGTGCCGATCGGCGGGGAGAGAATCGAGAAATCGGCTCCTCCAAGACCTGAATAAGGGTACCCTCAAAACAACACGCCCAAGTGGCCTGGCCCGCCTTGCAGTTGCCTTTGGTCAGGAAACCAAAAGGAAACCACCTTTTTGGAGACAAATCTAACGTCTTTGGGTGAATTATAACGACCTCACACGACAAAGACCCCAAATGGTGGTTTATGTGGGGAATACTGGCGAAATATTATAATTCACCGAGAAGCTTTACTTGGTCGCTCCCGAAGGCCATCCGGTCCCTTAGGTGTTTAGATCTGTTTGGCTGGTTTAGTGGTTGGGTTTCCAATAGAAGTTAAACTTTTAGCAGGGGATCTGAGGACAGCCCAAGACGCCAACATCCTGAGTGGGTGTAAATTTGAACCGGCTTTTTTCAGGATGGCAAACAAGCCAATTTCAGGTCTGGTTGACAAGAATTCCAACACTTTATGATTTGGCTACATCAAGGAGAATCTGAGAAGATGATTTTCTGTGCCCCAGATGTGGCAAGTACCTGCCAAATTGGTGCGCTTTGATTTTGGTCTTCCTTTAAAGCAAGAGAACAAAAACAGACCCAAATGGTTGGCGCGCCAAGGGTTTGGGGTGAGGTTGACTGAGGGTCAACAACTCGGGATTGCCTCTTATCTCACTAAATGTGGACGATAAACTACCCTCACACCAAGTAACAGGGCCTGGTCCCTTTAAAAGGAAAATTATCTTCCGGGACCCCCCCTTCTGATGGAAGGGTAACTGATTTCTGGGAGCAAATGCTGAGCTAGGATAGCTTTCTGAGAGGCTTTGGAGCTTAGCCTAGCTAATTGACGAGTGCTGCATGTGTCAGGGCTTTCCATGACGTAGTGAAACATTATGAGCCGGTCAGTCAAGAGACGGAAACCCAAATCATGTTGCGTTCGCAAGGATGCTCGGCCGGTTTGCTCGTTGGGGCTGGGGTTCGGGGCAGGTAAACTCACCACATCCAACCACCAAGCCCGTAAAAACCACTGCAAATGACCGGGCTCAGAGCTTGTTCTCTACTTATCCCCAACTTCTCGGGTCTTCAAATGTCTGAACATACTGGATCCCAGTTACATTGGAACCTGGTAACCTTTGGGCTTTTAAAGGCTGGCAAGCCCTTGGTTACCTACAAACCCAGGAACATGGAATACAGGGATCACTAGTTTTCTGCCCGCTTCTGGGGTGTCCAAATTAATTGAAGTCAACGCCTTGGTTGCCTGCTAGGAACGTGGAATCACTGATCAATATTCCCTTCGTCCCCACCATGGGTGGAATTTCTCCCATTTCTTGATCTATAGGCGTGTTTTTTTGGGGCTTCCTGATGGTCATCTTATACCTGGAAATATGTTAGACCAGATTCTGGCGGTTTTCGAATATAGCAACCCAACGTGATTGAATTTTGTCGGTTTTCATTTGGGTTGCTTCATTTGGGCCGGTAAATCCTAGAACCTGGGCGGTTTTCCAGCCCAAAGGACGTGGGAATTCGCTGGGTAGATATGCCAAAACCCGACCGGCAGGCGATGGGATGCCAGCCTGGAGGTGCGGCCTTGGGGATTTTTTGGCCCACGTATTTCTTTCTTTCTTTTAGTTTTTCTCTCTGTATTTTGTTTGTTCTTTCGTTCTTTCTTTCTTTCGGTCTTTCTTTCTTTCTTTCTTTCTTTCTTTCTTTCTTTCTTTCTTTCTTTCTTTCTTTCTTTCTTTCTGTCTGTCTGTCTGTCTTTCTGTCTTTATCTTAATCTCTCTTTCTTAATTTTGCCTTCTGGTGTTTTTGTGTGTTTTGTTTTTGTTTGTTTGGCTATTTGTTTGCTTGCTTGCTTGCTTGCGTGCTTGCTTGCTGGGTTGGTTGGCTTATTTTGCTCCGCGATACTATTGCCCGAAGTGCCCAATGGCACCTGAAGTGGTGCATCGTGTCAGGGCCTGTTTTTTTTGCGTGACTGGATCGCCCCTTAGACCTTTTGGTCTTCCCTTAACCTACAACGACTTGAACCTTTTAAAGCAACCCTGCTATATTGTTCAAGCATTGTTTGTTGGACACAGCAACAACTGCGGGATAAACAAAGACCGAAAAACCGGGCGGGTTCCATATTCCTTTCCAGTCGATGTGAAAGGAACTCGTTACTGCATAGTTCATGTGCACCGTTCAGAAACCTAGGAATGCATCCATTCCGCAATTCAATTCGTGGTGCGAACTGGATTTTCAAATCCGTCCATCAGTTTGAGGCGAGAACCGAAATGGATCAGGCATCTGATCCCATGTGGACGGACTGCACATTTTAAGCCCGGGAATGCTTCGATTCCGTGCAGTTTGAGAACCGATCTGATCCCAAGTTGCAGAGCTTGGGCTCGAGTCCCAGGGCCTGAGAAGTGCCGGAAGAACGGTTCCGGTCCGCGATCCTCGATGGTTTGGTGGGGATTCCGTAAAAACGAAAAGGTGATTAGAGCCCTAAAAGGGTGTTTTGTTTAATTAGCGATTTCCGCAAAACCCCACATTCATTGACTAGCGGTTTCGTTGGTTATATCACTCACTACAAGGTTGTCAGTCACCTCTAGCCGGGGATTTCTGAGAGAACCGCCCGAAAGTAGCTCCAAGCCACCGGTTCGGCTCGAAGCACGCGGATCCCAACCCGTGCCAGCTTCGCACAGGCTGCTTTGGGCTGCGCTGAGAGAGGCGCGCCCGTTTCTGCGAGCGCTGCATGGCCTGGACTCGCCTTAAAGGGAAACCGCCAACCACAATGTTGGGGCAAACTACCGTGCAAAATGAGTTGGCCCAAAACGATGGATCGTGGTTTCCCTTTTTGCTTGAAAGTCCATGTTAACAGGAAGCAACTTGTCATCTATCGCTGCTGTTTTCGTGTTTCGTTTTTGGTTTGTGTTGGTCAACTAGTCATCGGTTGTTTATTTTTCAAGCTGGCAGCGTATCTCAGATCTCCCCAAGGGATGCAATTCTTAGAAGCCCCGGGGATTTTGACGTTGGCTCAAGTGTCAAAGCCGCTCAGATTTGTGTCGAGGCCGGAATTCGGACCTCGAACCTAGGGGAACCAGATTTTGTCACTAGAATGCGCGTCTCCCCCGCAAACCAAGGGGTTGCTTGCCGGTGCTCAGGAAATGACCTTCCGGGTGTTGGGAATGAATGAACCCTTGGTGGCTTTTCTTAAAGGACACCATCTCGGAGTCCCGGTTTTGCTCGAACTCCTTCGATTTCTCATTTCCTGCGTCTCTCGCTCCGATTGCAAGGTGAGTAAAGCCATAGCCTCTGGGAACCCGGGAGCCAGATCTGTTCGGTAGAAGACCCCCCGCGCCCGGCCTATGAAGCCAGTGGTGTGATCCCGAAATCCCGCGCCAGGAGCTCGCCAGTGACATTGGCAAGCCTGGGGTTCAGAGACAGGGTGAGGCAAGCTTGGCTTTGCGCCCAGGGAGGCTCAAAGAGCAGAGGTTTAATCCTTACGGCTATTTGGTTGGATCTGTGTACTTCAACTTTTGGGAGCAGGTGATTTTGCGACCAAACGTGGCACACTTTTTGCAGAGGGGTCAACAGCAACCAAGCAATGAACACCCAAGACTAATCCCCCAGTTTTAACCTAACTCTTGTCCCATTCTGTCGGGAATCAGATCACCTTTGGCAGCTCATCCCCGGCGGAATCGGGCTTGCTTCCGAAGACTTGTCTTGGTGGCTCCCAGCCATGCCCTCAGCTTTTTTAGCTTTTTGGCTGGTTTAGTGGGGGGTTCCACGAAACCCACTAAACGTCAAACTTTTAGCTGGGGATCTGAGGGCAGCCCAGTCACAAGTCATGAAAGGGCCCATGTCCTTTTCATGCATCTGGCTTCATGACCCATGGGATCCTGACATATTTTGCGCATGCCCCTTTTTTGAGGGGGCAGTCTCCTTGGATTCTTGGGGGCTGAAACTCCTTTGACAGCTTGCCCCTCCACTCGAACCCCTCGCGACTTGCTCGCTCCAACCCGTAAGCCCGCAGCAAAAAAATGCATGCGCAGGGTTCAGAGTCTATCTGATAGAAAGGGCATACAAGTCACATGGCCATGGGTCAAAACCCACATCGTACCCCCAGTGAACATCCCAATCCCGACTAACATAGGCAAAAATGGGTGGTACACCTATCTCAAAATGGTAGCGTTGGTTTTGAACCATGGCAATATGGGAGTGTGTTTTGTTTAGGGGACCCCTCAACATGGTCGTGTTCCTCTTGGTTTCCCTTTGAAATCACAGAAAAGGTACCCTCAGAAAAAGACAGACGCATACACTTATTCCTTGTGATTTCCACCAAGGCTTCCCAAGTTATCTAATTCCCCCTTTCTTTTGATTTCCATCAAAGCTTCTACAGTTTCCCTGGGTGGTTGAACAATTTGGGTAGAACACGATGGTTCAAGAAAACATGATGGGTCAAGAAAGCATGATCGGTCAAAACAACTTTGCTTTTTGAGAAGCCACCACCCTGGCCCTTGGGATAATTTCGAGACGGCATCAAGCACCTTTTTCAAGAGACACCATTGCCAAAGCAAGGAATAGTTGTGGCTGACGGGTGTTTTTTTTTCTCACGCCGTGTGGTTTCCCTTGTCTGGTCATTGTTTTGAGTGGCCCCAAAAGGGTAACCTTGTATTTCTGGGTTTTTTGGGCAACTGAGTTGTTTTGCCTTGAACTCTAAGAAGCCATTTGCCTGGACATGTTCTAGCAAATTAGCCAAATACTAACCCAAAGATCAGGGTTTTGTCGAAATTCCTCGGAAGGTTTCCAGGCGAAGTTTTTGTTTTAGTGCACTCCCTCAGTTTGATCGGGCCTTGTTACTTGGTGGGTTTGGACCATTTGAGCCACATGGGTGCAGACACCGCTTCAAATTCCTTACATGGCCCTGGGTAGACCATTTTAATACCAGGTTTTGATTATGACTCATGCTTGTCCACCCCTGAATTTTACGGAAATAACCCATTTGTAAGGTTAGTTTGAGGGTCCGAGTTGTATTTTTACCCTTAAATTCCGGGCCCGCTATGGAGCTCATCACCAGATGCACTGCAAGGGGCGTCGCCGCGGGTGCTCTCACTTCCTTTGCGGATGTGGGGATTGCTAAAAACAGAAATCCATTTCCCTGTGTAGCAGGTAAACAAGGGAACCATCCTTTGAACACCAAGAGGAAAGTTGCTGGTTGCTAGTTCCCCCCTGGTGACAGCCGGGATGCGCTGGGAAAAGCGGGGAGTCTCCCTTTTATAGACGATTGGCGGGTTGTCCTCTTCCCGCTTTAGACATAATTGGGTGATGTGGGTGGATGTGCCTGTGCAACCAGTGGGTGGTTCTTAGTGTTAGGCAACACCCATATGGCGGTCCCAAGCGCGCTTCGGGCGATCTGGCGTGCGAGGGCAGTGCCAGCAAAACTGCCAGTGCGCAGTGCAGGAGTCTCTTCCATCTGAGCAACGGCCGAAGTGTGCTGTTGACGTCATTTGCCATTTTTTTACGGCGAACTCTAGGGGAAAACGAGCTCACTTGACAACGGGGCCTTTTCTTGCGGATGCTTTTTTTTGTGTTGGAAATGCTGTGCTGTCTAGACCACTAGGGCCATGACAAACAATACGAGTCTTGGAGAAAGAAGAACCCATCCGGAGGTCCCTTGAAAAGGATAATTGCCTTGCATAGATAACCAGTCAGGTTCCATGTTGGTTAATGGGAGATTGCCATACATGGGGAGTCCGCCTGGTGTTTGCGGAAAGAATAGTGAGTCCCACATGTCCCTCTCAAAGTGACTGAATGTCCTCATTTGGACATTTGGTAGGTCAAGAGAACAGGCTTCTGGCTCGCACAACACGGACCTTCAAGAAGGAACGGTTCGTGGTATCCGACTCTTCGCAGTGCTTAGAAGGGTCCGTGAGTGTTTGGTTGCCAGGTTGCCAGCTGCAACACCAAGGAACCCCGTTCAACGTGATAAAGAATTCCTTGGCATCCCAAAGTATTCATGGCATTTCTGAGATGGCATGGGGTCATGGGACTTCCAATTCTCAGAACAGGGTTGCACATCCCCTGTCCTAGTCCCAGCTGTCGCTTTCTTTAGTGGCCTTGGGTTGGGCTGCGTATCCCCTGTATCAGCTTCCGTGCTTTTGTGGTTGGAGCCTGGTGGGATGGTGGAGGAAGGGAATCCCCTTTTTTTCGCCACAAAAGCCAAGGGTTCAAGTCCAAATCGAAACCAACTAAGCACTTGACATTTGCCGCCGGGTCCCTGTCTTGCCTTTTGGAATTGTTTGTTTTGTTTTATAGCAGTTGCAAGTGACCCGGCTCGTTCCTCTCGGAGTGATGTTCACAGGGGATGTGGAGCCGTGAAGTGTGGGGAACAAGATGTCAGGTGGGTGTGTCTTTGTTTTAGGTGACCTCCCAAATGTTGGTTTTTCTGTTGGTTTCCCTGTAAAAACCAACCAAAAGGGGGGTCCTTAAAAAACTAGACCACGGTTGGCCCGAAAGCATAACATCGCAAGCGAGGGCGGCCATCCACGAAGCATTTGTGAAGCAAGCGCGAGACAGCACCAGGCAAGGTGCTCTGCGCAAACTGGTCGGTGCAAGTTGGTCTGCGCAAGTTGCTCTACGCAAGTTGCACTGTGCAAGTTGGTCTGCGCAAGTTGCTCCGCGCAAGTTGCTCCGGCAAGTTGGTCCCTGCAAGTGGCTCCCTGCAAGTTGCTCTGTGCAAATTGCGCTCCCTGCAAGTTGCTCTGTGCAAGCTGCTCTGTGCAAGTTGCTCTGTGCAAGTTGCTCTGCGTAAGTTGCTCTGCGCAAGTTGCTCTAGGCAAGGCGCTCTGCGCAAACTGGTCGGTGCAAGTTGGTCTGCGCAAGTTGCTCTGTGCAACTTGCTCTGCGCAAGTTGCTCTGCGCAAGTTGCTTTAAAATGCAAGTTGCATCTTGCGACGCCCGCCCGCGGACCAGGGAGGAATCGAACCCGCGACCCGCCGGTTCCGGGAGCACGAGACCAGTTCGAACAACAAAAGTCGCAAAAAACCATGGGTTTTTGCACCTCGACCCGCCGATCCCCCTCGACCACGCCGAGCAGGGTTGCGCGGGCCCGCAGAAATCGCAAAAAACCATGGGTTTTTGCACCTCGACCACGCCGATCCCCGCAGAGGGTCGCGCGAGCACCGCAGAAATCGCAAAAAACCATGGGTTTTTGCACCTCGACCACGCCGATCCCCGCAGAGGGTCGATTTTCGTGTAGTGTCGTCGGCACTACCCCGCCGCCTAAGAAGAGATTTTTTAACTCCTCGCAAGTCAATTGCACTTGACTCCTTGCACTTGCAACTTGCACTTGACTCCTTGCACTTGCAACTTGCACTTGACTCCATGCGCAGCTCGCAATGATGACTCCTTGCAATGACTCCTTGCAATGACTCCTTGCAATGACTCCTTGCAATGACTCCTTGCAATGACTCCTTGCAATGACTCCTTGCAATGACTCCTTGCAATGACTCCTTGCAATGACTCCTTGCAATGACTCCTTGCAATGACTCCTTGCAATGACTCCTTGCAATGACTCCTTGCAATGACTCCTTGCAATGACTCCTTGCAATGACTCCTTGCAATGACTCCTTGCAATGACTCCTTGCAATGACTCCTTGCAATGACTCCTTGCAATGACTCCTTGCAATGACTCCTTGCAATGACTCCTTGCACTCCAATGACTCCTTGCAATGACTCCTTGCAATGACTCCTTGCAATGACTCCTTGCAATGACTCCTTGCAATGACTCCTTGCAATGACTCCTTGCAATGACTCCTTGCAATGACTCCTTGCAATGACTCCTTGCATTGACTTTCATGATGATGATTCCTTGCAATGACACCTTGTAATGACTCTCATGAGAACAACTCAAGTGAACCCAGCGGAAGAACCCTTCGCCATGCTTTCGGGAATAAATGGCAGACTCAAGTCTGCAGCACGTCAGAACACGTGAGCAATTCGTGCGGGTTTGGGGAGGACATGGGCTGCCCCAGCACGGCCCCCAACTTTTCGCATGGGCTAGTTGGGAAGCAAGTCACTTTGATAGGTGCCTTCCTTGGTCGGTTTGGCTGGACCGGGTGGTTCAATCACCCATCTACTTTAGCGTGGGGCGTTTAGCGTGCGAAAGCGACACCGGACCTGCGCTTCTTGGAGGTCGGAGATTTCTAAGCGGCCCGAGCCATCTTGGGTATCTGAACAATGGAGCTTCCGGGAGGGGGGGTCTTCATCAAGGCGACAAGGAAAAAGCCAAGTGCCAAGTCTTTTTTCCCCATGACCGGGGGAGTTTTGGACAGAGATGGGTTCTGGTTTCAGTCTGGTTGCAAGCATTGACCAGTGAAGTCCGTTTTTCCAGGGACGCCGAAGTTCAGTGGGAAGCAGCCCCATGCTCCAGCAATCCTGCTACGTTGGTGCCGTTTTGGCTTTCAGCTCGGCTGCTTTACACGAGCTTGCCAGAGGTGGGGTGCTGATCCCGATTCAGTTGGCTCAACCCCTAGCAAATCCCAAGTTTTTTGTTAGGATTGGAAGCAGCCCCATAAAAGGTTCCAGTTTTTGCCAGTGGCCTAAAAGGTTCCCATTAAGCCGTGCAATGCTTGGATGGCAGTGTCCGGACTGCGATAGGCCAAGCAACCCACAGCCGCAGACATGCTGGCCAGACACAGCCCTGTGCAAGCTGCACGGCTCATTACTTTTTGGAGCCGTCACCGTCTGCGAGTCGCCGCCATTTGCCTGGCGCGATGCCTCCACGCAAGGCGGGTCTGGGGATGTATCGACTAGGTCCCCCAGTGGTGCCCTTTTGCCAACTTTTTTAGGGGAGGGTTCCCCTACTAAAATAGGCAAAACAGAGAAAAATCGGGTACACTTTTCCAACCTCTCTACTGGTGGACCTAGTTGAGGTTAGCCGCCCTGTCACACCCCCCCCCAGCGCCATAGTGGCGCAGACGAGAAGCTGCAGTCTCCCGGCTGCCCCTTTCTTGCCAGAAAGAGGCCTGCTAGGGCATGTGCGAAAATAGGGGGAGGCCAGATATGGCGTTTCTTCTTTTGGCTTTCCTTTAAACCCACCCCAAAGGGTACAATGCCTCAACAAAAACACACCTTGAGGGCATTTTCTGGAGTCGTTCGCCGGCATCGCTGTTGAGAGGATGCTACACATCAAGGCGCTTTCTATGAACCTGAATCAGCATACGAGTTGGCTTGTTGTTAAGATTGGGCATCAGCCTAGGGCCCGGGTTCAATGTTCAGGAGAAACAAGTGAATCAGCTGATGAATGTTACTTGCAGTGAACACATAACCTGCAGGAGTGTAAAGCTGGTGTGGGCGCTCATGCGCAGGCCCTTCTGCAATTGGCGCGCGGGGGTCTCAGAGTTCGGGTGTTGGGCGCATTATTGTGTTTAGTTGTTTGTTTGTCAATGTATATGTGTGTCCTTTAGGGGATCCCCTTTTGGTTTCAAAGCAACACCAAAGGCAAACAAACCATTTTTGCGGGTTTGCTGAATTTTGAGACAATCCCATATGTTCCTTGTACGAGATTTGAACATTCACCTGTTTGGCCATTTGGGCATAGTTGTTGATGTGGGACCTTTCGTGGACATCACTTGGGTGGAGACTTGCGTCCACCAACCACTTTTCAGGGGGCTCCCTACAACAATTCGCATCCGAGTCTTCCTTGACAGGATCTGGCCATATTCCAAGATCCGACTTTTCGTGGGTCGATGTTGCAAGATGGATTTGCGCAAGATAGCTCACGGGGGGGCGGGTGAAATGGGGAAGTTGGTTTGTGGGGGTCCTTCCTAGTTTTGGTTTGGGAATCGCAGTTTGCCCGGATGTAATGCTGCCCCCATATTCATCAACCCCAGTTTGTTAATACGGGCGGGGTTTCCCTCCAAAAGTGGTCTGATTCCCCACTAGGACACCCATATTAGCATCCAGGGGTTGATAAATCTGGGGTCAACAAAGATACACAACAGGGTGTCTGGCGAGCTTCCTCGAGATATTCCTGGACTTTGTTCCTTCAAATGTATGATTCTTCGTTGCTATTGGGCAACGGATCTTTAGACTTTTTAAAGGTTTGGTTGAGAATGTTAAGGGGGTTGCCATTAAAGCCACGACAAGTGGAAAGCTTTTTGCAGGGGTGTCAGCAGCAACCAAGCTGGCCTAAGCCAGCCATAAATTCATGCGCCAAGCTGAGCTTATGGCAGATGATCATCAAGGGTGTTGGGGAAGGTGATGCTCTTTCGGGATCAAACATGTGCTTCACGGGTGCAAGCCCCGTAACTTCAAAAGAGCCACTTGCTCAAAACCTGGGGATTGATGAAGATTAGTAAGGGGCAGTCCCAGTCTCAAATAGTTGCGGATATCCGCCTTCGTAATTCTTTACATGGTCCTGGGAAGACCATTTTAATACCGGGTTTTGATTGTGACTCAAATGCCGGTTCACCCTGGCACGAGGCAAAACGTGCCGAGCCTTTTGCCTCAGCTACATGATATCTCTTTACCCATCCCTCCCTGGCCGAGGTGTTCTCAGAACATGTGAGCTAAGCAATCTGTAGACCATAATAGAACTCCGATTGGGTTCCATGAAATCGAGTGAATTGTTGCCTAGCCGAGGTGTTCTTTGAACGCCTTGGAGTACAAGGAAACTGCACACATTTGCAACACTTCCAGAATGCTCCCAAAGGTTGAAGATGCCTGGTTCTGATCCTTGAACGTCCAGCTGGCTTTGGTTTTGTATTTCGACGTTCAATTTAGGAACAGTTCTCAGCACTGCTGCGAATCATTTCATGCGTTCTTTTTTGCTTCTTGCTTAGAGCCCCGACCAAGTCCCATCAACAGTTGACCCCAGGTCAGGAGCGTGAGCGACTAGCCTTCGAGAAACAACTCACTTGCTACGTCCCTGCTATTCAAAGTCATTCCCAAAGCCATCCTAACTCCAGCTGAATGTGTGGTTATCCTAACGTCCCATGGATTCCAGGAGATGGCTCGAACACCGCCCGTGAGCGCCGATTTGCGAAAGGCGACCGCCTGGAGAATTTCTATGCCCGCAAGGATCAGCTCGAGGATCCCAAGGCTCACGAGCGCGCGAAAACGCGGTTCCGTTTCAGGGTCCCTGAAGCTGTTCATGGGTAATGTTGAGCCCCGACCAACAACCCCGGTTTACTAAATATGTTTTGTTTTGGGCCCCGATCAAGAACCCCGGTTTATGCATATTGGGGGTGTTTTTTGGGCGTTCAGTGGGGTTCATGAATCTGGGTCAACATTAGATATCTCCTTCTTTAGGCAGGGGTTCACAATATACCTTTTTAACATGTTGATTCTTTTGAGGGTACTGAGACATGTTCACCGGGTTCTTGACCGAAGACCAACTGCGTTCCAGTTGACCCGCCTAGACCGTCGGATTGAGCCATGGTCGTCGTTGGGAAACATGTTATATTTTTGCTTATTGTGGTTTAGTGGGAAATCCAACCACTTAACTGCTACCAGCATTTTGTGCTCCCCTTTTAACGTCAACCAAGGAGTGCAGCATGTGAATCAACCTGTGCATCTTTCTACTCAATCGTCAAGCAGTCCAGCAAACCGGCCTGCGAAGCGCCTTTGGTTTAATACCTCGGTGCAACCTGGCTAAGACCGTTTCACCGCTGGTTCACTGAGTTCACCCTCCACAACTTTTCTTTTGCATTACCCTGAGAACAAGGACCTGCCGTCCTGAATGAGCAGCCAATCTGTTGGATGTGAGCGGCTATACAGCAGTTGTTCCGTTCAGATATGACCTGGGGCTGTTCAGTGGCACACGTGTTTCTCTGTTTGTATGATGGGTTCACTAAACAAGCGACCCAAAGATCAGGGGTTCCTTGTTCAACCGTTTCGGGTCACTGAGACACTGGCTTGCTCTTCTGCTTGACTTTCTACTAGATGAATTGTCCCATCATTGATGATGACAAGCTAACCCATAAACTGGACCCTGATTTTGGGAAGTGACCTGCAACTCGTACATATGGCTATCAATTTCAAGGGGGAACCCCCTGAAAAGTGGTTGGTGGACATAAATCCCCACCGAGTTCTGATGTCCACCAAAGGGTCCCGGAGTAAAACTAATTCTCATACTGCAGTTGGACGAAATCCTGCACCACGTTGAACCCATAGCAAACCATTGTTTGTTGGTATTTAGAGGGGAAGCATCACCCCAAAGTGTTTTTGGTGCAGGATTTCGTCCTTCCACAGTATTGCCCCTGATCGGATCCGATCGCATCCGGTGCCCAGAAAGGCCGAAGCCGTCTAAAGGGCATGAGCTGACCGGATTCCATAGATCAAAGCTTGACGCATGCATAAACGGTGGTGTATACCAGGGTTTATGTATCAAAAGACAGAAGTAAAGCTTGAACGGAGACGCGGATTTTGTGGTCACCAATCAACAACCAGGTTTTGACTTGGATTTAGGCTCCTTGATGCCCATCGACTCGGGCTTTGGGTCCAGGGTATGGCACAGGTTTACAAAGATACAAATTCTGGCCCCTCGCAGAGGCAAAAAGAGGTCGTTTGAAAAGGGTGTGGGTCAAAATGAAATCACTAGTGGACCTTTGATTTTTGTGATGGTGTCCATTTATTACATTTTGGGTACTTTTTTTGACCCACACCCAAACATGGCTGTTCTGTTTGCTGACCAGCCCATGTGCTTTCCTTGCTGGTACTCAGAAGGGAATGACCTTTCGGGTGTTGGGAATGAACCGGAAGGGGATTCCCTGAAAGGAAACCATAATTCCCTCATTCCCTGCCCAGAACCATCCCAACAGGATACCAACAAGGCATTGGAGTTCACCAAAGAAACTTGCTCACTCTTCGGCACTCTGTGTTTAGGTGACTCTACTGCTATGGGGTTGGATTTTTAGACTTTAACTTTTTGGATTGCCCTCAGATTTCCTTTCAACTAGCAAAAAGTTCAACTTTTTGCTGGGGGATCTACAGCACCCAAGAGTATGGGTGCGCCTCAAAACGAAATGGCTGGTCTGTTTGCAGGTTCCAGTTTTTTCCATATACCAAGGTGCCGTTTTGGGTACCATTTTTTGAGCCAGCGCCCCATGCTCAAAGGACTTGAATCGCCAACCTCGATTTATCCACGCCTTGCGTGGACAGGTGACCGATGGGGTTACCTTCCGCTTGTCCAAGGACTGGATGCATCGAACTGGTTTCAGGGGTCCCGTACGAGTTATTTCATCGGGTTCCGATCGATCTTGCGCCGAAGCCTCATGTCGCATCCGAAAAGAACCCAGCAACAGCAAGCTTCTGGCCCTAACCGGGGTCAAATGAGCCACCGCGGAGCCCAGTGACCATAGTGGGAAACAAGGCAATTTTTGCCTTTTGGGGTTCTGGTTGCCTTGGTCACCTAGAGAGGCAAATGGCACTGGCAGCAACTGACAAACCATGTTTGGGTGTCTTTCTATATTTGGGTGTTCCATCGTTGTTCCCCCGCTGTTGCACGCTTCGAGCCAAAAAAGTGAAGCGAATCGAGCGGATCCATCCCTTTGGTTTTTTTGGGTTCCTGTTTCTAGTCATGGCGCCAAAAGGCGGGCAATCGAGTTATTATATGGATCGTGATCTACATTCCCAATGGAATTCTCCAAGTATCTTTGAATCACCCGGATCAAGGGCCTGTGCACCTCCATGTGGCAGGGTAGAGACCTGTGTATCAAACGGGATGATGTACATCAATGTTGGGGGTCAACCTTCTCAAATGTGTGATTGGTTTCTGCAGGAGATATCAAAGTCTGATTGTTGGAGCTTTCCTTGCCCCTAACCCCGGCAAAATTGGTGTTTTCGAGATTTGAATGGCCGCTTTGATGAAGGCCAAAGCGGGCTTTGAACGGGGTCTGCTTTTTAAAGGAACCTGACTCGGGTGTTTTGGAAAGCCACTTTGTTCTAGAACGGACTCTGATGTGTTTAGGGAAACCAGAGCAACGGTCGCCCCACTTCCAAGCCATTCACGCGAAGAAGCTCCCAAAAGGAAGCTCACTTGCGCCGCAATCAGAACCAGTGTAGATGAAGGGGGAGTCCATGCATAGCGGATATCCTCCATGTTGATTCTCTTTGGTGCATTGTGCTTGGATGTTAGGACTTTAACTTTTTGCCAACTAATGGGTTTTCCGCTAAGCCACTAAAAGTCAAACTTTTAGCAGGGGAGCAGAAAGCAACCGAGTTCCTATTTTTGACCCACTGCCCTATCTTACTTGAAACTGAGCCAGGCCGGGGATGTTTCAAGGGCCCGACTTTCCAGCCAACGGGCGAACAGTAAGCTGATGCACGGGCGCAGGACGCCCGCACAGGACGCTGAACATCCCAAAGTACTACATATACGAATGTCTGCATGTTGGCTTCAAGCAAAACAAACAAAGCGCTTAGTTACATATATGTTCCCGTCGCCCGTCGTCCCCAGCCCCCCCCCCCCCCCCCCAATGGTATGGGTCCATCCAGGGGGGGGAACCCTGGCCCCCCCCGCCCCCCACAGGGGGGGGGGGGGGCTTGTGGGGCGGCTTGCTCCAGTGTGCGCGCGACGTTGTGGGCGCGTTTGCGGCGCTGTTCGTGTGATGCGCTGCAATGCGATTTGCTCATTTTGCAGCACGCGACAAGTTGCAGCGCTGTCGCAATTGACATTGCGCGATGCCACGACGCAGTTTGTGGTTTGCAGCGCCACAACCAAGTGCCAACCAAGTGCGCTGCAACGCGCCAGTGGCAAACGCACTTTACTTGCTACCCCAGCGGGCGGTGTGGGAACCATGGTCGCGGGGGGCTTTGCGGTCACACTGTGCCACCATTCTCCCCACCCCCCATTCCCACAGGGGGGCGGGGGGGGGTGGGAACCATGGACCCCCCCACCGGCGGGGGGCTTGTAGGGTCACACTGCGCTACCTTCCCGACTGAGCATGACCATTGGGGGGGGGTGGGGGGGGGGCCAAGGAAGCCTGGAACATATATATATATATAGATACACATGTGTATGTATACACAATGTATGTTGATATATGCTCAAAGACCAACAACGAAACACAACCTCCTCACCATTGACTTTTAACTGGCGACCCTCGGATGGACATCATAATTGGGTGGGGACTAATGTCCACCAACCACTTGGAAGGGTATTCCTCCTTAAGATTCACACGCGGACCCTTAAGCTACTCTTAGAAATGGGTTGTGCCCCAACATTTGAGGTTGGTTTGTTTCGTTGAAGGGAGATTTGAGGGCCCAGGTACATGGTTTTCTATTTCCCACAAGGGGAAATCGCGGGAATCAAACAGCAAAACTCCTCATGTCATGTTCATTTGGGTTGCCTGCTCACATCAACATGTCAACATGTCAACCCAGACAGATTTCTTTCGAGACGCGCCCTGTTGTGGTTTTAAAGGGCGACCAAGAGAAGCCACTCATTGTGTTGGGGCCCTAGGCACAGACACACCTTTGTGGGTGTGTCTTTTTGTTTCCCTTTAAACCCACAATCAAACGGGCACCCTATCCCCTCCCCGTTTCAAAAAAAATGGAATTTGGGAGGGGGGGTGAGCCTGGAATTCCATTTCCATTTTCCCTTGTGTTAGGAAGCCTCGACAAATGGCATTGGGGGACCAGGTCCCCACCTCCCCATTGAGGTAGGGTATGGTGCCCAGTCTTAAAAAGAGGGACGAGCCACCCATCAACCCAACGGTTTCAGATTCGTTCACCGCACATACCAACAAAATATGGCTCCATTCCCATGGTGACTCATGTCGTGGCTCAGAAACCCCTGGTTTCTGATGTTTCCCCCAACGTTAAAAAAAACAAAAAAAAAAACCTGAACAAACGCCCATGGGTTCCGTTCCCATGGTGTGAAAGTTTTTGTAGTTCGCGAAGGGCGCGAACGCCACCGTCCACCGTCCAAACGGGTCAGACGGATCCAATCGACCCAATCGACTCTAGGAGGACAAGAGCTGCGGCGGGGATCTGGTGCCCCTCACTTTCATGGAGCCTGGGAGCCTGGCACCGGTCCGGAGCCCTTCAGGAAATCCATTGGATGAGCACCCTCCAATCGAAACCCGGACCGGGGTAAAAAATGTTGCTCCAGTTTGGGGGGATTCAGTTGGAAGGCCCTTCTTGCCCCAAGGGGCCAAGCCTTGAGCCACAATCAATTTCTGTGTAACGGTAAGCGAAGGTTGGTAAGGGATACTCTCAAGGATGCCTTCGTCGCCTCATCTCATGGCGTTTTGGATTCACCATTTCTGTACCACGTTTTGAGTATGACTCAGATGGGTAGGGTCCCTTTGGTAGCGGTTTAAAATGAAGCCAAATGGCTTTGTTGGCCTTCAATCTAGCCCAAAAAAGGGGATTCAGCCCACCATTGTGGAGCAATAACCTATTCAGAAGGTAGGTGATTCCACTACCATCGTGTTTTCAGCAGACGCACTAGCAATGTGCTTCTTCCTGAAAATACATCAACACTCAACAGTTTTCATGCCCCCCCCCCCCCCCAAAAAAAAAGGAAAGAAGTAACACAAAGCATGGAAGGTGGTTCGACTACCTTGTTTCATGCGGGTTAAAGGACACGGTTGCCGCGCAGATTCGCAACCGCTTGTATTTTTTGTGTGTTTTTTAGAGTGGGTACCCTGCAGTTTCCAAGATTTTTTGGCAAAAGGAAGCGGGAAATCCATTTGGGGTACCAACAAAGATGCCCATTTGAAGGGGAGCTGTGCGCGGGCTCGGCGGTTTCTTTGCTTGAAGGCTTTGATTGGGATGCCGAGAGTTGAAGGTGATCAATCCCCCTGTTGGAGTGAAGGCTTCTCCTTGACATCCTGGGCACGTGGGTGTCTGTTGAGGGTACCCTTTTGGGGTTGATTTTCAAGGGAAACCAAAGGGAAATCACATCTTTTTGGGGAGTTCTCCATTTCAAGACACCCCCCCAATGTACTTTTTGGTTGGGACTATCCCTCCTCTTCATCTACCCGAGAGGGAGGGGGACTTCGACAGGTGAAGCAAAATCCCCCACGGTTGCTGAGTAAATAATAGGGTCTAAGGGCAATGCTGACCTCCCTTTTGACCCATCTCAAAAAGGAGGTCACAGTTGGTTGGCAAAAATAGACAATCGGGTGTGTTGTGTTGTTTTGTTCTGTTTTGTTTTGTTTTGTTTTGTGGGTTCGTTGGATGGGTGGGAGGGTGGGTGGGTGGTTGGTTGGTTGGTTGGTTGGTTGGTTGGTTGGTTGGTTTGTTTGACTGTGGCTACCACTACTTGCGATTCATGGCCTGCCCAAGCATAGACACGTGGGGATGTTTTGCAGTGAACAGTTGCATCTTTAACTATGGCTCCCACCATTGGTGTCATATAAACTCTTACAGCTTTTCTCCAACCCGGGTGGAGAACAGGGGGAAAAGGGGAAACAATGAAAACAGACTGGCGACTACCCAAACCTTATCCGGGTGCATAACAGTGGGAAAGGGGGGGGGCCATACGACAAAAGCACTGGCGACTTGGGCGCGAACAAGGCGCCCAAAGCCTCCCTTTGTATGAAATGTGGGTACATGTCTTGTCTTTTTCCTCAGGGGATCGGGCACGGCAGAGGCTCATACATGTTTCTCGGACGCGACCTGATGTTCTTTTCGCCGAGCCTGCAAGACTGAAATTTGACCACACCACAAGGGCAGAAACAGGACATGGATGGCTCGTCTTTTTTTGGAGTTGGGTTTTTTGGGAGCCACTGAGCAGTCGCCACGTTCATTGTTTAAGTAACCCTCAGTTGGCGGTTTGGATTGGTTTGGATTTGGGCTTGAACCCCTGGTTCTTGTGGAGGATAAATTTCCCCACGGACCACCAAACCACCAGGCTTCAAACCACCCAGTAGAGGGAAGCTGATTTTTGCGAGTTTCCCAGGCAGCTCGTTGATGGCGTGGAGCTGGCGTGGGTTTGCGGTGATGTCACACAGGAATGGAATTCAATGGTTAGCAACACCCTCCAAAATGCTTGGTAGACGTGCATCCCAATACAAAGGATGTCCAGAGGTTCCCAATTGAAGATTCCTGCTCACATCTTGCATCATGAATGCAGTATCCGGTGCGACCCAAGGTCAGTCTGAATTGGACAGTGACACAGTGCCCCTCGGAACTGCATTTTTCATTTGCCCCCAAGTAGGGACCTCCAAAACGGATGGTTTCACTTGGCCTTCCCTCTAAAACAGCCCCGAAAGTGGGTTTCCTAGAAAGACACACGCATGTGTCCTCCTCCTTGCATCCCAAAAGCAGGTTGGGGGAGGGGAGGGGTGGTCCAGGAGCGCGCCCGTTTGAGGTTCGAGGTGGAAAACGCCCGGCCCGTGGACGTGTTCAACGTCCTGATGGCAGCTGAGCCGGGAAGCACAAAAAAAGGGAAGGAGCCTTGATTGCTATTGGGTTGGATCTTTAGACTTTAACTTTTTGGTTGAAATAAAGGTGTTTTCCACCAAACCCCCGAAAAGTTAAACTTTTTGCAGGGGGGTCAACAGCAACCAAGGAGCGATTGCAGTTCCGAGTGTTACCTTTTTTCAAAGGCTGATTGGGTAGGAATCCACTATACGTTCCACTTGGGGGCTGACAAACTCGGAATGATTTTGTGGTTCTTTTAAAGGATCCCCTTTCATGAACCGATTTTGAGGGCACCTCTTCCTCTTGCGTGTTTCTTTAAGGGCAACCAACAAGAACACCAAGAAGCCATTTGGGGGGATCCAATTTGGAACGACACTGCCACATGGGTGTTCAAGGCAGATTGTATATCTTTATAAATCAACCCATGGGAGTCCACTTTGCACCCTTTGCAAGCTGATTTCCCAGAATGCCGAAACTAACGGTTAATCAACCCAAAAACTAGGGGCTCATACCAACAGGTTCACGTATGTGCGTATACATTCAGCCTGTTATTTTTTCTGAAGCTAGCCCCAAACCACCGGGGGAAATCTGGATGTCCTCATCCCAACCGTGAACCAATTGATGTCCATTGCAGCTGCTGCTTTTTTGGAGGTGCCCGAAGGGACCTTGGAGGAAACTCCGACCCACAGGGGAAACCCCCACTAAAAACCTTGTCTATCCTCAAATCCCCTGTTGGAAGTGTAACCTTGAGTGGGTTAAATAGAACCCCCCCACTAAACGGTAAAAGCCAAAACGCTAAGATGGCTGGGAGCCACTAAGAAGCATCTAAGATGGTTTCCCACCCGGATATTGTAACCAGAATGCAAAGCGTACAATCCTGACAGAGGCACATGCACTCGGTTGTTAGCGTCTCAAGCCAGTGAACAGGAGCTGCATCGGGAGACTTATGGCTTTGGGCCATTCATGTTTTTTTGTGGTTTTCGGTGTTGGTCCAAAAGTGAATCGACCTTCAAACTTTTTAGTTTTCTGATTCGGTCCATATTTAGTCCAGCTTCCGAAAGGTTGACCATTGGTTTCTGGTTCCGTTGGGAGTTCAAGGAAAGGGGCGCGGAATCAAGGTCTCTACAAGCACAGAGTGGGATGCAGTGGGTCGCAGGTCCGTGAATGGATGGCCGACCCCCGAACAAACTTGGCGGATTCATAGGATCAAAGGGTTAACCTACAGGAAATTCTACGGGAAATGGCCCCAAAACACTCTAATTTAGCTGTTGTCCTGTACAATTTCCTGCAACCCAACCCTTTGATAGGAGGGATCTTTCTCTGAACATGAATCGATCAGCTTTAGAACTGAACACCCCAGACATTCGCCAAGGGTTTTTGAATCCTGGTTTCTACATGAACAACAACACCCCCTTGAACACTCAGATGGAGCCTGCAAACCACCCCTCCACTGTCTGTTCACCCAGGTCTTTCCTTGAACCCAAACAACCTCCCAGTTTAAGTTGGGCAAGTTGTCACGCAAAACGTACATTGTTTAGTGTTAAGCCCGATTTGTTAGTGGCAAACTGGCACACCTAAAGTCGTTCTTTCCCCAACAGCGGGAAGCTTTGGGGGTCTTGTTTCCCAGAGAAGCTTCCGCACGGTTCCGCAGGGTGCCGGAGGGTTTCCGGAGTTCCAGGGCACCAGTTTTTTCTTGTTTTGGCCACAGTTAGCTTTCCCTTGCTTGGTGGATTGGGTGGTTTGGTGGTTAAGGAGTGGTTTCCCAGGTACCCTCACGAGGACACGAGGTTCAACTCCGACTCCCAAACATCCGAGCCGCCAACTCGTGAGAAGCTGGAGAACCACTAGCCGCCGCGAGGAATCAGACTCAGTGGGACACGGCGCCGAGCGAAATGAGACTGCCCGGTGCCCAAAGCCTTGCTATGGGTCTGTCTTTCTTAGAGCCCGCTGTTCTTGGCATGTTTTTTGGTTTTTTCGTCTTTTGGTTCTGCTCATTTTTACTGGGGGTCAGCAAAAAACAAAGTTTTTTGCTACCATACCAAGAGTAGAGATGTTAGAGTTGCCCACTGTTTGGCAAGGGGAAACCAAAAGGAAAAACGAAAACCATTTTAAGGGGTCCCACAAGAAGACGAGCCCATGTGATACCATGGTTGAAGGTTGAGGATTGCCCCGTGGCCGATTTCTGCGAGTGCTCAGGATGTTCCTTGGGCGGAGTTTCTGAGGTCTACTCCTGCTTGTTTTTTTTTTCTTTTTTTTTTCCTTCCTTTTTGTTTGCTTTAAATGGAATCTATCTATCACTGCACATATTCATTATTTTTTGCGGAGGACCTAAGCAAATTGAGGTGTGGATACTTGCCAAACATGTGGTTTTCCGCTTGGCTTCCCTTCAAAGCAGCGTCCAAAAACAGTCTCACTGGAAAGACTTCCATTTCCCTGTGCAAGCAAGGGAACCACTCGATAAAATGAAGGAACAACAGGACAATTGATGCATGCTACTCAACTGGCTGCTGCGTTCCACAGGGCATGTTGAAAGCTCATCTTTGTTCACTGGGCTGTGAACCAACATGCTTGTGGGTGCAGTTGTTGCTGTCAACACGAACTTGGCGAATCATAGGGCCTATTCCCTCAGAATGGTTCAATCAGAACCCCTTTGATCAGCTTCTAAGAGCCCTTCTTGGGTTATCCGCCCACCAGGAGATCCCTGTAAATATGGCTTCGAATTGGATTTCGAATCACCTTACGGTCAACATGCTTGGTTTCCTCGTATCCCAGTACATGCCAGCAAGAGATCCTACCTCTTCAGCAGTCAGCACGGTTCCCTTGTAACCAGGGTCAAACATCCAAACAAGAATTCGCTAAACATCCAAACAAGAATGAGTTGGACTGACCTGCTAAACGTCCAAACAAGAATTGGTTGCACTGACCTGCCAAACATCCAAACAAGAACTGGTTGGACTGACCTGCTAAACATCCAGACAAGAATTGGTTGGACTGACCTGCTAAGTATCTATCCAATAATTGGTTGGACTGACCTGCTAAACATCCAAGCAAGAATTGGCTGGACTGACCTGCTAAACGTCCAAGCAAGAGTTGGTTGGACTGACCTGCTAAACATCCAAACAAGAATTGATTGGACTGACCTGCTAGACATCCAAACAAGAATTGGTTGGACTCAGCTGCTAAACATCCAAACAAGAACTGGCTGGACTGACCTGCTAAGCGTGCAAGCAAGATTTGGTTGGACTGACCTGCTGAACATCCAAACAATAATTGATTGGACTAAGTTGCTAAACGTCCAAACAAGAATTGGTTGGACTGACCTGCTAAACGTCCAAACAAGAATTGGTTGGACTGACCTGCTAAACATCCAAACAATAGTTGATTGGACTTACCTACTAAACATCCGAACAAGAATTGGCTGGACTGACCTGCCAAACTGCCAAGCAAGAATTGGCTGGACTGACCTGCTAAACATCCAAACAAGAATTGATTGGACTGACCTGCTAAATATCCAAACAAGAATTGGTTGGACTCAGCTGCTAGACATCCAAACAATAATTGACTGGACTAAGTTGCTAAACATCCAAACAAGAATTGGTTGGACTGACCTGCTAACTATCAAAGCAATAATTGGTTGGACTGACCTGCTAAGCATCCAAACAATAGTTGCTTGGACTGACCTGCGAAACGTCCAAGCAAGAATTCGTTGGACTGACATGCTAAACATCCGAGCAAGAATTGATTGGACTGACCTGCTACACATCCAAACAAGAATTGGTTGAACTGACATGCTAAATGTCTAAGCACCAATTTGTTGGACTGACCTGCTAAACATCCAAACAAGAATTGGCTGGACTGACGTGCTACATGTCCCACCAAGAATTGGTTGGACTGACCTGCTAAACATCCAGACAAGAATTGGTTGGACTGACCTGCTAAGTATCTATCCAATAATTGGTTGGACTGACCTGCTAAACATCTAAACAAGAATTGGCTGGACTGACCTGCTAAACGTCCAAGCAGGAATTGGTTGGACTGACCTGCTAAACATCCAAACAAGAATTGATTGGACTGACCTGCTAAACATCCAAACAAGAATTGGTTGGACTCAGCTGCTAAACATCCAAACAATAATTGGTTGGACTCTTCCTGCTAAACATCCAAACAAGAATTGATGGGACTGACCTGCTCAATGTCTGAGCAACAATTGGTTGGACTGACCTGCTAAACAAGCCGACCTTGACCAGAACCGACCAGAAAGCATTGACAGACTGAGCTAATCTTTTTCACTTGTTGCGGTTTTCGCATTTGGAGACAAAACCAGATGCTGCCTGCCACTGAGTGACCAGGGGGAACCATCATTAGAATCATAAGCCTAAAACTCACCAGACTGAGCCTTTGTTTATATTTATTTGTTGTCCTTTTGGTTTCCTTCCTTTTCCTTTTTCCTTTCCAGAAACAAGTTCATTTTACGAGGTGTGCCTTGTCACTAGAAGGGAGCTTCGGCAGTTCAGAAGGATTGGTTCCCTTCTGATTCTGATGCCTATTTTACTTGGCAAATCACCAGACCTACGCTTCCAAAAAATTCAGTTGTTCACAACCGACCTTTTAACCTTTTGGCTTCCCTTTTCGGTCCACTTTTTAGAAAAGGTCCCAAAGGCTATCCTTTGAATTCTAGGTCCTTTGGGCAAGTGAGATGAAGCCAAAGGAAACCACTGTAAGCCGCCCTTTTGCCTTCGCTTGTGTTGGAGACAGCCATATGGCTGAAGCGGCCTTTCAAGCCGATGGGAAAGGAGAAACACCAGCCCAGAACGCGCATGTCTAAAACAGTGAACAGCACCATTTTGGAGTGGCCAACCTGTCTAATTGGACAGACTGACTTAGAACATGCGGAACAAATTGTCAGTATTTGTTTATTTGCGTAATATTTGTTTGGTTTTCCTTGCTGGCTTTAAAGGGCAAATATGACTACTGGCCATATTTATATGTTGTCCAGGGCGCTGAAGCAGATGGAAGCCTTACCAAGCTCTCCTGTCATGTTCCATTCTTAGCGGGCAACACCCAGCTCTGGCGATAGGTACCTACCTAGAGGGGTAAATGTAGTACTTTTTTTTGGTTCCCTTGTTTTTTTTGGCTCCGTCATTTTTCTTGGTTGAACCAATTATTTTGGGGTCGGAAGCTCATTTTTGCAGTAACAGCTCTGCATGCACCGAATCAAACGACTACCGGCATTTTGATTGAGTTTTTTGCGACTTGGCTCCAGCACGGGCCTCGAAGCTGCTGCGTGGTGATTTTTTTATTGTTAAATATTCCTGACTGAGAAGAGATTCCATGAAAGATCACACACCTTCTAAAGGGCATCCTCGCCTTCGCTTTTTTTGATGTGCTGGAATCTTCATGATGCGTTGCATACTTGTCAGCCTGAAGCAAGGGGCAGGAACGTTTGTTGACAAAGTATGACGTGCGCGTGACAATGCGTGCCACATGGCGAGCTGCCACCTGTGTATCACGCCACCATGTGGTGTTCCATTCAACCATGCACACAAACACACCTTTGAACAGGCACGTGACTTGCCAAAGGGTTCAACTGCATTGGCCAACGGATCATCTAAAATGAGTAGGTTGTCCTAACGCTTTTGGCGTGTGTGTGCGTGTGTGTAAGCAAGGTGCGTGTCGCAAACCGTGACCCCTGTTTTCCGACGAGCCCGTTCTTCTTTGCGCGTATAGGGTGCAAACTTAAAGAAAGGGGGCATGCTGCCAAGCACATCATCGCACAGATACTTCAGAGCCAAACACACACTTTCCTGGAGCTGCCTGAAGCGCGCACGATTACATGGCAAGTGGCCGCACCTTACCGGTTGCCAAAGAAAGCAAAAACTTGACCTGGGACCATGGGAGAAGCTCAATCACTCCGGCACAAAATATTGCAACGGAGCACAACCTGCTGCCGCCACCGCCTTAAATACTTAAAATTAGACCGCGCCAGCCTCAATCCATCAACCAGTTCATGCTTTTGGGCTGGGACATGTCGCTCTTTCATGCTCTTTCTGGGCGAAGCGCGGACCATGGGAGCAAGCCTGCCCAACACATGGCACCCACGTACGATCGAGGATACTATGCAGCGCCAACACTTCAACACCCGTTCTTGCTTTACCACAGGCTTCCCCAGGCAGCAACATGTGTCCAACAGCAACTTTCCACAGGTAAAGGTCGCGCAAGATTGCGCCGGGCAACCAAAAAAAAGCGCCGGGCAACCAGTTTTCCGCGCAATCTTGCGCAATCTCGCCAAGCGGCTGAAACCGAAACGAAACCTCTCACCCGAGGAAATGATTGGAAAACACATTGCGTTAGGTTGTGCATCAAGCAGGCGGAGGAAAGCGAGTCCCAAAAATGGCATTTTTGGACAAAGCTAGATTGATAAGCTTACACTATCTCTCAAATAGCAACTTTCGCTTTGATGCTGTTTAATTACATTGAGTCTCTATATCCTCGCACTATGGCAAAACAATGTGCCAAACGTGGTCTTCAATGCATGCCTGGAAAACTCCCATGGTGCGCGAGATTGCGCAAGATTGCGCGGAAAACTGGTTGCCCGGCGCGTTTTTTTGGTTGCCCGGCGCAATCTTGCGCGATCTTTGCCTGTGAAAAGTCGCGGTTGGACACATTTTGCTGCTTGGGAAGTGCGTTGAAGGGTGCAGGAAAGAGTGGCCACACAACATCATGCCTTAATGAGGCAACAATGGATAGCTCGCCCAGCCACTGGCTCATACATGCTGGGTGTTTGTGCGTACGGCTTGAACAGAGCTCATTGCTTGCTTAATTCCATGTGCGTTTCAGAGGTTGCTTCCTTGCATATGTGGTCAATGTTTGCTGTATCGCTTGACTGGCCGACTCATTTCACCAACAATGCCTACTACAGAACGCAATTTGCCGCGTGACTCCAGATACGTTTCCTCTCTGCTTTAGCAAACTGGATGTGCATGGATTATTGGCGGCTTCTCATTTTTAGTTTTTTTCTTATTCTGTTTTTCTACATGACGCTTTGCATACTTGCCAACCAGAAGCAAAGGGCAAAAAAACCCATCAACAAGGCCTAACTGGCAAGTGAAAACGCAAGTCACACAGCCGACTGAGACTTTTGTGCTACGTGTCGCAATGGCTTTGTCGGTATAATGAGGCGTGACACATGCGCAGTGTACGATGATGCACAAACAGGAATACCTGCCCAGTCTGCTGTATAGAGCCAGAGATTTGGTGTATCCAGTTTCTCTACCTCGCTTTCAATGCTGGCATGCAGCAAGACAATACATGGATTTCTTGGTTGAACCAATTATTTTTGGTTTTTATGGAAAAACCAAAAAATAGTGCTACATTCCGCCCTCTAGGTAGTTCCCCCAGCTAGGTTCCCTTTCTCACCCCTTGTTTGGGGGGAGGGTTCCCCTACTAAAATAGACTACCAGATAAAAACAAAAAAACAGTACCCTTATTCTAACCTCTCTACTGGAGGGCCTAGGTAGCGTGTTTGGTTTACCGTTTCGTGTTGCGCGGCTTCGCTGCGAGGCTGGGAAACTGGACGAAGTACCAGGCGCTGGATAAATCGATCGCGGTGGCTTCCGGGGCGTTGCCATGGCAAATTGTTAGCCACTCACAAGGTGAACTCACGCGAGACGGAGATGCGGGTTGCCTAGGTTACAAACAACTTATACTAACTTGGCGAATTGAACACCCAAGTACCCAAGAGTTTTTCCGGTGGTGGGTTTGGTTCGTCGGGAGGTTCGTGAACCACAGATTCAATTCCGTAAAAAAAAACGTGAACCTCTTGGTTCTCTTTGGGATACTCCTGAGGTTTATTTGCAAGGCCTTTCTTTCAAAACCAACCCACAGAAGACATGGCATAGCCCAACATGGCAAAGCCCGCTGGCAACACTTGGAGGGAAAGAGGGGCTTTTTCTTGGTGGTTAGTAACCCTCGTAGATTCTTAAACCGGAGAACCCACCCTGCACCCACCCTGCACCCACCCTAAGCCAACCCTAAACCCACGGAGCTTCTAAGAATGGCAAGCCAGCCATTGACAGCGCTCACCATGTCTTCTCCCATTGCTCTTTGCATGAAAGGGGTCAAAGAGATTTCTTTGCAAGGGGGCTTCCTCTAATCATGGTGTTGCTTGGTGTTCTTTGTCCGTACTGCTCCTGCCACCTAAATCCACCACCCCATTTGGTTCTTACTCAAGGGGTGTTTCGTTTTGGTGTGTGTGTGTGTTTGTGATTCTGCTGATTTGCATTCTTCCAGATTTCCAGTTTGGGAGTAATCTCGTAATTTGCCCGCACCTGGAGTAGATGGTAGAATTTTTGGTAGACTCTGGAACAGAGTCAGGTAAGTTCTTCTTTGCGTACCTGAAGCCTCAAACTACCCGTCAAATGGTGATTGCCCCAACAAAAGTAGGGAAAACACAGTTTTTCACGGGTCAATAGGGCGCAAACACCGTTTTTGCCCGGGTAGTTTGAGGGTCCGGGCACCCCCAAATGCCAAATGGTCCCAGAATCCCGCCGCCTCGCCGCCTCGCCGCTAGCGACGCCCCCAAACTTCGCGCGCGGGACTTTCTGGGGTCGCAGGCGCGGGGCGTGGTGGGCTTCTTCGAGGCGAAACCTTTGTCCACCCGGGAGATCTACGAGTGGCAGGCGGGGTGCGAACTTCGCTGGACGCTGCGCGCGAGAAGCTTCCGAGTTTTTGCTGGGAGTCGAAGTACCTGGAGTCTCCATGGCCCTATAAAATGGTGGGTCGCGACCCCTTTCTTTGGGGTAATGACCAACCATTTTTAGAGGGTCATGGAGACTCCCAGAATAGTGTTGACCCCAGCATTGTGTTGGCTTCAACCCACCGGTTCTTTGAATAAGGGGGTGGTTTTTGGCCCCTCCCAAAGTAGTCTGGCTCCAACCACATTTTACCGAGAAATGGACACCGGAACCCCTACTATTCAATTGGGGTGGGTCAATGTGGGGTCAACATTACCGGGGCCCTCCAAAATCGGGAACTGAGGCCCCACATTACATCCTTTGGGAGAATACTTTCAGAAAATCGAGGGGTAAGTTCATCCGGGGGGAACTCCATTCGCCTTTTGGATTGGATTGAAGCTAAAAGGCTGAACCCCTTGGCAGATGAGACATCCCGCACGAACGCCTCCAATGAAGGGTCGACCGGGGGCCGTTAAGGCAATCCTATGGATCGATCCATTGTCCGGTGAGAGAACACCAAGGCGACCTTTTGTGCACCAGAAAGCACAACAATTGCTTGTTGCAGGTGGATGGCACTTGTTAAACATACGCTCGATACATGTTGGCCAGTTTTCGTGAGACTGTGGATGGTTGGTTGAGATCGAAATCCCTTCGCGCCCCTTTGAAACCACAGTTGAAACCATTTGTTGGTATTTATGATGAATAGAATCATTCCGTTGGGTTTCTGAGCAGTTCGAAGTGGTTTTCGCGCGTCCACAGCATTCAAGTTACTATGTGTGCTTCGGACGACCTGATGACGGGGGTCATTGATTTTAAACTAAATACTCACTTCTCCAGAGTGAATCGACCTGATGTGACCAACTGAGAGTGTGGCACAGAGTGAAAGTCATGCATATTGTTCTTCTATGCACGCCAGCGCGCCAAGTTGGGTGTTAGGCTTCAAAACATTCTCCAACGGTCAAATTATTGCGACCTCTCTGACCGCGTGCTTTCCAGATTGCGCCCTTCCCAGGTTAGCTTGAAGGGAGCCAAGGGGAAAGCCACCAACATAGGGAGGTAAAATCTCATTTTTTTCCGACACATACCCACTTTGGGTCGGTGAACTCAGGCGATTCATGCATGGGTCCTTTTTGCAAAACCCGTTTCATGCGGTCGGTGAGGCCGTGGAACTCAGAAGATGAAAGGTTTTTTTCTTCTCCCTCAACCCCCATGCCCTTCAACCCAGCCTTCTTGATTGCTATTGGGTACCGGATCTTTAGACGGAACAACCTTTTTGGTTGAAATCAAGGTTGTTTTCCGGATGAAACCCACAACACGTCGACAACTTGTTGCGGGGTTGTCACAGTAACTCAGCGGTTTGTTTGGAGGGTTTCGCTTCATGCGGGAGTTTCCCCCAAATTTATTCGATCCGGCAGGTGGCGAGTGCCAACTTCACCTCTGAGGCGGGTGCCCTACTCACTTCCCAAGCCCCCGGGCTTTAGACTTTTTTGTTTTTTTAAGCCATTCTGGTGGTAAATGATTAAGCGCAAAAACACACACAGAACAAACAAACAGAAACCGACTTTGTGTGGCCAATCCATTCAGGAAGTGCGTCATGTTTGGACTTCTCAAAAGTTTGGACTTTGTTTTTGGCCCATCTACTGAGACGGAAGTGAGCCTCTGCTTCGCGACCTGCTGCCGGGTGCAGGGTCCAAGATAGGTCGATGCTACGAAGGGCGATATAGGCCGATTTAATATTGATCCCATCCCCCAGGTTTGCACCCTAGAAACCCTTGCAGCTGCGGTTGCTGACCATTTCTTATAGACTTGCAACTGGAGCCCACCAGTTGCCCAGTCACACAAGAATTGGATCCATTTCTTTTCATGTGGTTGATTCCGTTAGGGGTCTATCCAGCAAAACAGGATTTGAAGGGTGGTCCCTCACCAGCCGAGGCCGATGGATATCCACACCCCTGTGGTGATTTGTTTTATTAGGGAAACTTGGAAGAACCTCAAATCGTAAAAAAAACAATGGACACACCTCTCCCAAAAAAGCGACACAGCCACCCAAAAGGTCTGAAGGCGCCCTTGTTGAAGCCTCTTTTGGGCCTTCAAACTTGGAGAGAATGTCCAGCGACATTTCCTAGTCCATCGAATCGACCCCATTCGAAGCTGGGGTCCTTTTGCGGCCGGGATGGAAACAGTGCTTCCAGTCAAATCACCATTATGGCTAACCAAGGGAAACTGCCGTTTGCAAACCGCAGCCTCATATGCTTGCGACAACTCGAAGCTGACATTGCCATCGATTTCTTCCTCAAAGGCCTGAACCCCTGATTTATGGCTTAGTTGGCATCTTGAGCGAGCCATACCCATGCATCATGTTTGATTCTTTCAAGAGGTCCCACAAATGGCCATGGGCAATGCATGGCAATGCAACCAGAAGTTTTGCTCTCAGGAGTTCTGGGTGGTGTATTCCACTCTGGAGAACGACCCTTTAAGGCGCTGGGCGGTTTTTTGCGGTCCGGCGGCTCGTTTTGTGTGCCTCAACCGCGACTTGTCGGAGACAAGAACTCTGGCACTAAATTATGCCTGCTGCAGTTCGTTTGAAGGCGTGCGTGTGTGCTTGTGTGTGTGTGTGTGTGAGAGTCATGTTTTTGTCTTCTTGTGCCTGTGTGTGTGTTTGCATGTGTGTTGTACATATGTGAGTGCTTGGAGTGTCTGCATGTGTTTGTGGCGCTTGTTGTATTGTATGTTGCCGCAAGTAAATCGTAGCCTGAGAGCACGCGATCAGGATCCCCCCCGCCTGTTGAAATCTCGTAGCCCAATGAAGTCAGGGGTTAGTCATCATATGTCACTCAAAGGGTCCCTGCATCGCCTTTCAGTCAAAGATATGTCTTGGTAGATTTTGATCAAATGGCGGGTAGTTGCTGGCAAAGCTCGGGAATGACTCCCGCATGTACTTAGGATTTTGGATGTCGTTGTTCGTCTTCGAATGGTGTCAGTTCCCCCTACCAAAGCTGCCTCGCATCCAATGTGGAATGACCTAGCCCCCAGTAGTGCCCTTTTGCCCTTTTTTGGGGGAGGGTTCCCCTACTAAAATAGACTATACAGCAAAAAGGGTCCCTTATATTGTACTAACCTCTTACTGGAGGACCTAGCCCCTGGACATTTTTGGAAAGACCATAGTGGCAACCAAGAAGTTTGGACAGACCAATCCAGTGAGTTTTCTAGGGCTGGTGCGTGGCAACTAAACATCCATCCACAGCTTTCCTGGACAGCCCAAGCGCGACTTGGAAAATCGTCCATGCGGTAAATGAGTTTCTTACCATCCTTGTGGCCAACTGGGTGGGGTGTAAATTGACAGAAAAGGAACGCCCCCGCATTGTTGCTCGGGCTCTCATGTTTAGCAAGTTGGCCATTTCCCAAAATTTGGCCACTTTGAAGCCACCCATCCCCTTTACAAAGCCACCCCTCCCCTCAAATGTTTGAAAGCTGCAAGGCTGTTGAAACAATAGTCCCTGCCAACCCGACCTCTTGTTTTACATGATTTGGGATACCTTTCAGGTCTCCTTCTGACCCTTCAAAACAAGCCAGCGATCCGCTCTCGAAGCAATATTGCACACTGGCTGGAGAGAGGATCCAGCAAAGGGCAGGGCTGGCAGGAGGCGGTAAGTCCAAATTTGGCTTGGTTTTGTCGCACCAAAGCCAAGCCTGCTTGAGGTGTCCTTGCCCAGAACGTAAAACTATAGACAGTATATAATATATATAATATACACATGTGATTTCGTGTTCTTACCAAAGTTACCTAAAGCGCAATCTCCTGCAACACACCTTGGTATGCATCCAGGCTCCAAGGCCACCAGGGCACCTTTCGGACGGGGACACCCCCGAAGAACCATCAAAGAACAACTGGGACACCGGGACACCAGCCCGCCAGGGCAACGACGGAAAAAACTGTCTTTTGAGTCACGACCCCGTTTTTCCTGGGTCAAAGGATCACACAACTTCAGGTGGACATTTTTCATGAGCCATAAACATATTTTCTCCGGAGTAAGCTCCATGTGGCTGTGGGTCCAAATTAAGCCACCAGGGGACGCAGGTTTAGTCTTGGGTTCCATTTACCAGGGTTCCATTTTGGGCACCTATTTTTGACCCACAGCCATGTAAGGATCGCAACTCCATTTCGTTTGGATTGCGCCACGGTTTTGCCTGCGCGGCTCGCCAGGAGTGCAGAGGCACTGCGCGCGGGTTCTACGGAGATGCAGAACTGCCGGGAGCCCAAGCTGAGCTCGAAGGGGGGGGGGTTGCTCGCTTTGCTGGATCTCTGTGTGCCATTTTTTTCGGTTGAAATTTGGTGTTGTTCTTTACTTTGACTCAACTTGGATGAGAATCAACTTGATGTGTTGTTGGCAAAGGCCACGTATGAGCAACGAGATTGCTGCTTGGTATTGGTTTTTCATGCCCCCTTATCGGTTTTGACGATTGCTGGCGGTTCAGTGCTGGCTCTCTAGCTGTTTCTTGTGATCATACATATATACATATATGTATATATAATACACGTATACAACGTTTTTTCTCTGAGGACAGACCAAGGCACTGTACTTCTGGCAGACTTGGTTCTGATCATGGTCAGCATAGGGGCGCAAGAACCCGTATCACCGCGCTTCTTTGAAGCCTTTGATCCCTGAGCCTTTCCCGCAACAGCCCGTGTTTTTGGCCACATCCCTCGCGAGGTCTTTGCGCATACCGGATCACCGCGACAGCACGGGGCCCTGGATGCGAGCCTTTGGGCTTGTGAGAGATCCATCGGCGCCAAAAGAGGATCCGAGTCGATGGATTCTTTGCCCTGCTGAAATGGGCGTGTCTTTCCTGCAGGGGGCCCTTTTGGTGGTGGCTTTATTGTGGATACCAAAAGGAAGCCACCTTTTTTTTGGGTTCCCGATTTTGAGACAAGCCCAGTTTTTGTGAGGGCGGGGTCCACGAGTTCTTGGACTTCCTTTTGCGAAGCCATTTCAGTGTCACACACACACACAAAACATCGCCGCTGGGGGTCCCATTTCTTTGCATGCAAGATGCCCTGTTGGAGGACATCTATAACTCATGACCCAGGAAGGCAGTGGGATGGTGGACGATTCGCAGGCTTCTTGAGGATGCTTGGACTAGCTTGGATTGAGATGAGAGATGGTGATGTGGGAAGTGCTGAAATTGAGCAAAGTACCTTGGAGTCGCAGTTGACCAATTGCAGCTGGAGGGATTGCGCCCTGGACGAGCCAAAAGTTCCATTCGCAGTCGCCGCAGGTTTCCCAGTGGCAATTGCTAGAGCGAACCTTCGGGGAGGTGATGAGGAATGCACCACTGGCTGCGACCGTCTCTGCGAGCTGAGATGATGCACTCGAGCAGTTGCTTTGAAGGTCCCTGCGTGCCAGGGAGCCGCCAAAAAGCCGCCGGGCCTAGTGTTCATGAGAGTTCTTTCCGCCA
This sequence comes from Effrenium voratum, assembly GCA_963377175.1. Lineage (NCBI taxonomy): Eukaryota > Dinophyceae > Suessiales > Symbiodiniaceae > Effrenium > Effrenium voratum. The sequence continues at coordinate 1,268,722 of CAUJNA010003372.1, read as the reverse complement.
GCAACTGGGGCTTTGATCAAAAATTCCATCAGATGCGCAACATTTCAAGCATGTTGTATTTGATCATCTGTTTCTCGTGGGTGTTCCAACCACATGGATATTTTCTCGATATTCCATTTATCTGGCCTCCAAAAATGACAAAATGCGTAACTTGTTTCCCATTTGGTGGGTGAAATAGAACATCCGATTCGTGGGTGTGCCAACCGGTGGAGTCATCCCATGTGGGCTTGGCCAACTGTTTGATGGGTTTCACCGGCCTCGAGTTCCGTCTCCGGTCCACGGACGTCGGATCAGAACCTAAGGCTTGGTCGATCGTATGTGGCAGGAGTGGAGTTGAGAGCGGAGTTGGGAGTGGATGGAGGTTGGAGGTAGTGGACTGTTGGTGGAGTGGTGGATTGACGTGACATTGGAGTGGACTCGGAGGAGTTGGAGTTGTCGACATGCTTTGTGCAGTGGCGATGATGGCAATGTTAGATAGTGGAGCCGATGGCTCCGCAACTGCGGGTGGTGATTGATGATCAGGAGTACTGAGTCGCTGTATGTGTCATTGGGTCGCATGGCAATGCCGCGCTTGAGACAAATGGGGCGTCCGATACAGATCAGCATCTCGTTTGACGCTCGTCCCAGTGCTCTAGGCCCTGATAGAATTTGGGGCAGAATACCCTTTGTCCAACAATGGAAGTGGACGATTTGGGGCTTCCCCGAAAGGAAAGCTTTATTCCAAACTTGTTCGATCGTCAGCTTCCATGACTGAAGGGAGGGTATGTCCTTTTGACATCGGGTGCTTTCAGGGGCCAAGCCCCCAGACCCGAAACCCGCATCTGGGATTCCCCACCTTTCCCGTGGTAAAGGCGTTGGCATGTAAAGTGAAGCAGGATGGGGGAGGAGCCGGAGCCCCAACTAACTAGCTCTGACTAAGCCCTGACTAAGGATTTATTGGGGTCCCCCCAGCCCCTGTGATCTGAGCCTGCCAAGAGTCCCTTTGGTTTGGCCAAGCGTGTGGCCACCGTGGTCTCCGCGCTCTGGCTTGCACTTGTATCTGGAGAGGCTTGACCCGATTGCGTGAGCTGGAGGGATTGCTTTGGAAGTAGTTCCTTGCAGTCGCCACAGGTTTTGCAATGGATCGCCCGATGATGGCAATGTTAGATAGTAGAGCCCTCCGCAACTGCGGGTGGTGCTTGATGATCAGGAGTACTGAGCCAATCGCGGATGTATACTGCTGTGCAAAGCCGTACATGAGCGATGGCATTTGGCATGCAACCTATGAGAAGCAGTTGACTGCAGGTAATTGCAGTTACGCACCAGCAGATACTCTCAATTTTTTGGGGCGCCCCATGGATCGTTTACCGCGGTTTCAACCCCCCTCCGAAAGTCGGCAAACAAAAACAAGAAGAGGAACGATTTCCTTGGACCAAGCCCCAAGCCCCAAAGTCAGTCACAGACAAAAATCATCCAGCAAGAGGACTGTGTCCTGGCATCCTTGGACCAAGCCCCAAGCCACACATCCACCAAGAGGAATGTGTCCTGAGGCGAAGGGGGTCCACGTGCTCAACACCCAGCAGATCAATGAGCACCCCTGGCCCCTCAGCGCGCGAGCCGGGGGCCCGGTGGGTCGGTGGGTCAGGCTCGGTCTGCCCCCCGTGGCCGGGGGTTTCCCTTGGTGTAGCAAGAGAAAGCAATCCCAAAACGGGCACTTTTAAAGAAGACAGACTTGCATGTCAAAAAGTGGGGGCAGTTTTCTGCCTACTCGCACGCTCAAGCCATATAGCCACATTTATAGCCTACTGACCGAGTACTTAGATTAGGCTTCAACCAGCAGACTAGCCCTTTGAGATGTTTGCATGTTTCTTTCATAATGCCAGTTTTGGAGCAACATTTATTTGCTTTGTAGTTTTTCACCATGTAGTGTATTTTGAGTTTTGCCGTGGTTTGCCAATGTACGTGTGCCTGGTTTGAGGGTTCCTTGGGTGGCGTAAGTACATTTGCTTCAAGCTGGAGACACAGGTCCTTTTTTGGGAACCTTGTTACGTTCTTGCTGGTTCTCAGCCCCCAAACTGAACCATTTCAACCGGAGATGTCCTAACCCAACCGGTTCAGAACCCCAAAGCTACGATTCACCATCGAACCGAGCGGCTTCTGAACCGGTGCCCCCGTCTTTTCACTGGACGGGAGCTGTTCTTTGGGGGCACGAAGCTGCTCCACAAGGGTCCAACATTTTGTCCATTTTGGGTTGGTGCAAAGAACCTATCCATGTTGCTTCCCCGTTTTCAGCCCCCAAAAATCACCCCAAAAACAGCCCCACTCCCAAATCCATCGCGTATTTTCTCCCTCCCCCTCCCCTCCCCTCCCCCTCCCCTCCCCTTCCCTCCCCCTCCCCCTCCCTTTCGCCTCCCTTTCGCCTCCCTTTCGGTCGCTCTGAGACCGTGGCCAACGCGGGCTGGCAGACCTCCGCGGGTTTTGGCTCGCACCTGCGGAGCCAGGGCCAGAAGCAGGCGCCGAGTCCGCCGAGCTCCCGCCTTCCGCGCGCAAAACTCCGAGGTTTCTGAGGGAATGTTCCTCTTCGAAAAGGATTCGCAAGTCGAAAAGGGTAGCCGCAGGAAAATAAGAAGGCGAGGTGTTGAAGGCGCTTGGCAGGGCAGATGGGTCTGTCGCACTAGGTTTGTTTTTGTTGTGTGAATCTGTTTGTGGTGGATGGTTTGCATCAGAGTCAGTCCTCGTGTTGGCGCTTTGAGCCAAACACGCATGGCATCGCGAATGTTGCGAGTTGGCAGTCCTGAGCCTCACCTCCCTACGGCGGGGATGGATTTTCGCCAGACACCGTTCTGAGCCCAGTTTGTTCCTTTAAGCCCAGTGCCCTGAGGGTGAAACCAAGAGGTTGAGACAAGAGTGGTTTGAAGATGTTAGCGCAAGGGCTACTTGATTGCTATTGGGTTGGAACCTTATACGTTTAGCTTTCTGGTTGAAATCAGGGGTTGTCCACTAAACTCACAAATTGAACACTTTTGGTAGAGGGGCCAACAGCAACCTAAGGCTTTGCCTTTTCACTTCAACGGCCAAGCCAAGAACCGCATGGTTTACCACCAGTTATGCCCACTTGTCATGCCCCTTACCCCGAACGGTAGCCCCTAACGGTTGCGAACCATGGCGAAACCGATGCGATCAAACCCAAGCACTCAAACTGGGTGGACGTCTTTTGGGCTTGGAAGTCTCTTATTTGTTTGAGACCTGGTTGGCGTTTTGGGGAGCAATGAGCGGTTATCTAGTTTAACGTACGGATGGCACATATCTTTTGAGGCTGAGTTCCGTAAGCAGCCAGACCTCGTGTTTGTTTCTTGTTTGTTTTTTTCTTGTCTGTCTTTCTTTTCTTGGGGGGGGAAGAACGGCTCCCCTCAAGACAACCACAAATTCTTACCTCGCGTGCTTGCTGTTGTGCGTTTAGTTTGGGGGGAGCCCCTCCCCAACCCAAAACAAAAGAAACAGTCTCCCATGCAAAGCCCCCCCCCAAAAAAAAAAGGAATCCCCCGATTGGCCAGCACGACCGCTGCCCCTCTCACGCCCGAAAGCGAAAAGAACATCGTTCGCGGGCCAGGCACTCAAAGGCTGGGCCAGCAATGAAACGGTGGCGCCCGTGCGGGGCCGAGAGGGCGCTTTGAGAGAGCGGGCGGCTGCGGGCTTCGAGAATGGCAACTTTGAGACGAAAATAGCGGACCCCAAGAGAACTTGTTTTTCTTTTCAACAAATCTGCCAACTTTCTGGGAACAATGGGGGATGTGCCTGTTTTGGATTCTAAAGACGGGTGAAGAAAGGTTGGAATCAAGCCTCAGGGACGCAACAAATTGAAGAAATACCCATCCCCTTCCGCCTTCCGTAAAGTCTGTGATTGCAATTCACCCAATGACAACCCTGCCAAAGGGACAAAGTTTTTTTTTTGAGGGAACCAAGGGACACCAAAAGAACGCTGGAGTTCAAACCACCATGGCGTAAATATAACCACCATGGGGTAAATATAACCACCATGGTTTCCCCAAGGCTTTGCATCATCCAAATTGGGTCAAGGATCCTTGAACAGAATGGGCAAGGTACGGCTAGAGAGGCCCAAAATCGAAGGACCGCAATGGGCAATACCACCGGTACACTACTTGCGTATGCTTGGGTATGTGTTTTGTTAGACCCCCACGATAGTGGTTTTCCTTGTGGTCCCTCTTCAAAACCACAAAACAAGTGGCACGTGGTTCACTTGGGGAAATGGCGGGACTATCCAAGTCAAGCAATTACTGCAAAAAAAAGCAATGCCATGGCAATGCTCGTATGTGCGGAGACTGAGGATGTACTTTGGCCGCTCTTTGGCTCTTGGGTTGAAACCTCAGAAGGTACCTAAGCTAGACACCCGGGGCTAAAGTAAATTCCTTGGGGCTCACGCCTCAGCAAGAAACTGCAGGAAATTAGTCAGCCGAGATTGGCTTCGTGCGCGGATGTTGCGACCATCCAATTCAACATGGGTTGTCATGGCGAACCAGGTTTGGATTTTATTCAGGCCGGTTGGAACCAAATCAACGAATCAAACCTTTTTTCAGGCTCTTCAATGCGCTTCGGTTCGTCACGAGCAAAATGCAACCTGCCTGGGCTGGGCTTGGCTTTCGACCTGCTGGAAAAGCCTAGCCGCGTTCTTGGCATGGCAGTTCAGGAGTGGATGCTGAAGGACGAGGATGACTGCGTGGCAAGTCCCAGAGCGGGAAGGTTAGATGCTGCAAGACCAATGCGCCTGTGTTGCCTTTTCCCTGGGGTTCAATCCACCATTGAAACAATGGGGGTTCACATAGCCACCATGATTTACTTAAGGATTGTCATCATCCAGTGTGGGGCAACCTTTCTTTTAATGGGGGTTGAACCCTAGGGTTTCTTTTCCCTATGGGTTTGCAAGGACAGGGTGGCTCGTCTTTTTTTAGTGGACCCCCCCAAAATGGCGTCAGTTTTCCCATTGGTTTCCAGTTTAAAGCCACAAAACAGGGGGTACCCTCCAAAAACAGACACACCCATCTCCTGGCTCTAAAGAGAGATCGGTGATCTTCCCTTGGTAGTGATGTTCTTTGTGGAGGGATACGGGGAAGCACGCCAAAAAAGGGGTTGAAGAGTACCCCTGCAAGTCACTTTGCTATACCTGAACTTTCTTGGTCGCAGAATCACGTAGTCGAGTAAGTTGCCTGAAGAAAACTGTCCTCAGCCTGGCACATCGCCGGCACTTGCGGGACCGCGGATCCGCTCCACGCTCGTCACAAGCAGTGGCCGCCAAGGTAGAGGCACGCTTTCTGGTAGAGAAGATCCGCAAGAGCGGCGATCGGGGCACCAGCGTTCTGAACTGCCTCGCCAATTTGGTGGCCTTCTTGGCTTGTTGATGCAGAAGAGAAGATTCACTCAGGCGATCAATGCCATTCTCCGTGCTTAATTCGACGGGGACCGGAGCCTGTTCGACATCATGGCTGAGGGAGACGACGGGGAGCAACTCTGATGCTCGCACTTCTTTTGCGGCCGCTGGCTGTTGCATCAAACGAACCCCATGCTTGCTGGTTCTCAGCATGGAATCAGGGAGGCTGGGATGTTTTTCAGAACCGAAAGGAAACCAAAAGCGAACCTAGTTGGTGGTTGTGATTGGTAATTTGGGGATTTGAACCTCTGGTTCTTGTAGGGGGAAAAGGGAAACAACCCCTAACCACCCCTAACCACCCGTAACCACCCCTAACCACCTCGAACCACCAAACCAAACCACCAATTGAGGGTAAGGTGACAACTCCATGTTCGTGCGATTCCGTTTTTGAGCCAAAAAGCCCTCCTTCTGGCTTCATGTTCCGCCAACACCAAGAGGGTTACACCACAAAGAAAACAACTATTAAATGTGTAGAGCCACCAAGAACCACTGAGATCTTCACAATGTGATAGCTTGGGTAGACTAAATGAGAATGTCGCTGTTGTTGCAGGTATCCGTTTGAAAGGGAAGCAGAGGGGAAGCCACCAAATTTGTGGGTCCCCCATTTTCAAGACGCACTATGGACCGACTCTGAAAATCGCATTTACTAGGCCATGGTCCCTGGATACCCAAGGAGCTATAACCCCACACAAAAGGCTCCTCAGACAATTGATTTTGAAAAGCGCTCAATAGCGCAACTGTTTGTAAATTCTAAGCCACAAGGGGACGGACAAGGTTTGTATGTATTTTTTATTTTCCCGACCGGTTGGGAAAGAGGGAAGCTGGCAGGAAACCAAAGGGATCAGCCAGGGTTCCAGCATGACTGGGTGTCGGTGGAGGAACTTTCGCAAGAAGTGGACGGTCCCCAAAAATTATGGATTTCCTTTGGCGTCCCTTTAAACACCTTTAAATTAGGGGTGACCTATTTTCAGACAGCCCCAAATGTCGCATCGCACATTCGCCACAGCCACCCTCCTCCCCCCCCAACAAACAAACACTAACAACAACAAGATTAGACAAACGGAAAACATGTAGGGTCACCAGAAGAACCAAACAACATGTCCAAATCCAAACGTGCTTTGTTCGGGGTTCCCTTTTTGAGGTTGAGAAGTCGAAAGCCCTTTCTCGCCGCCCTTTACTCCTCCGGGAGAAAAACACCTGCAACGAGAGAGACCTGCAAACTCCCAAAATGCCTGATTTCCTTCAGGTGTCCCTTAAAAGACACATCCATGTTGAGACAGACCCTTACTCCCTGAGTTTCGGACCTTCATATACTTTTGGGGGGAAGCCCATCTTATTGTGGCCGGTACACCAAAAACACAACTTTTGGTTGGCCAGTCTACTCGGTTCCCCCCCTTTCCCACTCCTCCGCCCAGAAGCTGCAGCTGCCGGACCTGAGCTTACGGGACACGCTGCTGGAGAAAGCCGCGACCCGCCGGGGTGCCACAGAAAAGTCGGTCGGCTCGGATCCGCTGGAAGTCGGTGGGATTTTTTCGCCTGGAACCCAAGGCCCAGAATCAGAGTGGATTCCCCTAAATCCAAAATCCAAACTCATAACCCTGATCATAACCAAAACCACTCTGGAACCCAGAGTTTTCGCCTGGAACCAAACTCCAACACCCAGAAATCTCTCAATTTTTTGGGATCGATCCCGCCTGAGTAGAGTCCAAAGAGAAATCTGGCCGTGGTTGTCAAAACCGTTCTGGGATCCCATGTTGGTTGGTAGGTGAATTCACCCATTTTAGAACCTGTTTTAATGGTTGGATTGAATCGGATGTTCACTGGGGGCTAACCGCTTTGGATTTTGACCCATGGCCAAATCTCATTTGGGGATCCTGTTCTGTATGCCAATGGTGTCTCGGCGTTCGAGAGGCCCAATCAAGGGTTCGGTCGGGTTGCCGGCTTGAAGCCCATGACCCGGATGAATAAAATGACCTCAACCACACCAAAACGGCTAGCCCATTGGGATTCATGGGGTATACAACCGCTATACGAACCTATAGAAAGGGCACGACATGATTCACCTTGGATCCAAGCCTATTCAACTGGAGGATTATTCATGGGTTGTCATGAAATTGGGTGTGGCAGTTGTTTGTTGCGAGGAATTGTTCTATGGCAAGGTGAGGGATGCGGGGGTTTACCGAGTTTTCTCTTGGTGCCCCGCTTGGGGTTTTAAAGTTATTGTCAAGTTTGCAGAGGGTCCCTTGGTACCCTTTAAGTAGATAGACTTAGCAGGGTCAAATTGTGTGTGAATTTCACCTTTGGTGCAAAAGGAATCTTAGGGCAAGGGGTTTCTGAAGACTGTTGACCCCGGATTTATGTACTACGCGCTAAAGAATTGCACGCCACACACTTTGTTGTCCTACGATCATGGCGTAGTTTGGTTTACTCGTACGACACATTCCCATTCTAAAAGATACTCCTTGCCGCGTGCGCATGTGATTGTAGTCCAGCAGCACTGTGGCTTTCAGGCTGTCCATTGCACCTTGGCTTTCAGTGTGACGCAGCCACGGCTGCCTTTGACAGCCCCGCAAAAAAGCAACACACAGTGGCCGAATTGAGTAGCAAACAGATCGACCAAAGCTGGGGAGCCCGTCCCTTCGGGGTCCATGGGGCTGTGTGTGGTTGTGCTGGAGTTGACTCACTGTTTATCCAGGTTGCAGGCGGCCCCGTACGGTCGCTCTTGCTGACGAAAACAAACGAAGCGCTCAGACATTCGGATATCGTGACACCTCCAAACAAACAAGCAGCCTCTTCCAAGAGAGAGAAGGCAAAACCATATATGGGTGTGCCTGCCACCTGGAACCACCCTTAAACATGTGTTATTGCCCCAATGGGTCTGAACCCCTGAAGTCCAAGGCCCAACTTAATTTGGGGTGTGCAAGTTGGGCCCGTATATTCAAAAAGCTACCCGTAAGCAAGTCACGTACAGATAGGCCTTATAGAGGGATGGATTTTACTCATGGGTCAAAGGTTGGTGTGTGTGTACATGGATTGTGTGCGATTTTGAGACACTGACCTTGTTCTGGATTCCATGTTTGGCTAGACTTGACACCAGGGACCACTTTTTCCCCGTTTGCAGGAGACCTTCGATTTTTTGGGATTTTTTGAGCCCTTCGCCCTCAAGCCAACTCAGGCTTGACAGGTGCTCCAGGCGGTTCGGGTTCGGGGGCGGTTCTGTCCGGTGTTGGCGTTCCCTGTTCTTTTTGGGTGGCTCGTTTCTTTTTTTCCTTTGGGGGGGGGCTCCTCTATTTAGAGACAAACCCATTGGCGACAAAATGTAAAGGCGGCTTGTCGTTTCTTTTCTTTTTCTTTTTTTTTCGGGGGAGAGCGGTGCGGGGACCCCTTTTTGGGTCTCTTGAAAAAGGGAACCGAAGAGAAGCGATTGTGTTTTTGGTGGGGGTCCTCTATTATTGGAGACAAACCCCATTGGAGACGTTTTTTCAAGGGGATCTAGCACTACCCGGAGGTTCTTATGTTTTTATGCAGGAGACTTCAGCAAATGGACTGTTTGATTTCTCCTGTTTGGTCCACTTTTAGTTACCCAAGGAGCTTGAGGCGTAGATGGTTTGGGGGACTAGCTGCATAATAAGTAGCCCTAGACAAGGGGCGGGTCAGCAACTCAGCTCGCTGGCTCATTTAAGCACACCAACTTTTGCACGCACAATGTCAGCCACTTCTCACTCAATATTATTTCTCCATTTGGGAGGGATATGGGGGGGGGCTCTCTAAGTTTCCTGGAAACATCAGGCCATTTCCCATATTAGACCGGCAGCAATTTGGTTAAATGGGTTTTGGGCGGTTAGACAGGGAAAGCTGGCGTTTTAGCAAACCCATATACGCGTGAGTGCTGGTTAGGCTTGCTTGATCTCAGCACATGCGTATGCAACATGCACACGTATATATGTATGTACACATACATTTACATTCGAAGTTTGCACATTTGCAAATTTTCCCCGAGCACGCGAAGAATGTGTTTATCCACAAGTGTTGTATATAGTTACGTTGTTGCTTGTTTAGTTGTCTGTACCTTCTTCAGTGTTTTGTCTGTTCAAACAATGGGCCAACACCTGGGAACATGTGTGGTGTCCGAAAACGACGGGTGAAGCGAATGGACTCGGAATCAGCCCTTTGAACGATCCGCACAAACTCACCGAACGCCTGGACCACACCCCCTACAGATGCCGCGGGCCCTCAGGGGGAGTGTTGCGCGCACTTCTGCACGAAGCCTTCGGCGAAGTCGATCGCCGATCGCCGGTCACCGCCGTTTGGGCCGCGAGGCGACTGGGACAACCCCAAGCGGGTGGAGAAACTCGCAGATGGGCAGGCGAAGGGAAAGAGTCTCGCGGAGTTCCTGGACCTGGGGTAGACTTGGGGTACATTTGACGCTTGACCAGTGGCTCAAAGTGAGGCAAGCAATAGAATATACAGTCTACAACTTGGCCTAACTCCAACTATGGGACTTTAGTCGTGTTTTGGAAGGATTAGTTTAGCTGGCAATCAAAAAGGTTAGACATGCTTGGCCCATGCATCGGTTTGAAGCATGTGTGGTTGCTTTATTGCTTTGGTTGCTTTAGTCGTTTGCGCTGTTGCGTGGCGGCTTCTTCTCTTCCGTGGCTTGTTTGCATCGTGTTATGTTTGTTTGGGGGGTTTCTTGCTTGCGCACCTAAAGGGTTGACATTTTGTCACCTGACTGATACTTCACAAGCAACCGCCTAGTGGCGATGCTTGCAGAAATGAAAGCGCTGGCCCTCTCATCCTGTGTCGAGAATTCTGATCATCAGGCTCGGTCTTTGCGGGGCTCAGGGCTCAGCGTATTAAAAAACTTAGGGCTCACCATCATGTTGTCCGTGGATAAACCCCTGCTTGTTAACAGGGGTGTTCTCTCCAAAAGTGATAATCCCCCACTAAAAGGGGACACCCCCTAGCAATCAACCAGGAGTTTGCTTGATTTGGCACCAACATTACAGCCCAACAAAGACCTTCTGGGGTTAATCCTTTGGACGGCCCAACCCACTTAGCGTTTAGGTTCTGCAGCTTGTGATACCTAGAGCAAGTGTTGTCAAGCGGCATAGGATGCGATTCACACTTCGGTTCACGGAAAGTGGCGATTGCAGAACAATGGTGGGTGGGAAATGGGAACCAAACGGCTGCACAAAAGATCGATGGTTCGTCCTCCTTTGGTTATTCCTGCAAAAATTCATATGGAAAGAGAAAATGGGTTCCTTCCCAAAACAGGGGTCCTTTCCCAAAAAGGAGGTTTCCCCTACACAGGGTTTTGGCGTTACAGCTATCAACCTGCACACGTGTAATGCATTGGGGGGGGGGTAGTCAAATTATTCCACCAAGGATGGCAGGGTGATGTGCCTCGGGACAATGCGCAATGTTGAAACTGGGCTGGGTCTTCTCCGAAAGGCTCAGATCTTTTTTGTGATTCATGGACAAGAAAAACACAATACACGACTCTCCTTGTGGGAACCCCTTCTGGGTGCTCCATGTGAATGTTCAACGGAATGAAGGGCTAACGAGTTGCAAGTTTAGTGCTAACGTTATCACTGTTGGTGTTAAGGTATCCCACACCCCCCATCATCATGTGGACCTTTTTGCCAGACTTGTTTATGGACTTACGGGATCCGGTCTGGAGTGCTTGCTCACGCGGTAAGCGCCAGGCAATGAGCATTTGGCAGCAGAGTGCCCCGTGCGGGAGCAGCCAGGCAGCGCCTCCGGGGATGGGTCGTTGCGCGAAGCCAACGGCGCTGAAAGTGGCAGGCTCCAAGTTTTACCAGGTGGGGTGTTTTTTTCCCCCCCCCCCCCCCCGAAAAATGATAGTTTTTTTGGTTTCCATTTACACCAACCCCGAAAAGGGTGCCATGAAAGAAAGACAGACCCAGCTTGGTCCAAGGGGAAAGCAGAGAAACGAAACACGATGTTTGGGGTCCTGTTTTGACATATACTGGTTGCCCTGGCTGACCCTTCAACACAGTTGTTTCCAAACTGTGCAGCCAGTTTTAGGCACCTGAGAAGGTTACGTAAACTTCAAAGGGCCTGGCCCTTTGGACAGTCTCAGCCCTGCTTCGTCGTTGTGGCTGAAAGTTTGGATTGTTTTTTTGTCTTCGCCGCCCAGGGGTTGGTTGTCTGAGCCAAACTGTCCTGCGGTTGCAAGGGCCCCCCCGCCCCCCAAACCCAATAGCGGCTAGTGGCGACTTATAGGGTCTACCTGGGGGCTATTAGTTGGAGGGTCCAGGCATGCTTGTAGGAACCACCTACTTGTGCTCCCAGCTCCTTGCGTCATCTGCTTGGTTTCATTAACTGCTTCCCGTCTTTTGTCATGCTTGGTCAAAAACGATGTGACCGGATTCCCCCGTAAGGACCTTTCGGAAACAACACGTCCTGTTGGGTGATGAACATGTTTTGCTGGGCTTGGGGCAGCCCCGGGCGCCCTGTAAATTCAACCAATTTCAGGGCTGCGGCCCAGTGCGGGCTCCCCCTTAGTGCCAATCATCGATACCACTGTTGGACTACAACAAATTTTATTTGTTAGACAAACACACTTTCTGGCTCTAGGTTGCTCCAAATTGCAGTGCGTGCAGTGCACGTCTACTTTAGTCAACTGAGACAAATGTCTTTACTAAAGTCATTGCCATACTGGTGGTGTCAACCCCGTCCCAGATAAAAACCGGGCGGATGCGAGCCCCAGAAGATTCCCAAACACACGAACCCGTGTGTGCATGTTTCCAAAACGGTCTAAAGCAATGCAGGCACCTATGTCTAACGTGACAATCCGATCCTGTGATAAAGTAGCGTGTTTTTTTTCTAGAAAGCTAAAACCCTGCGCTTCCTCGACTATACTTTTTATCGGCCCCGACGACAACGAAAGGCCAGGGAAACATAAGCTGTAGAAAGCTAAACAGGCAACATCCCCAGCACCCCGACTGCATGTGTTTTACACGCGCAGCCATGGGGATGGTTTAACCCTCAGAGCCTGGTCCCAGATGATAGGTGTGGGAGGAGCTTGGGCTATGCGTGTATTTTTGTTCCCATGGAAATCCAAATGACACCATGCAGAAACGTAACCTCCCAAAATTGGAAGACCACTCCTTCGCTATTCCCGCTGACCGTGCTAGTTATCATAACCCTTGCCAAGTCAACCGGTTGGATACGGGCTGCTTGGTCTCGCACGTGGAAACGGCCGCGCTTGGGCACGTGGCGGCTTGGCGGTCCCAGAACTACCTCTACGCCAACGGCTTCAAAGAGTCCTGGCTTCTGGGTGGGAACCTGTGTGCACTCCGCAAGAGGACCGCGCAGAGGATGCTGGATTTGGGCATTCCGCATAGGCTCAGATCCTCAGGGTTTGAGCCTGGTTATGAAAGCAGCGCCAGTGGTGGGCGCTTACTCGATCGATCGCATAGGTTCGGTCAACACATGAGCAACGGTCAATATTGACCATCATGTAGTGTAGTAAAGGGGATGACCTGGGTCACACAAGCCCCAAACTACCACTAGGAAATGGGGCTCACAGAAATCCCTCGCGAGTTGGGGCTGTGCTGATCATTCTCCGTAGTCTACGGTTCACTGGAGCCACAATCAAAGATGAAGGTTGGCAAGGGACGATCCCAGCCATAAATGGGTGCCTTCGCTGACTGGTTAATTCTTGAAGCATGGATTTGTGGATGGACCCATTTTTGTACCGATCAGTTTTGATCATGCCTCATTGGGGGTTCGGGACATGGATTAGGCTCTGAATTCAAGTACCAAAACTTCCAGTTGCAGAAATGAACATGTTTTTTCTTTTGGTCTTCCAGGGAATCTATCACTACTAGAATTATTTATATTTTTTCCTAGGGACTTAAGCAACTGGAGGAAACCCAAATGCAGGGTTGAGGTTGTGGGAAGGGTTGGCTCCCACGTCAAGCTGCGCTTGGAAGGCAGTCATTTGAAAGGGCTCGGTTGCACAGAAGGCTCTGAGTCCTAATTGTCCTATGCTCGGGTGAAAGTAGGTGGCAGAATTCCCGGCATGTGGTATTTCTAGTGAGGGGTTGGCATCATACCCTTAAAGCAACCAAACACACCTGAAAAAGGGGTACCAACTCCAAAACAGCAGCCCCAAGTGGCCGTGGGTCAACACCAATGGTACCATTTATGGGGTAGATGCACCACCCATTTTAGAACCTATTTTATTGGGTGTGCTGGATGTTCACTAGTACGGCCAAGTGGGTTTTGACCCATAGCCAAGTGGGTTGGCACGCGCTTCGCAGGCGCCCCTCTTCCGCGCGGAGTTTGAGGTGAAGGGTGCAGGCCCACAAGAGGCCAGCAGCCGGCCACTTCGCGGGAACTGGGGTCATTATATTTGGCGGTTTCTGGGGGTTATCAATCAGAAAATGCGGAAACAAGCCAAGGAGCCGGATGGCTGGATTTTGACTTTGGGGTTATCAAAGTCAGAAAATGCGGGTTGTTTCCTTTTAACCCGCCACTGAACGGGGGTGACTTTGATTATGGTAAAACAATGAGGCTAGGGGAATCGGAGGCATTCGAGCCAAGGCCAAAGCGGTTGTGTCATTTTTGGAGTTCCTGGATCAAGTAGCTACTTTTTTCCAGCCACTTGACCCAGTAGCCCATCATTCGGCAAGAGTAGCTGGAAAATACAGGCACCTGGGGGTGCAGGTTGGTGGCATTTTCTTTTCCATATGTTCCTGGGGTCTGATTTTTGTTTATTTTAGAAAAGACGATCAATAGAATCCGAGCAGAACTGTTCTGTGGGCCAAGTTGTGAGTTGGATCTTACCGGGACACCAACACAACTCAGCCAGACATCCACCGCTTGAGAATCCGATTCCAGTTGGCACTGTTCCAATCCGCAAGCGAAAGTTTCACCTTTGGTTAAAGGGGTCCAGCTCTTTGGTGGTTTGCGGTTTTCCAATTTGGAATGTGGACAGTTCTTGCTCAACACTCTATTTTGACCAGCCGTAAACCGATTCTTCTTGGCCATGTCAGGTGGTTCGGTTCCTGTTAGCCCATGTAACCCTTAATCATGTTGGTACAACCAAGACCCCCCTGTGATTCTTGGGATACGCCACCTACCAAGTGGTGCGAAGAGGATTTGTCCGTCCACATCGGGGTAGTTTTGGAAGCAATGGTGGAGTCTCGAGAAGTTCATCAGGCCAACCACAGAAATTAGTCGACAGCATTGTCCTTGTTCCCCATTCGAAGGGATCACTATGCTTAGCCTGGCTGGATTGAAATAGCCGTTAGGTTTGCCACTTTTACTCGAGTCTTCGATTGGGTTGTTGTTATGGGCACCAATCCACTGAAATCAAGATGGGTGTCGCACAATACTGTCTTTGGAACTGTCAACCATGCCTTGTGAATAAGCGTTGGTGTGTGTGTGTGTGTGCGTGTGTGTTAGTGTCCAACAAACACACGAATGTCGGCAACTGTTCACATAATATCATGACCTCTTTACTTGTTGCGGAAAGACACATTTACATTCGACAAAATGCGCAAAAACCAGCCCAAAAGAAACCCGCTCCAAGTTCCAGGGCGAGGCAACGGGCCCTTGTGTGAAAGCAAATGTTAAAAAATAAAATAAAAAACAAATCACCTTCATTGTTTGAATCACCTTTGGCTCCCTAAGCCTAAAGTGCAAATTGCGCCTTTGTTCAATCGCAAATTGTGCAACCAGCCGCCCTGCCCAACTAACACACACCCCACACCCCACACCCCACCCCACCCCCCATCCCCCCACCCCCCCACCCAAAAACAAACCAAGCCAAGCCCGGACGCGTCGCCAGGTCTTCCATGCGATTGCGGCCAAACTCCAGGAGGTGCGCCTTCTCGATGGCTGAATTCGGAGGGTTTTTTGTTCTGGAGAAACACGGACCCCCGCGGGGTACGTGGGTTGTTTTGTGAATCACTATGTGGGTGGGGGTCAATAAGTGAGGGGGTGAATAAGTGGGTGGGTGTTTTGTGTCACTCCGGGGGTGGATGTACTTCCCTCTTCATGGCATATTGCGTGCATCCATCCCAACATTACGGAAATGCGTGCGATAAATAGAGGATTCCACCTAGAAGTGCGCGATGATCCGGTGTTCACTAGCAGCTCTTTGCGGTTATGTGTGCGAATACAGCTCAAGATGTTGTTGGCACTAACAGAGAGTTTCATTGTTTGTAGGATGCCCCGGTGTGTCTTTTTGCGTACCCTATTTTTGCAGGTCTAGATGAAAACCAAAAGGGACAGCACCATAGGGGGGGGAGAAGACACACACCAAACAATTGGAAAATGTGTCCGTTTGCATCAGCGACAGACACTTATTGGAGATACGTCAAGACTAGCGGCGTCTTTGGGATCAGTGCCATAGGTGGGAGTGATCCCTTGCTAGGTCCCCCAGTAGTGCCCTTTTTTTGGGGAGGGTTCTCCTGCTAAAATAGACTACAGAAAAAGGGTACCCATGGTGCCCTTATTCCAACCTCTCTACTGGAGGACCTAGCTTGTGTCGCGCAACTATTTGAGGGTTCTATACTATAGACTATATCTCTCTCTCTCGCCCAAGTGGTCTATATCTCTCTCCCGCCCAAGTGGTCACAACCAATCGTTGGCCCCGCTCACACCAGCTCCCCTTTAAGGGCTAGGCACACTGTCCACCAGCGAGCTCGTCCTGGTAATGTTGATCCCAGCTTACTATGGGGTGGGGGCCCCTCCAATAGTGGTCTAAATCCAATAACTAAACCCAAAAAACTCCTTAATTCATCAACCAGGGTGCATTGATTTGGGGTCAACATGATTCCCAGGCATTTGGCTCCCTGACCGCCAGGTTTTAGCGAGCTCTGAGTTTTTGCTGTGAGGGAGTCACCAGCTTCACCCTCAGCTGGTGTCTTTTTTGCAGGGTGCCCTTCCTACAACTAACATGGCACCTGTGGGGAGGTACCTGGAAGACTAACTTTCCTTTGAAGGGATGCCCTGGCAGTTGCCGTGTTAGTGGGAGGGAGGGGAATCCGGCTTACTTGTTCTGTTCCTGCAAAAAGATGCACCCTGGAGGTATGATTTGATTTGATTCAGATGCGTCAGGACTCATAGGCATAGGCCAGTGAAGGTTGGCACCTCGGGGTCTTTGGGTAAAAGCATTTGCTGAGACCTGCTGTGGATGGGAAAAGTCCATTTCGCAGCAGTGGGGACTGATGAAACATGAGAACCCTTTGTGATTTGTGGGATAAACATGGGTAAGCCACTTACTAAGTGGTGCAAAATTGATTTTGTCCATCCACAGTATGATATTTGTTGCTATGGGTCAAGCACTCCGCGGCACGCCATGTGTTTTCACATGCACGATTGATAGACAATAGGCTCTCTGGAGTTAGGCCTCGTCATCAACCTCTGGAAATATATGCCTTGGGATGGGTGCTCTGAAAATAGCCAAGGGGAAACCACCAATCGTTAAGCATGCCGGTCAAACACTGCGCGCGCAGTTGCGCCAACAGTCTGAGTTGTTGTTGACACATGCGCTTTGTCTCGGTGGGACCACTGAGTTTGTGTCTGCAGCGGGGTTGACAGAAAAACCCTGGATAGAATTGAAGGGAATCCGTTTGGTGATAAAGTTGGCATCGGCATGATCCTTATTGGTATCACATAATTTGAATGCGGGCCACTAATAGCGAGTAATAAGGCCTATTAAGGGGCTAACAGGGTTCCTTGTGGAGGGCGTTTTGTCGGGGTCCCCTTTTTGGGAACAAGCATGCTCACCAGAGAAGTCTTGCCAGCCATCCAGCGCATCCAAAGCATGATCAATGTGGGTTTCATAAGGTTTGCGTTTCACCATAACACCATGTTGTTTTGGAGTCTCCGCAGGAATTTGATTGGGTCCTGGAGGCTTGCTCCAATCAACACAGCGACACCGCAATGGTCTATGTTCATCAGACTTAGCTGACTATTTTATCTTTCCCCCTTTGGTTTCATTTCCCCTGTCAATTTGCACCTAGCCTACCGCTTCTCACTCCCTGAGTTCTTCTTTTTTTGGAAGACCATGTTGGTGGTGGACAAGAACAAACAAGTTTAGACTTATTGGCCGATCCACTCGGGAAGGGAGTTGTTCACACTCTTTGGCCTGTGGTTTTCATGCAACGAGCTTTGGCAGTTGCCGAGTCGCTTTTCGGGAGGCGCGCTGGAATCCTTCGCTGCGGAAGCTGAACCTCACCGGCTTCCACCGGGGGGTGCGGGGCATCCACGAGGAGTCGCCGCTCGCCGCCGGCTTTCGTGGGCCCGGAAAATCCGGGTCATAGATGGGTGTGGCTCAAAATTAAACGATCGGAGGGACGAACCGCAGGTTTTGGTCCATTTCCCACTTACCAGGACAACCCATTTTGGTACCGGTTTTTGGAGCCACAGCCAGATGTCCTTTTTGCTTGTTTTGGTAGAAAACTAGATGGCGATCCCTGGTTTACCTGCTGGTTTAATCATCTTCCAGGGCCATCTATGTCCCCTAGAAGCACACCTATGATCTGGATCATGCGTGAGTGTGTGTGTGTGTGTGTGTTTGTGCGTGAACCGCCTGAATCAAGGGTCCGCCGTTGCCACTTCGCTTGGGGCTTTTCCTAGCGTGGGTTGTCAAGCTGGCTGCCCTCAGGGCCAGCGAGTCGCCCAGGGGCATCTCACCAGCTTTCATGGTGGGCTCTGCACTTGAGCGGGTGGGCAAAGACCAAAAGCATGAAGAGTCAACGGACCCCTCTCTCTCTACCACAATGGCTTTCTGGTGTGTGTGCTTTTTGTTTTAGGGGGTGGGAATTTGTGTATCTTCTATTTGGGTTTCGGGATTTGTGTACTTATTTCCCCGGTTGGTTTTAGCTGGAATCTAATGACTAATGGAAGGTTTTTTTTTCCGGACGGCTGAAGCAAACTGGAAGCGATAATGTGTTGTTATTGAAAGGCTTTTGCAGCGGTCCTGGGCTTTGGGGCCTAAGCCGAACCAAAAACCCACCCTAAGCCCCAAACAACCTGAACCAATCCTGCCAGCCCTAACCCCACCCTGAGCCCACCCCAAGCCCACCGGACACCAACTACCCTAAATCTTACTAGAAACTCACACTAAGCCCACCTCAAGCCCACCCCAGACCCTTCTGAAACCTCTAGACCAACCACGACCCAAACAAGAGGACACCCACCATTTTGTGAGTTCCCATACCAGCACCCTCCGACTACTGCCCAAACGGCAGTAGATAGAAAATTTCCAAAAACGACCGTAGTTAGAAAAACTACTGTCAATTATTTTATTTGCGGGATGCCCATAGTCTAACTACTGCTAGCTACTGTTTACAACGGGGAGATGCCATAGCAGGGGTGGTATCAATCAAGGGGTGGCAGCAAGTGCAGCAAGCGCCTCACAGTGTGTCACCCGTTTCACCCCGTGTCACCTGCGTGTCACCTGCGTGTCACCCCGTGTCGCCCCCGTGTCGCCCCCGCGTCGCCCCCGTGTCACCCCGTGTCGCCCCCGTGTCGCCCCCCCAGAACGACAGTAGATCGATGCGAACTACTGTCGTTTGAGCGTGTCACCCCGTGTCGCCCCCGTGTCGCCCCCGTGTCGCCCCCGTGTCGCCCCGTGTCGCCCCCGTGTCGCCCCGTGTCGCCCCCGTGTCACCCCGTGTCACTCCGTGTCGCCTGCGTGTCACCGTGTCACCCCGCGGTCTTGTTTTTCACTGTTTGGGGCAACATGAAACGACCGTAGATCGCGGATCTACTGTCGTTTATTTTATTTTCGGAACTACTGCCAAATACCCGGTAGTTCCGAAAATAAAATTTAGACGGTGGTCGGAGGGTGCTGGTAGTTCCCATACTTTTTTGACATACCCATACAGCTTGGACACATCTGCGCTGGTGTTTGATGCTTTCCAAAGTGGAAGGGCAAAAGACTCCGTTGGTACGGTCCAACAATTTTTGCGGAACACTGCCATGTTCCGTAGTTCTTTCTTTTGGTTCCCCCCTTACCATGGGTGTATCTTGTCTTTTGCGAGCTTTTTTGCCTTTGGCCATGCAACTAGGTGTGTGTCATTTCTGTTTTTATTTGAAAAGGCAAACCAACAGGAGAGACCACTTTGAAGGATTCCGATTCCGATTGTGAGAACCGAGCCCAGTTGTTTCAGAGTTCCTTTTCAATCGACCAAATGGTTGATAAACCTGGCCCACTGTTTGGTATTTCAGCAGACTGCCTCCATGTCAAGTTCGCCTTGCAGGTATGCCAAACCTATCCCGCCAAAACTTGTTTTTCCTTGTTGATGTTTCCAGACTTTGGGACAGGTTCCGGGGTTCCCAAATGAGCAGTGTTTTTTACGGTAGTAAAGGGACCAAAAGGAGAGTGGACATATCAGGCCCCGCATAGGCACTTAACTGCACGCACGTAGGCACGCGTATCCACTTTTTGACAGTTGGCTCGAGTAGGCGCTGCGGAGGCTTGACTTGACAATTTGCCCATTGAAAGAAGGAAACAAGCGAAGATGTGGGGATACGCAGAGAGAAGGGCAGATTCGGGCCTACGCTTAAGCTGCAACTCATTGGGGTGGATGATGATTGAAATTGGCAGGTTGTAACCACTACTCAAAGGGCGCTTGGGTCGTTTTGGTCCTACAAACAAATCCGAACAACAAGCAGGGCTGTTTGGCTCAGCTGTCTTTCATGGAGCTTGGCCTTTTACTGTGCGCCACGGCGGTTGGCAAGCAGAGCAGACAATCCTGCTCACAGGAGCTAACACGGGGAAGACGTTTTGCAGCGTGGTCAGAAACATACCGTTTTCTGTTTGTGAGTTCGGTGTGTCCAACATAGCGGGCCTCCAAGTTAAGGTGGTTTCCCTTTAGATTCCTGCCACGTTCGATTCACTGAGCCCCTCGTTGACTGCTCGAACACACGGGCCTTTGTCTGACCGTGCTGCAGCCAGTCACACAGTTACTTCCTCCAGGAGGCGCCGAATGAGCCGCCCTTGCGTGTCGACAGGCAGCCTAACCTTGGCAGGCCTTCTTATTGACCCATCTTTGGTTGCCTCTTTCATTGTGATATTGCAATCACTACATGGGAAATCTTACCCATGGTCAGATCGAGGGCCCTAAACGGAGCATTGATCAACTCCCATTCTGTGGATGGACGAAATCCTGCACGACCGAAGAAACCCTGGTTTCGGATGATTCCCCTGTAAAAAACCCAACGAACAATAGTTTCCCATGGATCCCAAGTGGTGCGAACGGATTCTGTCCATCCACAGTATGTATCGTTATTGATCAACTCCCATATGATGTGGCCCATATGGGTATGGCTCAAAAAACCGGCACCAAAATGGAACCCTGGCAAGTGGAAACATGGACCAACACCTGCGTAACCCCAGCTCTTTAATTTTGAGCCACTGCCACATGATGCTTTTTGGATTGGAACGGGACTCCAGGAGTTTGCCACCACCAAGATCCTGGGCCTTGAGTTGACACCTCGGGAGCTCTTCGAATGGCAGGCGGGCGCTCGAAATCGGAAGGGCTCCGCTGGATGAATTTGGGGATCCGAGTAGATGGATTTCGGCCGTGGTCCTAAACTTTTGTGAGGGCCCCTTTTCTCACTCCCTGAGTTCAGTTTTCGGACTTGATCGTCGCTTCTTGGGTTTGGTTGCCATTTCAGTCGCAAAAGTTTGGTTACTTGATTTGGCGAGTCGACTCGTTCTGAAGTGAGTTTGAGGCCCAAACACTTGTGAGGAGCCCGCAAAATGGTTTTTGCTACAAGGAAGGCAACCGGATACCCCGAATCGCAATAACATGGCCAAGCACCACAACGCTTTAGGGCTACCTTCGCCCAGCCACAACTTCCTTCTGCAGTGGTTAAGCCTTGAATTCAACTGTCCCCGACCCGAATCAAAGTGGTTGGATTTCCACCCCTTTCTTTTGGGTGACTTAGCCATTTTGTAGAGGATCAGAAGGTGACGCCCTCTACCCCAAAGAAATGCCCTTCCTCCATCAAAGTGATGTCTCCAAGATGATTACAAGGAAATCCTCCTGTATGCCGGCTTCCTCTGCATTTCCGCTACATGATGGGGTAATTCTCCTGAGATGTCTTGGCATACTAGCAAGCGGTCCGCAATGCAGTCGCAGCTGCTCTCGCGCATGCTTCTGAAGCAGAAGCAAGCGGCGTGGACTTTTCTTTGGTGCGTGACATTCTTGCAGCCCAGCCGAGCCCCATCCCGGCTTCCTCCTCATTTCCGCTGGTTCGATTCTCCAAAGAAAAAACGGATGGCTAACCCCTAAAATTCGTCATGAATTCCTCTTATACGTAGCGATGGATGCCTCTGGGAGGTAGACGGAACCACCCACTTCAAAAGGAGCTCCACTCTACAGATACATCTTGCAAGGGAGTGCCCCCATTTAATGGAGCTCACTTCTCGACTTCTAACAACTCCCCCTTACGAGTGGTCCACCGAGAGGTTCGGCAATGAACCTTTTGAATCTCGGAGCAAAAGGAAGTGAGGAATCGAGCGGCCATTTTTGAGTGCGTCTTCTTTTGAGGGGACACCCCATAATGCTGGTTTTCCCTTTGTTTTCCCTTTGAACCCACAAAAGAAAGGTGCCCTGCACAGAAGACAGACCCCCATCCGTTCGCGAGGCGGCGAGCCACAATGCGAGCCTTGAGCGATACCTCGTGGCCGTGGAGTCGGATGAGGCGAAGTCGTGCGATACCGACCGTAAGACCCGAGTTGGTCGAATTCCCAGACTGTGGTCACCCTGTTGGGTTAGCTTCCCAGTGTTGTGGCCAGCGAAGAAAAACAAGAAGGCGTGGTTACGTTGTGCCAATCCACTGGATCGGAAGCAAGTGGTGGCAATGTTCGCGATGTAGCAACCAGACCCTGACCGTGGGGGGATCCGGGTCTCCTGTCGAATTCGTATTTTGATGACTACAGATTAGCGCGGAACACGGAAACAAAACCATTTCTAGAGGCAACCCCTGGGAAATGGACTTCCACTGGAGTAAACTATGCATCAGCTGAGCACTTCTTGCTGTGTCAAGACTTGGAGCGC
Organism: Effrenium voratum; assembly: GCA_963377175.1. NCBI lineage: Eukaryota > Dinophyceae > Suessiales > Symbiodiniaceae > Effrenium > Effrenium voratum. Next base: position 1,246,240 of record CAUJNA010003372.1, on the reverse strand, counting down.
AAATCAGCCTTAAGGATTGACTCCACCCACTGTGTCCTCGGCTTTCAACAACTACCTGAGGGTCTCCTTTTGACCCTTAACATACTGTTGGTGACCCAACAGGAAAAGGTCATGATCTTCATGTTTGAAGGGTCATGGCGACTCCAGGTATGTGACTTATCCATGTTTGGCTGTTCTGTTTTCTTTTTTCTCCTATAAGACGGACACCTGTAAGGACTGGTTTTGAACCTTGAGTAAATGATCCTCAAGGCTTGCTGTTGTTGATACATCCTCCACACGCTAATATGTTCTGTCAAGAGGTTATACGCTGGTCCTTTTTAATGGGCTTTCCTCTTCTATTGCACTCTCCTGGGCATGGAACATGGGATTTCAAGCCACCTTTTTTATACCAATAACACCTCCTTTACATGTGACAAAGATGGTAGCATGATGGAATCACAGCTTTGGATTGGGATTCTCCTTTGACATTCAGAGCAGAGCTTAGGAGATTCGTAGATTAGCTTCAATTGCCGAGATCCTTGGAGTTACGGAAAACTCCGGTCAGACTGCCTGGACCCTCAAACTACCCATAAAAAATGGGAGGGGGAAATCACCAACCATTTTGTTTTGGGCAGTATAACACATGCCGTCCTGCACCCGCCGCCCTATATGGCCGTGGTTGTCAAAACCACTGGGATCCCATTTTGGCGGTCCCGGTTCACCACTCATTTTAGAACCTATTTGAGTGGGGATTGGGATGTTCACTGGGGTTACGGGGTTTTGACCCATGGCCATATATCAAGCAGACCGAAGTTCTCTTTTGGAGGGTTGGGTCCTAGAAAAAGTTGTCTGACACTGCCATGGTCCCCGGGGCTTTTCTGGCTCATGTTGACCCCAGGGCTTCGCATCCCTGAAACGGAACACCTGATTCATGACAGGGTTTACTTATCAGGTTGGCACGAAAGCCGAACTACTAGCAACTACGCCTAGTCAAATGAGCTTGCCCGTGATCAAGATGCCGTAGAGATGTCTGAATTGAGGTTGATGATTGCGACTTAGTCTAGGTCCCCCAGTAGTGCCCTTTCACCATTTTTTTGGGGGAGGGTTTCCCTACTAAAATAGGCTACACAAATACTCTTATTCTAACCTCTCTACTGGAGGACCTAGTAGTGCAGATGGCTGTGTCCATTGTTGGCTACCCTCTTTTCGTGCTGACTTTCGGGGTACCGTAAACTTCAAGAACCAACCTTACGCTGAGCCAGGGGCAAAAGATCCAAGAAGCGCAGACTTGATCATCATTTTTAAACGGGATAACACGGCTAACTGCCGACATTGATTATACGGCAATTAAATCCGGGCGCCTTGCTGCCTAAGGAAGTACTTTCACTCCTTCCAATCCTTCCAACATCCTCAAAGGGTACACTTGGTATGGCTTAGTAAAACATACACACCCACATAACACAAAACCATTTACTGTTTAGTTTGGCTCCAAGTCCTAAATGAAGCATCCATCACTGCCGTTTTGGGGGTCCAAATCCTAAAAAACAGACACCCCCCATGTCACAAAGATATAAGCTCACGTAGCTTTAGGGCCTCTGGAGCCCAGGTTTCCAAAGGAGCGCTATCCATGGAATCGACTGGAGGGCTCCGCAGCCAGGATCCGCAGGTGCCATCCTTCGATCAGTCGGCCGGGAACGCCCAGCCGAGTCGGAACGACGTGTCAGAGGTAGCACATAGTCACTAGACCCCTGGAACAGACCGGCCAAGCAGAGAAAATACGGGGTAAATAAGGCTTGACAGTCATATTTTCATACGCCCAATAGAGTAAATAAGGTGTGCAGCAGTGTCATATTTCTTCTGGTTGAAATCAAGTTGGGTTTTCCATTAAACCCACAACAAGTTGAAAACTGGTTGCAGAGGGGTCAACATCAACCAGGCTTCAAGATGTTCAAGACGGTTCAAACCTTGAATCTCACGTTCTGCAAGGCTTGTTTGCGAGCTATGTCGTGACTGGTGGCACAGCCAGAAGCTGGGGAAACGCATGCACGGGCGTTTCCTGAAGCTCCCGCTTAAAGGGTTCACGGGAGAAACGCGTAACGCTCAGAGTCAGCATGCATCTTGTTGGGCAAACGTTTTGAAGGGAAAAGCAACAGGAAGCCAGCTGTTAGAGGGCTCAGTTCCGCCTTTGTGGTGTTGACCCTGAATCATGTTACCTGCTGAGAAACTTTTGATTGGAAGCCATCACCAAAAGGTCATCCGATTGGAGGTCCTGGGATGCTTTGGGGAATCGAAAGGAATCCGCTTTCTTACCCAGCTTGTTAGGTGCATGATTTTACGAATGACCTCTTTTTCATAGGGCATTCAGTAATTAACTTCTTCATAAGCTGTTGACCCAGCTTAGAACCAATGGGTTTTGGGCACTACTCAGTGCTCAGATGAGGCAGGCCAGGAAAGCATTGCGAGGTGGGATCATTTGTCCCTTTAATACCACCTCTGAGGGTCGATGGCACCCGACTTTGGTGTGGTTTCTGAGTTGGGCTGACTGGCCTGTTGGCTGGTCCTGGTTGCTTGGCTGGCTGGTTGGTTGGTTTGTTGGTTGGTTGCTGTCCTTTTGGGTTTTTCACCGCAGAGATGATGAGATCTTTACCACCAAGAGCTGATTCGGGTGATGAGACTCTTTTTGCTACTGACTGATGCTCTGCAGACTGGATACAGGCTTGGTTGGACGTTGGTGGAGCTTGGCGATGTGGTGAGTGTGTGTGTGTGTGTGGGTGTGCGTGCATGTTGGGTTGTCTTGTTTCCAGCCTTCCCGACTTAGCCTCAGCTGACCGATTCTGCGTACAAGGTGATGAGAGGCAGCCAGTTCTATTTGTGCTTGTTCCCGCGTGAGCTGACTGTTTTTTTTTCCTGGCTTTGCACACGTCCAACTACTCAGTGTCCATCGACCTTCACGTCAAACTATCCTACTCTCCCATGAGTGATCGGTTGTGGAAAACAATGTCCTTTGAAAGGGACCCTCTGGCGGATTCCATTATGTGCACGGGAGTGTACCTGCTTTAGCCGGATTCTGCTTCAACTTGCTACGCAACTAATAGGAGCGGTCGCGGCATCAGCAGAGATGATGAGATCCTTTACCACCAAGAGCTGATTCGGGTGATGAGACTCTTTTTGCTACTGACTGATGCTCTGCAGACTGGATACAGGCTTGGTTGGACGTTGGTGGAGCTTGGCGATGTGGTGAGTGTGTGTGTGTGTGGGTGTGCGTGCATGTTGGGTTGTCTTGTTTCCAGCCTTCCCGACTTAGTCTCAGCTGACCGATTCTGCGTGCAAGGTGATGAGAGGCAGCCAGTTTTGTTTGTGCTTGTTCCCGCGTGAGCTGACTGTTTTTTTCCTGGCTTTGCACACGTCCAACTACTCAGTGTCCATCGACCTTCACGTCGAACTATCCTACTCTCCCATCCGCGAACATGGAACCTGAGTGAGAGGTTGTGGAAAACAATGTCCTTTGAAAGGGACCCTCTGGCGGATTCCATTATGTGCACGGGAGTGTACCTGCTTTAGCCGATTCCGCTGCAACTTGCTACGCAACCAATAGGAGCGGTTGCGGCATCAGCAGAGATGATGAGATCCTTTACCACCAAGAGCTGATCTTGAGTGATGAGACTCTTTTTGCTACTGACTGATGCTCTGCAGACTGGATACAGGCTTTGTTGGACGTTGGTGGAGCTAGTCGATGTGGTGAGTGTGTATGTGTGTGTGTGCGTGCATGTTGGGTTGTCTTGTTTTCAGCCTTCCCGACTTAGCCTCAGCTTACCGATTCCGCGTGCAATGTGATGAGAGGCATCGAGTTCTATTTGCGCTTGTCCCTGTGTGAGCTGACTGTTTGTTTCTTTCTGGCTTTGCACACGCCCAACTAGTCAGTGTCCAACAACCTTCACATCGAACTATGCGTCAGTGCAAGCTGACTTGTCAAGCCACTTCATGGAATGTTTGGACCCAACATCCTGGCCACCTCTCAAGCGATGCTGAACGCACTTGTGAATTGCGCGTAAAGAGGATGGCCGCCACTGGACTCTTATCATCAGTGTCCCGGCTGCAGAGCATCAGCAAGCACGTTTGTCCTCTATATGAAACTATTGTCACTGCGACGCATGTGTTGCAGAACTAAAATGCCGTTGAGCAGCCGCAGACTAGTCAGTTGGACAGGCTGTGTCAGGCTTGTTTTTCAGTTTGTTTCCGACTGATTGCCAGTCGCATTCTTGCCCACGCCCACCCGCTCTTGCATTCGTGTAACTTGCACAATGGATAGCAAGCGGTCTCGGAATCAGCAGAGATGATGAGATCTTTTACCACCAAGAGCTGATCTCGGGTGATGAGACGCTTTTTGCTACTGACTGATGCTCTGCAGCCGGGATACCGATGATAATTGTCCAGTGCCGGCCATCCTCTTTCTGCGCAATTTACAAGTGTGTTGGGTCCAGACATTCCATGAAGTGGCTTGAAATTTACTTGACGTTGCTTGACATTGCTTGACATGGCCAGAGTATGCACGTTTGTCCTCTATATGAAACTTATTGTCACTGCGACGCATGTGTTGCAGAACTAAGATGCCGTTGAGCAGCCGCAGACTAGTCAGTTGGACAGGCTGTGTCAGGCTTGTTTTTCAGTTTGTTTCCGACTGATTGCCATTCTCATTCTCTCACACCCACCCGCTCTTGCATTCGTGTAACTTGCACAATGGATAGCAAGCGGTCTCGGAATCAGCAGAGATGATGAGATCTTTTACCACCAAGAGCTGATCTCGGGTGATGAGACGCTTTTTGCTACTGACTGATGCTCTGCAGCCGGGATACCGATAATAATAGTCCAGTGCCGGCCATCCTCTTTATGCGCAATATACAAGTCTGTTGAGCATCGCTTGAGAGGTGGCTAGGATGTTGGGTCCAGACATTCCATGAAGTGGCTTAAAATTTACTTGACGTTGCTTGACATTGCTTGACATGGCCAGAGTATGCACGTTTGTCCTCTATATGAAACTTATTGTCACTGCGACGCATGTGTTGCAGAACTAAGACACCGTTGAGCAGCCGCAGACTAGTCAGTTGGACAGGCTGTGTCAGGCTTGTTTTTCAGTTTGTTTCCGACTGATTGCCAGTCGCATTCTTGCCCACGCCCACCCGCTCTTGCATTCGTGTAACTTGCACAATGGATAGCAAGCGGTCTCGGAATCAGCAGAGATGATGAGATCTTTTACCACCAAGAGCTGATCTCGGGTGATGAGACGCTTTTTGCTACTGACTGATGCTCTGCAGCCGGGATACCGATGATAATTGTCCAGTGCCGGCCATCCTCTTTCTGCGCAATTTACAAGTGTGTTGGGTCCAGACATTCCATAAAGTGGCTTGAAATTTACTTGACGTTGCTTGACATTGCTTGACATGGCCAGAGTATGCACGTTTGTCCTCTATATGAAACTTATTGTCACTGCGACGCATGTGTTGCAGAACTAAAATGCCGTTGAGCAGCCGCAGACTAGTCAGTTGGACAGGCTGTGTCAGGCTTTTTTTTCAGTTTGTTTCCAACTGATTGCCATTCTCATTCTCTCACACCCACGCGCTCTTGCATTCGTGTAACTTGCACAATGGATAGCAAGCGGTCTTGGAATCAGCAGAGATGATGAGATCTTTTACCACCAAGAGCTGATCTCGGGTGATGAGACGCTTTTTGCTACTGACTGATGCTCTGCAGCCGGGATACCGATGATAATTTTCCAGTGGCGGCCATCCTCTTTCTGCGCAATTTACAAGTGTGTTGGGTCCAGACATTCCATGAAGTGGCTTGAAATTTACTTGACGTTGCTTGACATTGCTTGACATTGCTTGACATGGCCAGAGTATGCACGTTTGTCCTCTATATGAAACTTATTGTCACTGCGACGCATGTGTTGCAGAACTAAGATGCCGTTGAGCAGCCGCAGACTAGTCAGTTGGACAGGCTGTGTCAGGCTTGTTTTTCAGTTTGTTTCCGACTGATTGCCATTCTCATTCTCTCACACCCACCCGCTCTTGCATTCGTGTAACTTGCACAATGGATAGCAAGCGGTCTCGGAATCAGCAGAGATGATGAGATCTTTTACCACCAAGAGCTGATCTCGGGTGATGAGACGCTTTTTGCTACTGACTGATGCTCTGCAGCCGGGATACCGATGATAATAGTCCAGTGCCGGCCATCCTCTTTCTGCGCAATTTACAAGTGTGTTGGGTCCAGACATTCCATGAAGTGGCTTGAAATTTTCTTGACGTTGCCTGACATTGCTTGACATTGCTTGACATGGCCAGAGTATGCACGTTTGTCCTCTATATGAAACTTATTGTCACTGCGACGCATGTGTTGCAGAACTAAGACGCCGTTGAGCAGCCGCAGACAAGTCAGTTGGACAGGCTGTGTCAGGCTTGTTTTTCAGTTTGTTTCCAACTGATTGCCATTCTCATTCTCTCACGCCCACCCGCTCTTGCATTCGTGTAACTTGCACAATGGATAGCAAGCGGTCTCGGAATCAGCAGAGATGATGAGATCTTTTACCACCAAGAGCTGATCTCGGGTGATGAGACGCTTTTTGCTACTGACTGATGCTTTGCAGCCGGGATACCGATGATAATAGTCCAGTGCCGGCCATCCTCTTTATGCGCAATTTTCAAGCGCGTTGCGCATCGCTAGGATGTTGGGTCCAGACATTCCATGAAGTGGCTTGGTTAGATGTTGGTGGAGCTGGAGCTTGGTATTGCGTTGGGTTCGGCTGCACTGGAAGCCTTGCAGAGTGTGCCTGCCTTTTTGGCTTTGAATGAGGGCTATGCCGTTGAACAAGGTTACTTGTTGTACCTAGGCAAAGGCAGATCGAAACCCAGGGTGATAGATGTCCCCAAAAAAACAACAACCACCCCTCGGTTTTGGTCTACCTTGCGGAGAATAGTCAAAAATAGATGGCGCGCATGGTAGTCAGGGTATTGGGCTTAGACGGTGAGGAGTTGCTTGACACTGTCCTTGCTTGACATTGCTTTACTATTTTCTTTTTTTAGCACCAGCCAACCATGCCCATGCTTGCGACTCTCTCCGCTTTTGCCCCTGTTGGCTCTCGGCTGACGCTGCTGCATTTGTAGACAATGCACTGGAGCGAGGCAGAGATGATGAGATCTTTACCACCAAGAGCTGATCTTGAGTGATGAGACTCTTTTTGCTACTCACTGATGCTCTGCAGACTGGATACAGGCTTGGTCGGCATGGCTTGGCCGCGTTGCGTTGGGCTGTCTTTTTTCAATTCAGGCAGCAGGCGTGGCTGTCTGAGTGAGATGCGCAGCGTGGTTGTGTGTACAGTGCATGAGGCTGATTCACATTCCTCAGCAATGCTCTACATTGCTTGATTTTTGTTGGCTTTGAACAAGCCGAGCTGATCAATATCAAGCAGCGTTCATGCCTATTCAGCTGGGTACCAAGGCGGTTGCGATTCGTTGCAGCCCAATCTGGGCTTTTGCAGCAGGTTGCAATTATCAGATGACAGAGTTGTGCGGATCATGCTAAACCGTGTCTCGCTTGTTTGCTCATAGATTGCTACGCCAGAGGATGCTTGACATGCTTGCCTGCAATGCTTCCCCATGCTCACGCATTGCGGCCCACGCCCATCCCTTCTTAATGATTGCCCCGGTCTTCTGTTGCCTAATTAACTCTGCTGCAACTTGCAGCGCAATGGATGGAAGGGTGGGCCCTTGGAATGAGCAGAGATGATGAGATCATATACCACCAAGAGCTGATCTCGGGTGATGAGACGCTTTTTGCTACTGGCTGATGCTCTGCAGATTGGCCGAGCAATCCCGCACATGCCTTTTCGCCATCGTGGAGAGCTTGCGGACAGGGTTTTCTATGATTTGGATGGGTGCTTCTTCCAATCAGGAACCAGGGTAGGAAATGGGTTCCTCATCTTGAGACAAGCGCGCATGCTTGCAAATGGTACTCTAAGCGCCCTTGTACTTGAGGACATGTGGGGTTTGAGGGACCTTCATGATGGGTGATCTCATGTTTCCCCCTGATCGGTACTCTCGCCAGAACAAACCCTGAGCTCGGCCCCAACTCATATTAAAAGCAAATGGAGCTAATTCAACTTGCACTAGCATTTGGACCCGTCCCCCGCCCACTAACGGGGAACGATGGAATCTTTGATTAACCTCCACACAAGTGGTCCGTGACTACTCGTAGTCTATGAACCTGAACCTGATCAAGTTTTTGTTTAGCGAAGAGATATACATCAGCAATTCTAAGCCTGACCTGAACTCATATCAAAAAACATCATGATTCTCCACAACAACCAGGGACACCTTCCCATATAAATAAACAGGGGTTGACTAATAGTGGGGTCAACATTAGCACAATTCCTTGGTTACTTGTTATTTTTTTGTTCGGGAAAAGTCAACCTGGTGTAGCTAATCCAGCGGCAAAGCCTCGTCGCTCGCAGGTCGTGGCCAGACAGTGCCTGGCCGCCTATGAGGTCCTTGGGGGAAGGGCGCGTCTCACCGATCGACAGTGTGTCAGGTAAGCCCCGATTGGTGGTTTGCATTGGTGGGAACTTGGGATTTTGAACCCTGGTTCTTGTACCGTGGAAACCATTCCAATCCTGACCACCAAACAACCAAGCCACCAATGCGTTCCTTTTGGGGAAATCAACTGGGAAAAGAAACGTCTATGCCTCAAGTCAAAAAATCATGGAACCCTGTTTTGGTTCTTGGCTACTTGTTTCCCGGACATTGGGAAACCACTGCTTCGGCTGGTTCTGGCTGTTTTGTTAGGTTCTGTCCATTGTGCCATGCGCAAAGAACACAGCTTGTTGCTGACATGCTAATGGTTAAAAGTGCTCCAATCGAGCTGTGGCAGGCCGCGAAAGAGTCATTCGGGTATGTTGATTTTTGCTCGGAATCGGAAGATGGGTATCCTAAGAAAAGGACACGCCTATTTGGTGGTATAAGGGTCCATTCCTTTTGGTCTGAGAGTACCCCACAACCCGATTCTCTTTATTTAGATCCTAGTCCCTTCTGACATGCATCAATGATCCATCAACAAATGCGAAGTGAGCCCATTGGCGTCCTGGTTTTGTTTCGCGTCGCGACTGGCGACTGCGCCGGTTTCCAGCTAGCAACGCGGGCTGCCATGGAAGGGCCAAACGCGCCACTCGGAGTCGCCGTCGCCTTTCCATCCGCCAGGTGGTGCCTGGCACAGCAGGCGGGAGGGATGGGGAGGTTTGGTGGCCTGGAGGAAGACTTTTCTGTGGGAGTCTGCGTTTTTGGGCGGCTTTTGTTGCCCTTTGTCAAGTGTTTTCGTTGTGCTTTTGTTGAGGGTGTCACTTCGTTGGATTGGTTTGGGGAAATCAAAGGAAACTCATCATTTTGGGGGTCCCCCCCAGTTGCGCAAGGATTTGGGCCCCGGCAACCCCGGTCTCCCAGCAGAAAGGGTCCGCTGCTGAGCCTCCCTTTGGACTTCCCAAGGTTGAAGTGGAAAATGGGCTGATTGAAAGGGGCTGTTCCACGGGCGTGTCTTGATCTTGGAGGGTACCCTGGAAAGGTAAAAGAAAGGAAATGAGAGATAAAGACATATGTAAAGGATCAGCATATCATGACAACTCCAAAAGAGAAGAGTTAGAAGAAGAAGAAGAAGACCAATAGATAGATTTCTGGGCGGGTTCAAGGAAAACAAAAGGGGTACCATCCATTTTGTGGGTTAACCTATTTTGAGACAAGCGCCTCCTCCTGTGGGCGTCAAACAATGGCCCATGACTTGTTCATGTCCCGGACCTCCGGTGTGTTTGTGCTTCTTCTTTCTCCACTGGACGTTTGGATGGCCGTCGCAAGGGTTCGTCGGTCTCTTCTTTTTCTTTCGCCCTTTGGCCAAGTGAGTTGAGAGGTTTTGGTTTTGGACAATGGCCCCTTGACCTTTCTATTGGCTTGCCCCAACTCAAGATGGAACTCCGGGGAAGTGACCCGTAGACATCTCCAGGTACAGTTTTGCTTGTTTTGCGACTTCGCCTCTTTTTTTTCTTTAGCTGGGGTGTTTGTGACCCTTGAAACTGCCGCGACGAGTACCGACCTTGCTGCATGTGCATATGAGCAAGATAATCTGTCTCTGCGGAACCCTCAAAATGGTTGGTCTCCTTTGGTTTCCCTTTAAACCGAGAGAGAAGGTACCCCTCGGAAATATGGTTTACCTTTATACCCCGTCTGAAGATGTCGCGACTCCAAAACGCGCAAGGCCGAATGGACAGCCCTTTGATTCCCCGGGTACCATCGGGGCTGGGGGGTTCCCCACGGCTCACGTGCCTCCATTGGGACGCCCCCTCCCCAAGTCTAGATCTAGGGGGCATACAGGTCTATCAATGAAGCCCAAGTTGTTTGTTGTGTTCCCCCTCGCCTGCGCCCTTGGCTTGTTTTTCTTTGGGATGGTCATGGATGGCCTCTTTGCCTTGTGCCTTGTGCCTCGTGCGATCCCTATGAACCAATGAACCTCACGCGTCGCTTGGCGTCAGATGGGAAGCTGGCGACGCGCGTGCGCATGGCGCAGCACCTCAACCCCAATGTCCGGCCCTCGGATCGCGACATCGCTACCGTCCGGGACGCGGCGCTGTGTAAGAAGAAAGGAGAGCGCTTTCCTTTTGTTCTTGAAATCCTAAGAGGGGTAGGTTTAGGGGGGGTGAGCAACAGGGTTCCTTGAGGTTCCCCAAGAAGAATGGTTTTCCACATAGGTTTCCAACCCACAGATTCGTGACGGAAGCCTCCACAAAGTAGGGAATCCCTAAGGGGGCGGGGGTGGTCCAATCGCCAAGGCTCCCTAAGGCTCCCTAAGGAACCCGAAGGAACCCGAAGGAAACTTAAACACATAGGGGCGTGTGCTTGGCTGTACCCCTCTTTCAAAGCAGTGGCTTGGGAGGTTTCGCAGAAGGAAAGAGAAGTTGAGAGTCTTCCAAAAGCCGTCAGCTTCCATGATTGTTGGTTTTAGGGAAACTGGAAGAGAAACCCTTCATGAATTGCGGGTTGGAGACAAGCCCATGTTTGGGGCGTGCCCTGGCCATTGACAGGCCTTTCCAAGCAGGACAAGAGACCCGTAGCTTGTGGGAAGATAGACATGTTTCTATCCCAAACAAGGATAGCAGGGCCATGAATTTTAATCGAGAACCACCAAATCGTGGATGCCCACAAAGGGTCACCCATTAATTTTATCCCACAGGAATGTTACCTTGCTCCTCGTTTGCTGTTGCGGGGAGCTTCTCCTACAGAAAACATGGAACACGTGCCAATGTTGGAGTGACCCTGGCCGACCCCTGGGGCGGTAAGGTATTTTGTTCATTCCCTGCCGAGAACCGTCCGATGATTCACTCCTTTCACACACTATCACGAAAGAATCAAGAGCTTGTACTCTTACAGGTCGATGGCATACGACAGCTATTTCAGTAACCCGTTTTCGCATGGCGTCGCGGCAGGTGTTGGGAATGAACAAAAAGGGGATTCCAACAAAAGAAAAACCATCTCGGCGATGGTTTTTCTTGGGGTCATTCCAATTCATGTCCTGCTGAGAGCCAGCAAGAATTTGACAACCCACAAGGTGAAGAGGCTTGGTCCCGAAATGGCCCCTTGTCAGTCTGTAGGGTCTCCAAAAAGCACTTCGGGGTATTTCAAAAATGGGTACCATGACCTTGCTGAAGTCACAAGGAGACTGCAGGCTTTTTGCCGTGGCCCCGAAAGGTGCATTGATTCCCAGTTCCTTTGGTAAGTATGAGAAATATGGGTGTTTTTTTTGCGGGTACCCCCGTTTGTGGTTTTAAAGGGAAGCCAAATGGAAATCCTCCACGCTGGGAGGTCCCCGAAAAAAGAGACACCCATGTGGGGCTGTTGTTGGTTTGCGGAGGAGCTGGGCGGCACGCAATCATCAAACAACAGCATACCCACCCAATACCCAAATTTACTATGCCGTCGTGCGGAACCACACATTCTTGTCCGGGGCTCATATGAAAAGGAACACCGTTTGGCCTTACGTTAAGTTTCAAAGCAACCCAGGCGTAAGTGGGAACCCAACAGTGACATTGAATGCCACCAACAAAAACCCGGCAGCCCATCTTCGCGGGAGCTACGTTTTTTTGTTGACGCCTTCCCCTTGCCGTCGGTGATATGCCCTGGCAACTTGTTTTATCTCCTTTGCCTTATGCCCGCAACGAACACCAGCGATCGTTGTCAACCCAATGAGCTTTGCGCCCGAGGCTTAATCAACCGGTTGAAAATAAATTCAGAAAACGGGGAGATGCTGAAGTACTCTTTTGCACCCTCCCGAACACAACACAAGCTCAAAGTGCACGTTGACCATCTGGGCAGCGCTAGCTCAAAATGCTCGCGTACCGGGCACCCAAATGGCGCCCTTTCTTCTTTTGTTCGTTGGTGTTTCCCTTGTAGAATCCAGTGCCGCATAAACACATAATGATTGCAATTCTCGCCCGCGCGAAAGTTCACCAGGGTCTCCCAACTCGAACCCACGGTCTTGCCTCGAAAGTTATCATGGGTCAACATTAAACCAGACAAAAAAAAGGAAAACACGCAGGTTTTGGTCCATGTTTCCACTCGGGTAAACCATCTGGGGATTACCCTATTTTCGCCCCACAGCCATCCGCCTCCCGCGCCGAACGAGGCGGGGCTGGTGAGCCACTTCGAGTTCCTCTGGGAGAAGACGGCCATCGCCATGCTCGGCACCTGGGCCTCCGAGGTCAGCGAAGAGGCGAGTCGGAAGTGCCGGTCCACTCGGGGGAGTTGCTGTCGTCCATGTTTTTCAGATTTTATATTTGTTTTGTTCTTTTTTCATCTTGTTTTTTTTTCCGCTGTTTGTTCAAAAAGGGATCAAAGGGAGTCTCTTGTACTGGCTTGTTTTTTCTCCGCTGGGAAGGGAATCTAGGTATTCCTGTTGGTTTTCTTTTGAAAACTACTAAACAAGGGGTACCATCAAAACAAGACCTACACATGTACCTTTCATTTGCTTCATATGTGTAATTGTTTGTTGGTTTTAAAAGGAAGTTTGTTTGGTCGAAAGTACCGGTCGATCGGATGAATAGCCCCATCCACATGGAAACCGGCTGTGTCTTGCAAGTAGAAGGCTATGATCCTAAAGAACAGGAGAACAACCCATTCCGATGCGGAAGGTGTCACGCATGCAGGATTTTTACTGGGGTAGTCAATGGCCCATTTTTGGCGGGCAGGGTAACCAGCTCGAAATTCGGCCCTTTGTGGGGACGAGTTCAAGGACATTTTAAACAACCACGGCTGTGGGTCAGAAATAGGTACCCACAATTGGAACCCTAGTATCGTAAATGCTACCAAGGACTCAAACCTGCGTTTTTGTTTGGTGCTTTAATTTTGACCCCCATACCCATGTTGGTCAAGAGTACTATCCCCGGATGAAACAAAAAACAACACACACACACACCCTACTAAGGTGTCGAGCCCAAAAATGATCCGGAATCACGCAAGAAGACCACGCACGACTCCCGGGGACGGGGACCATGACCATAGGCCACAGGTGCTTTCACGGCACGAAGCGGGTAAATGAGCTCCAACAACTCCAGCGCCTATTGTCTTGTTTTAGGGTACCCCTTTTTGGTGTGGTTTAAGCGAAAACCAAGAGGAAGCCTCCTTTTTTGGGGTGAGTCCCCTACCAAAAAGACAGACCCATTTGGTTTTGATGTTTTTTTAAAGTACCCGTCGGCCCTAGAATACTTGTTCTGATCCCAAGGGCTGCTGTATTCCTTTTTTTCCCAAGAGATGCTTGCTGGATTCCATGTTTGTTTTGTTTGCCGGCCCGGTCGCTTTGTTGGACAAGTGTGAGCATCCATATGGGAAATGTATGTCGCGACGTCAATTGATCTGGAGGTGCAAGCGATACATCACCCGAAGTGAAGGTTCTTTCTTTGGGTGCAATTCTTATTTCTGGTGAATCATTATGATTTGGCACAATGTTGACCCTGGATCCAGGTAGAACCCGTCCAAATTGTCTGGGAGTGCTCCCTCGCAAAGTGGTCTGAATCCCCACTAAACAGCGACACCCTATGATTCAACCAGGTTTAAATTAATCTGGGGTTCCCATGAACAATATGTTTGACTCCGTGTCATTTACCACCGCCCCACTTTTTCTAGAAACACTGGGTTGACGAGTACGACTTGGCTGAGTTTTGATCAAGCAGAGCTTGCCATTTTGCCCCCCAAAGGGCCTTAGGACCTGGGTCTTAAGCTGGCAAAGCCACCGGGTGTTCGGGAACGAGCTCTCGGAACACTTTGAACCGACGACCGAAGACTCGCAACTCGATCTCTCCCAACTGTTGTTTATTTTTGTTCTCCTTTTTTAGAAGTTAAAAGTTGTTGAACTATTGAACCGTGTGTTTTGATGTTTGAACCTAGCCATATTGCGTTGTTGCTTGATTGTTTGAATCTCTCTTTTTTTGTGTGTATTACATATATATTTATAACCGTTCAGATCCTGAGGACAAGCTTAGGACATGGAGCCTTGAGAACGACCTGGGAATCCTGCCCAACAGACATCTCTTGCTGGTTCAGAAGGAATGACCGAATCCGGGTGTTGGGAATGAACCGGTTTTGGGGCTCCCCAAAAAAAGGAAACCACCAGTTGGATGGTTTATAGGCGTCGTTCAATTTCTCATTCCCCTCTCGCACCAGCAAGAACCCCTGCTTGTGTAGAGGGTAAATGGGAAACCTCCGGGGAACACCACCAAGCCACCGGGCTCCAAACCACCAATTAAGAGGGTAGGGTGAAAGAAGGGTTTCAAAGAAAGAGACACGTCCAATCTTGCTGAGCAATCAGCAAGGGAATGGGAAATGGCTCCCCTTAATGGTTTAACCACCAGGTGGATGTTTTTTTTCTTTTCGGAATCATTCAATTTCTCATTCTCGCACCAGCAAGAACCCCTGCGTTTGTGGAGGGTAAATGAGAAACCACCGGCTGGGGTCATTATTTTGACGCTTTTTTTTGTTGGTTGTTTCCCTTTAACCCACCACTTGGGTGACTTTGATCATGGTAAAATAATGAGGCCAGACCGGAGATGGTTAGTCATCATTGCTGAGCAACATCTTCGGCCCCGCAGGCCCGGGACCTTGTGGCAGAGCGGCACTGCGGCAAAGGCGGGAGCATTTGTTTTTGCGGGACGGGCGGACGGGCCCCTTTTTTTTCAGCTCTGCTGCGAGCATATGGCCGTGAACTTTAAGAAGGTACCCCCCGGAAAGTGGTCGGAGGCCGTAAAACCCAACTAAATGATGTCCACCAGAGGGTCCCCAATTACAAATCATGCCCATATGACACTTGTTGCATATTTGTCTGACCGAAGGGTTCTGTCGATGCCGCAGTTTTGCCGGTGTGCTCAACTTTGAGGGCAGAAACTCATCGAAAGGATTGACGAACGATACCTTTCGTAACCTTCTCTCTGAGTTGGAGCCTGAAATGTGTGTTTCATCATGGTAGTTGCGATTAGCTTGCCAGCTGGTAATCTAAGGGTCCTGACCCCCCGAGAAAAAAAAGATAAGAACAAGATCCAATCCTTGCAAAGCTTTCATAGTGGGCCCCTAGAAATGTGGCTAGTCACTTGGCCTTCGGTGTATTTTTACGCGTCCCTGAGTGAATGCGCCAAACTCAGTTGCCCAAGAGTCAGCCCGGTTTCTTTCCAAAGGGTCCCGTGAGGCTCAGGGAACAACAACAATATAATGATCGTCATTCATCATCATCATCAGCGGAGCCAACATACATGATCATACCAGCCATCATATGTTCAGAATGAACCCCCCTACATGAGATTCAATATCCAGTTGTTTGGTTTCGCTAGCTATCCCTCAGAAGGACAGTTATATTTTAAACACACTAGAGCAGTCGCATCCAAACAATCAAAGCGACACATGGTCCGAAATGTCCAGGTCCCTTGGTATCGGTTTTCGGGAGGGGGATTGAGTCACTCCTTAGGTACCTGGGGTACTTAAGGAGTGCAACCACTTCAAGGGTGGTTGGACATGAATCCCCACCTAAATGATGTCCACCAAAGGGTCCCGAATAAATTTTAAAGCCCACAGTCAATATGTGATTCTTGCCTTGAAAATGGACCCCCAAGGGGTCTGGGGGGGGGGGGCTTTCCGGGGGGGGTTGGCTTTCCCTGGATAAGCCGAGGATAAGCCAAGGATAAGCCCTTAGTAAGGCCTTATCAAGGGTTCATAAGTCACAGCCCCACCCCAGTTCGCCCTTCTTATGGAGGTCCATTTTGTTCATTTGACCCATTTGGAGGGTAACTGTGAAGACAATTAAACATATATATATATATATGGCAGTGAATTTTTGTTGAGGGGTCTGTAACAGAGCCGCGGCGGACATTCGTTACAGACCTCGTTACAGACCTCTGTAACAAAACCAGCTGGCTCGTTACACACCCCTCGTTACACACCCTCGTTACACACCCTCGTTACACACCCTCGCTATACACGCCCTCGCTATACACGCCCTCGTTACACACCTCAGATGAACAAACCGGGCCAGTGACGTGACTGCCCTCTTTTGCCGCAGCTTGGCTTGCGTTGAATAGCTGCAATCAAGTGCTTTGCTTCGCCTCGTTACAGACCTCGTTACATAGCCGTTACATACCTCGTTACAGACCCAACCCCAGCCCAAGCCAGCGACCCCGCTTTTTGCCGCAGCTTGGCTTGCGTTGAATAGCCCCACGCAAGCTGGTGCTGCGGAGGCGCGCTTTGCGTACTGTGCTTCGCTTTGCCTCGCTACAGACCTCGTTACAGACCCAACCCCCAACCCGGCCCAGCGACCCCGCTTTTTGCCGCAGCTTGGCTTTGCGTCCTGCGCTTTGCTTTGCCTCGTTACAGACCTCGTGTATACATAGCCATTACATACCTCTTTGTGCTGCGATACATTGTGCTACTGATACTGCTTGTCAGGAAATGTCTGCTCCGTTACAGACCTGCGTAACAAGGACCTCCGTTACAGACGTCCGTAACAAGATTCGTGGCGCGTCGCGCGTTACAGACCCCTAAAAAAATTCATAGCCATATATATATATATATTAATACATATATATTTATGTATATTCATATATCTCTATATATATATATATGTATATTGCACACATGGATTCTTTGGGAACAGGCTTGCCAAGTGGTTGCGAGCCCCGCGCCTTTTCGCCTTCAGACAGCTGCGCCATGCCGGGCTTCGACTTTGAGCTCCTGGAGCTGCTGGCGCCCCCGCCGCTGCAGAGGCGGGGCTCGCGGAGCTCGCGGAGCTCGGGGGCAGCGGATGGGAAGTAATCGGCGCAGGTCGCGCCTGATGGTCCCAAGGGAAACCAAAGGGGGGCGGTTTTTTTTTTTTGGGGGGGGATTTAGGCTTACAAGGTTGTAATTAGTTGGTTCGATTGGTGGCTTGGGGATTTGAACTCCAAAAGGAAACCATTGGCGTTTTTTGTTTTTAAGGGTTTTGACTTGGTTCTTTGGTTACCCCGTAGTTGGTTGGATTGGTGGTTTGGGGATTTTGAACTGGCCCCATTATTCCACCAGTATCAAGTCACCCGACAAGTGGTTTTTTAAAGGGACACCACCAACCTGTTTCTGGCTTTGATAACCCCCAGACATTGCCAAAAAAATGACCCCAGCAAAAGGAAGACAACAAGGGGACGGGATACTGTCTTTTGAACATGGATTCGGCCTGTATATTCAGGTTTTCCTCAATTGGTGGTTTGGATTGGATTTGAGCACTGGTTCTTGAGGGTAAATTGGGGACCGCGCCTGGGTGGTTTGCAGGTTTGAACCCTTGGTTGCTGTAGTGGGTAAATCTTGACTGCTATTGGGTTGCATCCAACTTATTGAGAAATCTAGGGGTTGTCCATTGAACCCACAAAAGTTAGACCTGCAGAGGGGTTTTCCATTGAACCCACAAAAAGTTAGACCTGCAGAGGGGTTTCGCCAGCAACCAAGAAATGGGGCACCACCCCGAACCTCCAACCAAATCCAGACCATTCAGAGACGGCATCTGGGCTATTTTCTCTGTCAAACGACCAAAAGAGCACATTTGTGTTTGCGAGCTGGGCACTATACCCTTTCATTTTTGTTGGGTGTGAATCCCGACTTGACGCCTGCCCATCCTTCCCCGTCGAATGTGTGCCCATCGAAACAGCTTTGAATCTTCGCCTGGGAAGGCGTCCAGGGATTCGGTTGGGAATGGGTTCGGCTGTTGGGCCCCCACCGTACTCCCAATGCCAGTTGTTGCCAATGTTTGGATAATAATATTTAATATACGTATATATATATATATATGTATATGTACGAATCGTCAAGAACATGAAACTGGAAATTGCGATTCAGGAGCTTTGACAGTCGCACAACAAATCAATCCCTTGCATATAATTACCCACCCCCTGCCACAGAACTATTGGAGGTTGCTGAACACTCCCAGAATTACGTAACCCTTGGTGGTTTGCGTGAATTTCCGGAGGTCCGATTGGTTTGAACCATATATATATATGATTATATATATATATATTATGTGAACATATATATATATATGGGTATGTCTTCAAATAGGGGTGGTTAGTTCCCTTTGATTTCCCTTTTACACCACTCCAAAAGAGGTACAGTCAAACAAATCCGCACGCATATATATATATATACAATGCATACTGCCTTTTGCATTCCGGCTTGTATGTAGTTGAATGTAATCATGAAATCGTGGGGATCCACACTTGCACAAAGCTCATTGAGGCCAATTCGTGAAACAGCTCCTTTGACTTAGCGGGGTCTCAAAGGAGCCGACATGCGTTTGCCACATGCAAAAGAAGCCGACGGCATTTCGATGCCAGAAATGGCCATGAACCCTGAAGCTGGTTGAATTTTCGGACGACCTGCTTGCTTGCATGTTGCTTTGCTTCACGTCTGTAATTTACCAGGTGCACATCACTTGCGGTTGGCTTTGAGTCTGACGCAGCCGCATTGAGCCAAACGTGGCCAGTTGTTGTACTTGATGTCCTTTCGCGCCAGGAATGAATCCCTGACGATGGCTGATGTGCTGGCGCGAGCGCCCAAGGCGGGCGTCGTATTGCTCTTGGAGGTGAGCAGCCCTAGGGTTCCTTTGCCCCCAGAATGAAACCTTTTGAGTTTTAACTAATTGGGGATTCTATGAAGCCCCATTGTTGTAATGGTTGGTTTGAACAGGGCCCTCTTTTTGGGGGATGTTTGACCGAGACATCAAGGCGAAGCAACTTGGATTTCGTTTGAGGAGGCCATGAGTTGAAGCCACACAGAAGCCAGGCGTGAGCGCTCCAAGCCGGGTGCTTCCAGTCGGAGACACGTCCAAAGCGCCAGGTTTGCCTTCACGTAACTCTACTTGCTGGTGCTCAGCAGGGAATGAGGCTAATGAGGGAATGTTCCTGTGAAAACCCATTCTCTATGGTTTTCTTTAAGGGAATCCCCTTCCGGTTCATTCCCAACACCCGGAAGGTCATTCCCTACCTATCGCACCAGCAAGTCTGTGAAGACGTATTTGAGGCTTTGTTGTCGCGGATTTCTCGGGAATCGCGCCCAAGGTGCTTACTTTGGGCGCGACTCAGCTTCTCGTCATTTGCCCACATCATTTTGCTTCCAAGGCCTCCCAACAGCAACTTGCTTTTGCTCAGCAGGGAATGAAAAATGGAATGACCCATAGACACCATCTCTTGTATTTCCTTTAAGGGGACCCCTGCGTTCATTCCCTGCCGAGCACAAGCGAGGCAAAGTGTTACAATTTTGCCCTTTGCCAGCCCCACCCGATTGGAGGGATCAATATAATTGGTCACTACATTCAACCACAATCCCCACCCCCTACAAACGGAATTGGGGGAGCGGGGTGACCCCTGGAATTCCGTTTACGGTTCCATGTTCCCTTGTATGGGGAAGACGAAGTAAATGGAATTGGGGACCCCCCGATCCCCCTCCCCCACATGGGGGGCAACCACAAATTTGCGAGCCCGAATGTATTCGTGAGCTACCTCCTTGGGGGTCAAGCTCCATTAAAAGAATGGTTGAGGCAATTTGGATGAAATTCTTAGGATAGTGGCGGTTATATGAACCCTACCATTCTTGCAGTGGTGGTCACTGGACCCCGGGTCTCCCGGTTGCCTTCGAAGCTCCGCCAGACCTTGCGGGGCCGGCGCCTGGGCCAGGGCGCGACCGCCTGGCAGCGGGAGTTCGCTCGCCTCAGTCTGCCCCACGCGCTGAATACCACCGACCTGGCGACCACCGCGCACGAGGCAAGTGGCCCCGGGGGGGCGGGGAGGCGGGGGGGGGAGGGAAGGGAAGGGGCGTAATCACGTGAGCTTTCTTGATGTCTATTTGGGAGCGGCTCCTTGGACTTTGACTGTTTGGTTGAAACTTTCTGGATTTGTCGTACCCACAAAAAGTTGAAAACTGCTTGCAGAGGGATCAACAGCGATCAAGGAATCAGGGGTCTAATTGAAGGCCCAAACCGCGGGAGAGTCCGTCACAAAGCTGCGTCTTGGGTTTTGGGCTTCTATGCTCGGAGTCGTTTGGGTTTTGGGTTTTGGGTGTAGGAGTGTAAGCATGTGTAGGGGAAGATGCAGGAGCCTTTGGAGGGATTCCGAGGCTGGGAGGGCCCCGAATTGTTCTCCTTGATGTGGCTTTGAATTGCAACGGTTGGAAACCCTCGCAAATGTTTGGCGGAGATAGTTCCAGCAGTAGACTTCTGTCTACCAAAGGGTCCGTAATGTAAACGCTGGCCAATCCACCAACAAACGTGGATGTAGACAGGAACTCTGTCCAAGAACAAGTAGCCTTCAGAAAGGGGGGTTGTTAGCTTTCATGTTTGTTGGTGGGAGCGTGGCCGTTTCCAACAGGGCGCTGTGTGTTGTTTGGCTTGCTTTTTGTTGTATGTTGTTTCTTTTTCCTTCACCGTATGTAGCACTGGGTCCCCAACTCAATTCACACATTCTGAGGGCTGGATGGCCATGGATGCCCTATGGATGCCCCTTTTCTCAACGACTGCCAAATGAGTGCACATCCGAAATCGTTGTCCACCACAATGTGGGTGTGTCTTTTCTTAAGGGGAGCCCCCAAAAATTGGTGGTTATCCTCTGGCTTTCCCTTTAAATCCACGAAAAGACGGGGCCTCAAAAAAGACACGCCCGTGTGGGTGTGCAGAAAAATGACGCGTATCCATGTGCGCAAAAGGCGATGGATCTCTTTCAGCTGCTGCAGCACAACGCGACAGAGGCTCGATGAGCAGAAAGAGCAGAGCGAGAGGGTCGAAATGACTATGGCACGGGAAGTAGAGTGATTGCCCAGAGGATTTCCTAGCAAAATGCATGAGGGTATGAGTTAATGATATGAGAGTGATTTCCAGGATCATGAAAGCTCAAGTAGTCGGCAGTTGCTAAAACCCTATCGGTACCTTATACCGTTACCCACAACTCAAAGAAACCGTGCTTGAAAGATACTTGAACCCGTTGGGGGAGATAGTTCTGAGGGGACGCTCACCAGCTCCCATAAGCCCTGTGTCGGTGGTGTTTTTCTTAATGGGGATCATAACCAGTCCAGAAACCTGCATGAGCATGCTCGTACTGAAAGTCCAATTGGTTTTGGACACCGCTATGGGCGTGTGTTTGTCTCATAGGTTTGCGGGCAAATGATTGCGAACTCTTCCGAGCACGTGGGCACTGGGGTTCTTAATTTCTTCTACTTGAATCATATATATATATACACACTGTTTGGCCAACTATAGTTGATGTTTGACACAACGTCAAAGGGCACCGGGGCAGCCTTTTCAACACAAATTCACAAAGACGAGGTGGTCCCCCCCTTTGTGGCATGGATTGAGGGACGAAGCCCACTTTGGCACGTGCAACATTCCATTCGGATGCAAACAAAATCGCTCTTCGTCTTTGACTTCAGTTTTCCCGGCAAAGAGCGAACACGTGTTGGGGCCAAATGGTGTTGGTGCTCTGTGAAGCGATGCGGCCAACAACTCAATGATATATATATATATATACATATTGCCACGCTCAGTGTACAAGTCTGTAAAGAAGATGACAAGAGCTAAATGGTCAGGTCGTGCCATCACTTTCACCAATCTGTACTTTTTTGGACCAACAAAAAAAGACATTCGTCTCCCAATGGAATTTGCGTTGATTGAAACGGGAGCTGCCCCATCCTTTCAGCAGAGCCGGCCATTTTTCTGACAGGTTGGACCATTTTCCTGGGACCGTCCGTGGGTTTGATGTTGAACCCCAAAAGCAGAATGGAACCTCCTGGAAATACTCCGCAAACGAACGGAAGGAACCCAACAAGCGGCTTCAACGGTGGCTCAGAGGGGTTCCAGGCTTGTTTGGAGAGTTTGGACGTTTGTGGAAGCCTTCATCTTACTCTGAGTCCCTGAGTCAAAAGACTTGGCCGCCCCCCCCCCCCTCACCCCCCAGACGCCTTTTTCGGTGGCTTCTGGGGTTCCACATTTATCTGGAGAGTCAGCGCGCGCCCAAATGGGCTTCCAACCTTTCTCCTACTTCTCCTTTTTTTCGGTAGATTATTTGAATGGAAACCACGATTTGCCCCCTGTGAAAGGTTGGTTTGTTGGGACGCCAAATGGGGCTTCCATGTTTCTCTGAGTCAAACAAAGCCACCTGGCCCCGGACGCCTTTCCGTGGCCGGCAGGAGGAGCGCCGGCCCTTCGCGCGGCGCGCATCTGATGCCATGGACCTCCAGAGCCAAGGGGAGGCGAAGCGGAGCAACCGACCTGGCGCGAAGCTCTTCCTGTCGGCGTCTCTTTTGAACCACCCCTAGGTCCCCCAGTAGTGCCCTTTTACCATTTCTTTTTTGGGGGAGGGGGAACCCCCTAAAATAGACTACAGAAAAAAGGGTACCCTTATTATAACCTCTCTACTGGAGGACCTAGACCCATAAAACCCTCAAACCACCCGTAAAAATGGGCTGCTCCAAAAACAAACAGCTGCGGTTCCTGTCTTATGGGTGGTTTGAGCGTCCATGCACCCCGAAATGAATTCACCCCAAAACAACATCAAAACAAACACATTGCATATACACACGCGCACACACGTCTGGGTTACAGCAAGCACACAAGAAAAGGATGAGGAGCCTGTTGCTGGTGTTTTCCGAAGATGTTGACATGCACTTTCTGGATAGTTTGTGGCGAGCTCACCGATTCAGGGATAGAAAGGGCTCACCATGTTAAAGATCCATGATTTGCGGATTCCTTATTTCAGGTCTTGGACGTGTTGTACACGTTGCAGATGCCATGCCTTCTTAGGATCAGTTGCTTTGCCGACAGCAGGAGGCTTGGGATCCTGATCTCAGCGCCAGGCGTTGGCATCGCTGCAGTGGAGAGTTTTGGAGGTGCGAAGCCGGGACTCTGGAGCCAGGGCTGTTTTGTTGAAATGGAATCCACGAATCTGTGATACGACAAAAAGGAGCTAACCCCAAAGACTAACCCACTAAAGGGGGAGATTCCAACTTGTAATAGAGACTACCCTCCTAAAGACGAACCCCCTAGAGGGGGAGATTCCAACTTGTATCACAGAAGTGGTTGGATGAACCCCCGGTCCCACAACCCTGGCTGGAGCCTTCAGCATTCTGCCTTGGGCAGAAAAGCTCTGAACTACGGGCTGGTGTGTCTTTTTTCAGGAGTTGGACCTCCCCAAAATGGCTTCGGTTTTCCTTTTGTTCCCCTCCAAAGCCACAAAATGAACAAAAAGGGAGGGTTCCGGGGACCTTCCTTAAAACAAAAAATCATTCCCCTGTCGGGAGTTGAGCTGGGGATGCTCCTGGGCCCCATAAAACTGGGGAGGGTCCCTTGATCCGTGCAAGTTTCGCTGTGAAGGTGACCTGCCAGAAACCTGCGGACCTTGAGCCCTTGCACTCATGGCCCTCCGCTGACTAATGACCGACCTCGCCCCCTGGAAAAAGGCTATTTCAGGGGGCTTGGGGGGGAGGGAGGGAGGGGGGGAGGGAGCCCTTATTAAGCCCTTATTAACCCCTTATTAAGGGCTCCCTCCCCCCGTTCTTTCTCCCCCCCAGCCTCGATTAATTATTGGACAAAAGGAGCCATGTCACAAGATCCCGCTCGCATGACGGCAAGGCGAGACTCGCGAGGCTGCGGACACCCTGACATTCAATATTTTGTGGAAAGACTTTCACAAGGTTTTGTCTGGACATATCACCAAATGGGTGTGTCATTGATGATATATACCCGGGTTGGGCTTGTGTTTATTGAATGAATGAATGCAAAAGGGAAGCCACCACTTTCCGGGTCCCCTTTTTTCAAGACGCACCCAAATGGGTCAGCCTCCTGAGTACTGGGTATACTCCACAGCCAATGTTCTGACCCTAGGATTCATCAACCCGGGTTTCCCCCAGCGAAGCATGCTCGCAAAAACGTGTGTCACTCCCCAAAAAAACCTCCCCGGCAAATTAATGCATGAATTCAGCGGGGTGGTCCATATTAGTCTAAACCAAACATGAGCTGTTCAGTGACGTCTTTCAGCCGTCGGCTGTCTTGTGAAGAAAATAGAGCTCTCTTGTAGACCGGGTTCTGAACGGGAGTCAAAGGACACCAAACATGGTTCAGTGAGCGAAGCCTCTTCGTGGAAACATCCAAGACAAGAATAGTTTTTGCCTGCATAAACCCAGGTTGAACAATTTATTATCAACTGGTTAACAGCCAGTGTTTGGTCTCTCACAATCGCTTGCTGAGACCATCGCTTCACCATTTTCCGAGAGCACAACATCCGGATAACGTGACATTTCACATAAGTTGGGCGGATACGATTTCCCGACGAATATTCACCGTCCGAGTTCACTCATTCGTGTCTCCCAATGGAACCGCGCATTTCACGCTAAATCGATCCCCAGTACTTGCGACTGTGCCTGCAATTGTTGGGGCCTGGGTCATCAGCGTGTCAACCCAAATCGAACAAACCATACCAAGTGAAGCATCGGTGTAGACGGGTGTGTGGACATACTGCCCATCACACCCCCCAGCATCGATTCGGTCAACACGGTTGTTGTTAGGGCTAGTCATCCACCTGGTGGTATGGCTGTGGGTCAAAACCAATGGTAGCATTTTGGGGTAGGTGCACCACCCATTTTAGATCCTATTTTAGTGGG
The DNA here is from genome assembly GCA_963377175.1 of Effrenium voratum. Lineage (NCBI taxonomy): Eukaryota > Dinophyceae > Suessiales > Symbiodiniaceae > Effrenium > Effrenium voratum. The sequence goes on along the minus strand of CAUJNA010003372.1, from coordinate 1,221,038 downwards.
GATTGGGATGTTCACTGGGGGTACGATTTGGCTTTGGACCCATGGCCTTGCATGGATCCAACCGTAGGACTCTTGGCGGTGGCTCAAAATCGGTGCATCTCGAGAGGCCATCACCCTGGAGGACTGCAACGCCAGTCTCCCCGACATCAACGGGGCGCGGGGGTTCGATTCCGCCGATTCGCCCGATTCTGTGCCGGCCTGGGCCTGTGTGCGGATTGGTGTTTTTTGTTTCGCTGGCTTTTGCTTGGCCTGAGTCTCTTTTTTTTTTTTGGTCTTTTGATTGGCCTAGGTTTTTCGCGGAGTTGTTTTTTGTTGCTTTTGATTGGCCTAGGTGTTGTTGGATGTGTCCTTCTTGCGAGTGGACAACTTGCCTCGTTTGCGTCGTTTGTCTGGTATGGATTCTGGAGTTGGTTTGTTTGCTCGTTGGTTTGCCCCCGATTCATGAGTGGCAAGTTGGCTTGTTGTTTGTTGTTTTTTTTGCTTTGTTGTCCGTTAGGTTTCAGAGGATCACGGGCATGCTGAATGTGTTTTATGGCAGTATGTGTTCGAGCATCTAGTATATTTTCTTAATATTTCTTTCTAGTATATGTTCTTAATATTTCTTCTACACACCAGTTTCAGATTGCTTTTTTTGTGCGATGTTCGTTCGGGAAACAGAGGCTCCAGACTGACATTCCAGCAGCTTGTCATTTGGGACCCGAAGTACTGGCAAAACCCCGAAAGTGCACCGAAGATCTTTTGGTTGGACATTCTTATTGAGGTTTGCTAAAGCTTACGGCACTCTCTGATATGTGCCATGACCACGAGAACTGCACACTTGGAGGCACGGCCATCCGCCTCTCATTGGTGTTTTAGACAAACAACGTGACTGCCTCTAGGGGACCATGACCATTGTCTCCCACAAGCAAGTTTCACAGGCGTGGTTGAAGTACTGTGCTCTTTGTAGAAATGTGGTGTGGCAATGACTGAACCACAATGTGAGGACTTGAGAACTAAACAATTTGAACATTGTAGCTCATGTTGAACAGAAGGATGTTTGCCCGTGGTACTCATTCTCAAGATCCCTAGCTAAGCAAAGTCTTCACAAATGGGACGAAGACCCCTTGTAGGCTTTGCCATGTGGGTGGTCCACTTGTCTGTTTTAGGAAACAAGTGAACCGTTGATTTGATTTGGGTCGCCCAGTTTGCATCCTTCAAAATGGGTCGCGACCCATGCCAAGTGACGTGCAATCAACATTTAGCTAGATTAAAGTTGGTAAGAGATAGTCCCGACCACAAATGGGTGCGGCCGTCCTCTGGATTATTTTACTGGTTTTGCGTAGTCCATGTTTTACAGTTGTTGATTGTTCTGCGGGGGTAAAACGAGCTCACAATGGTAAAGGCCCTTCGCTTGGGGACCCAATTCTGAATTCAGCATTTCAACATAGTGTAAGATTTGCAAATTAGTTGTTTTCATTTTGTGTGATTGGTGTGTTTGTGTGTGTGTGTGTGTGTCTGTGTGTCTGTGTGTCTGTGTGTCTGTGTGTCTGTGTGTCTGTGTGTCTGTGTGTCTGTGTGTCTGTGTGTGAGGATTCAGACCACTTTGGGAGAGAACACCCCGCTAGGGTTCTACTTAGATTGTTCAGGTGGAACGGTTGGTTGCACTGCACACGTGAATCCGTCAGAACACGGGCAACCACGCGCCTCCCCTGGTTCTCCTCATTGGAATCGCAGTAGCGCGGGCCTCGGGCAGGGTCGTCGGTTCCTTGAGGAGGTTTTGGGTTTCGAATGAGCTTCCCAATAATTGGTGGATTGGTGGTGGGATTTGATGGATAGGCCAAGCTGGGGCAAAACAAAGCTAAAGAAAGGCACCCCACTTCACTTTTCCCCTAGTTGCTGGTTTGGATTGGTAAGAACTGGATTCGGATTCGAACCCCTGGCTTTTGTGGAGGGATTCGAAACCGCTCATCCACCAAACCAAAATCCAAGCCACCAGTTGCGGGTAACCTGATCACGGGTTCCTGCGTCGAAGGGCGGCCAGGGAGGATTTGGAGGGGGAGCCAAACTCACTTGCCCAAGGCGAGTCGACCCCTTGACCTTGTAGTTTCCCCTTGTGGTCCGTTTTGAGTCATGGCCCCATAAGGTTGACCTTTCGTCTTGTGGGTCTTCTGGGCAACTGGGCAAAGGGAAGCCAACCGTTTTGAGGAGCTGGGATTTAAAGACGAGTGAAGGAAGAACTGAACAAATTTCAGATGAACCAATAGCATGGATATGGACGCGGAGGGACGTGAAGTGGTTGGCTCTAGTATCATTTCCGTTTACTCTGCCTTACCCCTGCTTCCCCTGCATCTGGCTAGTTCGGTTCCAGAAATGGAGAGTTCAGTCTCAATCCTTCCTTTTCCAAAAAGGCCTTTTGCGTTTGTTGATGCAAAACGTGATCTTCGTTGCGCAAGACTTCTTGCTTGGGGTTTAAACATGGCGCATCCGGGAGCATGGACAATGTCGGGCCCACCAGTTCCCTGGGATCTCTTGCATGCCTTGGAAGATCCGGGATTTCCTCAGGGAGGGGAGTTGAGTAGAGTTGGTTGGGAACTATACCGAGGATTTCTAGATTGCAAACAACAAAAAATCAGCTTAAACCTGCTTGCGCGCAGTTGCTTCAGAAATCCAGCTGCGCTGTGTGTCTTCGAGCTCGAAGAGCGAGGGCAACCCTACCCGTAGGGTATACTGCTGACGTGTTTTGTTGCACCCCAAGCTCCTCCTCAGCATTGCCTGAGCCTGCATCACCTGCACGCAGGCCGGCCCAAACACTTGGACCCCGGAACATCCCCGGCCTCCCTGGCCTTGCGACGAGCTTCTGATGCCACGTTGCCCGACCTTCAAGAAACACTGTAAATACCAAGCAAATCGCCACGGCCGGACAGTCGCCAGCATCCCCGCCAACATCCTCTGCATCCTCGCAAACTTCGCCAGCATCCAGCATTCCTGCATCACCAGCATCTGGGCGCTCCAGCATCCCTTCCCTCCCCTGCATCCCCTGCATCGCTCAAACCCTTCAAAAGTGGCCCACTGAGAATAGGTTTTGGCAGTAGGCGGACATGGCAGGCAAGTCTGCGATCGAGTGAGTGGTTTTTCTTGCGCAAGTGCGGCCGCCGCTGCTGCGCGGAAGACATCGCGCATACCGTGTTTTCTTCATTTGTCCACGGGTGTCTGTGGGGCTGGGACGGGCTGCCGGGGATGCATTTTTTTGTCTGATTGGCTTTTGCTTTGAGACCCGTACGGCGAGCGCACCCGCGCGCGCTCATGCGCGCGCGCGCCGGACGCAAGCGCCGGACGCAGCAGGCACACATGTACTCAAGCTAGGGTGGGTGAGTGCATGCTCCGTGTCAGGGGGGTTGGGCAAGCAACCTTGCAGCCTCTTGCGCGTGTGGGTTCAGAGTTCCTCTTAGTGCTCCCCATCTCACCTGTCCGACCGGCCAGCGCAGATGGTGATGGCGAAGCCCTAGGATTGATTTCGTGGCAGCGGGCAGCTTTGCAAGGCTTTGCTTTGAGCGCGCGTTGGCAGTTTTTGTTTCATTGCGCGTGTCTGCCAGGCAAGCTGACAACAACACATCTTGCCAAAAAGAGGCCGCTTGGCTGGAAATGTGCTGCCTGCATGGAGTCTGGCGGTCTGCCAGCCTCGCGACTGGACCCGCGCACGGATGGGGACAACGGCGACGCACAACCTCTCCTTACCCGGACGTCTGCACGGTGTCGTCCAGATCGCTTCGCCCGGATGGAGGCCTGAAACTGTGCTTTTTACCACGTGCAACGTGACGAGCGCGCGTAGGGCTTGTGGTTGTTGCTGTAAGACCTAAGGGCCCACCTTCTAAACCCCTTTGAAACTCAAAGCGCAAGGAACGCTGTGAAGGGGATGGGGCACATTGAGACCAGAGCCTGGCCCCGTCTGTAAGAAGCATACCTATCCTTGAGATGCTCAGTAGAAAACGAAGTTGTTGTTGTTCCGGAAGTGATCCGAGCTTGAGATTTTCTGCCCGGCACTGCACTTTAGACAGGTAAACTCAAAAGTGGGCACGCTCCTATGCCATGCTCATTCCTCGGGAGCCATGGCTAAGGGCAAAACCAAAAGGAGGGTGTTTGACCAATAGCTGCTTTGATGTGTTTAAACAGGGCGTTGACCTGACCCAGTCAGACACAAGTATGTATTGTTGTTGACGGTGGTATTTTTGGTTTTCCCTTAGAGGGATGGGAGAGCCATTTGGAGGTCTATTTCAGACACCCAAAAAATGGTCAGCTTCCCTCTAGTTGGTGGTTTGGTTTGGTTTGGCGGTTTGGGGTGGTCTCCCATTTAAAAATTTACCCCCCAGAAAAACCAGGGCTTAAAACCCAAATCCAGTTCCCAATCCAACCCACCAACTAGGGGAAAAGTGACAGCCTTCTTTAGGTGTTTGTTCCCAGCTTGGCCGATCCAAGCGTCGATGGATCGGCGAGGCAGTTCTGGCGTTGCTGGCAGGGCTCACCAGCTGCTGCTGCATCAAGTTTTTTCGCATGCGTCGCAATAGGCTGGAGGGGTGGGGTGGGGTGGGTGGGGTGGTGGGGTGGGTGGGGTGGGTGGGGTGGGTGGGGTGGGTGGGGTGGGCGGGGTGGGCGGGGTGGGTGGGGTGGGTGGGGTGGGAGGGGTGGGTGGGATGTCAAAAGGGCAACGCCTACCACCCCTAGAGATGTCACCTTTTTGGTTATTCCCCTTTTGTTTGTTTCTTAGTCAAGGTTCCAAAAGGTTGATCTTTTGCTTCTAGGTCCAAACTGGGCTTCGTGAGTTTCGAAATAGCAAAAGCCAGCAACCATGTCAGCAGGACGAGCCAACATGGGGCTTGGGCGCTGCTCCAGGAAGATTTCTTAGGAGCAGCCTTCGATCAATGTGGCTACATAGTGGGTTGGGTACATAATGGTACATTGGTGTCCTTTTCGGTTGTTTTGGTAGAAAAATAGATGGCCCTTTTTTACCTGGTGGTTTAATCATCTACCAGGGCCATCTATTTCTCCTAAAAGGACACCTAAATGTGGGTTCATGTGTGTTTTTTTCCCAGGGAGGCGGGGATAGCACAAGCATTTTTGCCAATAGCCATGACGGTCCTTCGACCTTTTGATCTCCTTTGGGCAACTAAAGTAATTAGCCCAGAAACCCACTTGCTTTGGGAGGTGGTCGCGTGTGGTTGTTTTTCTTGGAATCGGTGAAGTGGGTAACAAGAGAGGCCGTTGCCAACCACTTAGCTACCGGCAGTCCGTTTGAGTACGTAGACCTTCCTTCCAGCCACTGTACGTTTCCGAGGGAAACCTTTGAAACAATAGGTTCCCTTTTTTAAGGATGCGGGTGCGTGTTTTTTTCAGGGTGAGTTTTGAAAAAAAGGTTTTGATGCGAAACCACATGTGTAGCGTCTCTTATTTTTATGCTTTGGGGGGTGGGGGCCTACGTTCTTTTTGGCCAAGCCATGTTGGCTTACTCGCTTTGGCTGGCCACTCAGAGCTCCCTTCCTCACTAACCTGAAGGCTCCAAGGCTTCCCACCCCTTGGGATTCGCCCTCGGGTCTTTGAAGGGGCCCAGGCCTGAAGCAACCTTCAAACCCAGGGAAAAAGTCCCCAATGATGGAAACAAATTCTTTCAAGCAACCTGGATGATCCCAGTGAACAGGTCAGGGTTGACCCGTGGGTGAACGCCCGTCGATTTAAATAGGGTGTGTGTGTGTGTTTTTTAGACGTGATGAATCCAGCAGGAGACCCGCCCAAAAAAATCCACCAAGGCCTCATGAATCCAGCGTTCCCATTACGTGGTTTCCCTTGAGTGTCCCAACCCAAAATCGGTTTTCCTTGAAGAGATACCCCAGAAGGATACTCCAAGCAAAGAGACACTCATGTGTGGCATGGTCAAATCACTCCTGCACGTGCAGTTTGTTGGGATGGTCATCAACCTCAACTCCTCATACGGAAAGTAGTTCCCCTCAATTCCGCAAAGCACAGATTCAACCACACCCTAAAGTTCAAGTGTCCGCCCTTAAAAAGCATTCAATTACCTCCCAACACCTAGGTCCTGCAGTTTTTAGTGCCCTTTTACCCTTGTTTTGGAGAGGGTTCCCCTACTAAAATAGACTACAGAAAAAGGGTACCCTTATTCTATCCTCCCTGCTGGAGGACCTAGGAAAGAAAGGTATACAGAACCGCATTCGAAAACCCAAGATGACATCCGCAAGAGCTCGCTTTCAGGCAAGAAGTTCCGTTGGGCGGGACGTTTGAAGGGGGCATGAGTCGGTTTCGGTGGAACGGCGTATGTTGGGTCCTTCGGTTTTTGGCACTCATGGTGTAAGGAAACCCTCCCCATCCCAATTCGCAGCTTTTCAGGCAGGCGCGGCAGGCCGCCAGCTTGCTCCTGAGCGCGGCCTCCAGCTGCGCCCACTCCGAGAGGATCGGATCAGACCATCCGAGAGAGGGTGACTTCAGTGACCGGGGCCGACCCCACCGAGAGAACACGGGGCCCGAGTTTGCTTTTGCTTTTTCTTTCCTTGGCTTCCATGTACGTTTCAGAATATGAGTTTGTTATTAATGATTATTTCCCCTGTTGGTTGTAAAGGGAATCTACCAGTATACTTGGAATATGTGTATTTTTTCCAGGGGGCCCAAGCAAGTGGAAGTTATGGCGCAAACCATCAGCGACAAGAGATGGAATGAACAGATATATGCTTACGTTTGGGATAAAGCAACCTTCCAGAAGGTACGTTGACCGTTGACCCCTTTTGATGCCATTTTTTATTAAGTGATAGTGTATTAATGGGGGAACGGCTGCAACACATGGTCTTGTTTCTGTTTTAAGTTGCTAAGGGCTCCTTACAGTGACAAGGTAGTCATAGGGACGGCCCACAGCATCACCGAACGGATTTTTCCACATGGCCCGCTGGACTCAAGCTTGTGGATCGAGCCATTGACGCAGGGAATTGGGAGCGCTTTGTGAGGAGTGGAATGTAAGGGGCCAAAAAGTACCAGTTCATCGCGACTAAATATGGGTCTGTCTTTTATTGAGGGAACCTTGTTTGGGATGGCCTGAAAGGGAAACCAAGGGGAAAACACCAACTGGCGTTCACCCATTTTAAGACACCCCCGTATGGTTTTCAAAGTACCCCACTACCCGATTGTCCATGATCCTGCGCAAGCAAAGTCGCCATTTTGCCAGACTTGACCAACAGCTGGGATTCCGCCGCATTGTGAGTGTAGTCGGACCAAAAGGCTAGGTTCACGGATGTTTCGAGCGGCTTTGCGAATGAACCGAAAGGGGATCCCCTTCAATTGAACTAGAAGTTGGATGCTTTGTAGAGGGCATTCGCTCATTCCAGCAGCAAGCCAGTTCTTACCTGGCACTGTACATTGTGTGTGTGTGTTTTTTGCAAGGGAAGTAATATCTCTTCGCAAACTTCACGGGCTCATTCAGCTTGGCTTTGGCTTTCAAGGCTCGGGCTCTGGAGCTCAACCCGGAGATGCAATCCAAGACGACAAAAAGGTCTATTAGGGGCCAATTTCAATTCGGGTTCCTTTTGGGGCTTTTTGTTGGGGGTCCAAATCTTTGGTGGGCCGGCTCGCGACAACCATGGGAACCAGTTGGTTGAAATTTTAAAAAAGGCCGGATATTTCTTGTTCAACCCGGTAGACATACGACTCCGCCCGGAACACTGAGAATGACCACCGGGGTTCTACTTTTTGAGTACTCAAAATACGTAGAGTTAAACCTAGGGGTTCTCCTTTTGGGGGGAGGAACCCCTGGGTTTAAGTCTATTTGGGGTAGTCAAAAAGTAGAACCCCGGTCACCGCAGTCTTCAGATCATTCGCGACCAGGCACCCAGCAGCCTCGGAGGCACGGGTTGCTCCGTGTCAACTGGGAAAGTCGCCCCTTGGGTCATGGCTAACTCCCTGAGTCTTGTTTTCCCCCCCCCCCAAAGAGAATAGAATAAGATAAATGAATAAATAAACTAAGCATGGTGGTGCTCCTTTTGGTTATAAGAACTTTATGCTTCTTGGGTTTGGACCCTTTAAGTGGTAAACAAGAAGCTCTGGGCTTTGTTTGTCCCATCCACTCCGGAAGTGAGTTGGCTTGGATTGGTGGTTTGGATTTGGTTTTTGATCCACGTTTCTTTGCAGACAGTACATGGGGAAACCACCCCGGAACACCTCCAAACCAATCCAAACCCACCAATTAGAAAGAAGCAGAGTGGCCGGTGGACACAGATTCAGCCAGCGGCATCAATAGGAAGGGGGGCCTTGGGTTCCACCCAAGGTTGAAGCCTTTCTTTGGCATGCTTTACAGGAGGGAAATCAACATGAACAAAAGGGACAACCCCTATGAGTCAGATGAGGTTCGTCGAAATGTCTGCAATGTAGTGCCATGGGAGGGACAAACTGGTCACTAAAGTTCAACCACGATCAACCGCGCCCGAAATTACCAAATGAGCTCTTGGAACCATATATCACTGGGCAACATGGTTCATGGGCTCACTCATTCGGTGGGTAGAACCAGCGATGAAGGATCCTTGGGGAATCTTGGGGTAGTTTCCGAGTGCAGAAGGATCAAGACATCTCGGCACGCGAGCCGGATCGCATCGATGGAGGCAAGCACGGCAGCCTCCAACTTCCGCGGGTGCAGGCCTGAGGTTGGCCTCGGTTTTCCCACTGGGTTTTACCACTTTCAATGGTTTCCCTTCAAAACGCCAAAGAAGGAGTACCCTCACCCCAAAATGGCGGTTTTGCCGGTTGGTTTCATGGGTTTCCCTTCAAAGCCACCAAGAAAAGGGGTACCCTCAAGCCCAAATGGTGGTTTTCCCGCTTGGTTTTGAAAGAAAAGCGTGGGTGGCTTTGTGCGTCTTCTTGGAGGTCTCCGGAATGGCGTCGGCTTCCTGTTATTACAGCCAGCCTCCAAAAAAGACAGGCCCATTCCTTTGTAAAGGTACCCTTTTGGGATGGTTTTGAAAGAAAACCAGGGCAAAAACGAACCCATGTTGGGGTCAACAACAAAAACACATACCCAGTTAGGGGTTGATGCAATACTTCGTTTGGCCCCAACATGACCATGGCCAGCTTTTCCCACGTAGTCAAATCCTTTTTGGTGGCTTCCCCAACCCCCTCTTGAAGAAACACAGACTCATGGCAGGGAGTTGGCAAATCCCCCGTAAAATATAATGAACAGATTGGGGTCGAGCACCCATTTGCTCCTTTTGTTGGAGGGGGTTTCCCTTCAAACTGAACTGACAGGGTGCGCCTGTTTCTTTGATTCCGAGAATCCTTCAGGGCACTTGGGCTTTGGTGATTTGCTTGGGAACCCCGCAACCCCGACAGCTCAAGCACAAATGGTAATATGTTTCGTCTTTCGCGAGTGATGGCCATCGTGGCACAACATCCACGCCAGGGACGAGTTGGGATTCCAACTCGTGCCAAGTTCTGTCCATGTTTGGGGTAGGGCCCAATTTTAAATGGGCGCGCCAACTGTTGTGAGGGTACCCTTTTGTGTTCGTTCGAGCAAAGGCTGAAGGACACCTATGATTTAACAGGTAGGGTGCCCACGCCCTATGATTAGTATCTGGTTTCTTCGCTCGAATGTGTAAGATGGTTTTTGTTGTTTTTCCTTTGGCACGATGCTAGAACAAAGGTTAGTTCTCCCTCAAGGCTAGGGCTTGAACCCTACGTGCTTTGGTTCCTTGGTCAAGAGTTGCTTGTCCTTACTCAGCCTAGACTCTTAGGTTGCATTTTGGCTCCAAATCCGCATATCGCCAGATCTCACGTAGGTGTAGTTTTTAAGTCATCCGCGGATGGAATCCTCATTTGTAGATGAATCTCCTTACCCTCCTACAAATTGACGTGGAACCCAAAAAACCCGACAGGAATTCGGGGGACTCCACCTTCGGGTTCCTTCCGTTAATTTGCATTGGTGTCTCATGAAAATCTCAAGCAGAGCGTCCCCTCTTGCCATAAATGGGAGCATAGTTTGTTCCTTCCTTTTGGTCGGTGACGCCATCTAAAGGGATTCCCCTGATGACCAGAGGTGCCCTTTTCAGGCTAGTTTGTTTGACAATAGATGGGTGCCGCTGGTTTCTGTTTGGTTCTAATCATCCACCAGTGCCATCTATTTGCTGCGATGATGACCATCGATTTCCCTTGGTCGGCGCACCAGACAGCCGGTTCGAGTGTGACTCATCCTGGTTGGAAGCCACGCATCGGATGTGCTGGATGCATCAGCTTCGTTTCGGATACAAAACATGGTCAAATCGTCTATGGAACCCATGAAAGCGCCCGTTTGTAGTCTCGGAAACTTCCCGTGAGGTGCTCCCTTATGGGTTTCTTCCGTGAGTTTGCAGGGGGATTTCATTAGTAACCCCAGTGGGTCCAAGTGGGTTTGGCGGTCTTCCGGGGCCTCTGCCATTCACCCGCAGCAAGAACCAGGGGTTCAACTCCCCAAGCCACCAATCGAGACTGCCCATTGGGAAGCTTGATGTACTATGTGTTTCCAGAAGGAGCCGCAAGGGGATTGGCTCTGCCCAGGGGGATTCAGTGAGAGGCTGTGCCTCCCTTTCCGCGACCAATGCAGATCCCACGTCGCCCAAAGGGGCGCTGGGCAGGTCATTATGCGACGGGCGTGGCCGCAAATTCAAACTCCGCGGAGTTGTTTGCCCAATTGGACCGCAGAACTACTGGTGCCCAGATGGTAGCAATTCCTCATTGTTCTTGGCAAGTGTTTTCTTGCTTTTCATGTTTGGTTCTGTTCATTTTTAGCAGAGGGCTGCAAACAACAAAGTTGGTTGCTACCATACCAAGGGATACTTGTACCCTTTGAGTTGGGTTTGGAGCAGTCAAAGGTGGCGACATTTTGCAGAACGAGGGGTGAGTTTCTGAAGCTTAGCTGCGGTTTGCAGTTTCCATTCTCTGATATTTGTTCCAAGTTCGACCGCGGAACTTTTAGTGGTCCGAGGGGTGAAGCAAGCACCCAAGAGGATGTGATGGGTTGGGAGGAGTCGGAAAGGGTCATTTGGCGCTTAGAAGCAGACTCTGGAGTAATCCATCTCGTGCAGCAGTGGTTTGGACCACTCTAAGATGGGACACTTCCCTATTGACTTACATCTGAAATGAATATGTTTTATGTTTCCGTGGCAGTTGATCAACCAGGGTTTCTGAGTTCTCCCTTGTGAGCGGCTTCCGGCCCTGCCTGTTGGGTTACCTAACATAAAATCAACCCAGGCTGCCGGGGACACAGGTTGCAAGGTTCTTGTTTTGTTCCTTCCAAGCGCTCACAAGTGAGAATCCGCAAGCTTATTCCCGGGGGGTCAGGCAAGGCCACCACGAAAACAATGGTTGGGTTCATATTTCACCACCATTGCTTACCGTTCAGGATGGTCATCATCCAATTTGGGTAAACCTTTCTTCTATAGTGGGGGGTTGAATTTGGTCCAGTTTTTAGTCTGCAGTGCAGACGACACCTCTCTAGTGCATCACCTGAACCTTTTAACGAAGCCTCTCCAACCAAAGGCTTCGGTAATCCCCTTGTGCCATGAAAACCCCGACCTTTTGGGCCCAATGTGCAACGGGCTTTTGATAGCCTCAGTAAGACGACAACTCCACCAAGTGGTTCCATGGTTGCGGTTTCTCTCTATTTCCCTTGAAAGGAGAGGGTCCTTGTCCGATTTTAGACAATATTTTGCACATCAAGCCCATGCGGTTGTGTCTTTTTTGGAGTTGGCACCCCTCTGTTGGTTGGTTTTAAATGGAAACCAAAAGGAACCCCACCTGACAAAAGACACCCATGTGTCTTAAATTGCAACATGCGGCTGGCTCGGCTCTTCGTAGCCGTCGAATCAACTTCTCGTCGCCCAAAGCGAAGCCCCGCCATCAGTGGCATCCGTCTTTTTCCCTTTCCTAGAAGAACATCAAAGGCCCCAGAAGCCCAGGTGACATCGGGACCCAACAGTCCGAGAGGGAACCTGCCTGCCACCGAATCTCCTTTTGAATGCTCTCTGAAAGATGCCTCACGCCACCTTTGTGGGAAGAGTTCCCTAGAGCCCTACATCGACCAACGCCCGGTGCCCTCTTTCCCCAAATCCATTGGACTTCTGAGTCAGCCAATCAGCAGTGTGAAGTATACCTAGGCCTCACCCAGTCAGACCAAGCGAATTCATCCGTCATTCCACGAGGATCCAAGTCCTTTTGGCAAGAAGGGTGCATGAGTTGTGATTCCCCATGTGGCTGTGGCTCAAACACACGTGCCAAAATGGCAACAACAGGAACTGCAAACATGACCAGGATCTGCGTAAGCCCCAGCTGCTTACACACCCATGTTGTAAGCGGGGTAAAGAGGGTTTTGTCTCTGAGATGGCACCACCTCACCCGTTTTGAAAGTTTTCGCTTTGGGCTTCTCGTGAAGCGCCGCTCCAGAATCGGAGGCGGCCGTTATCTCTTAAGACCACGTGCTGACCTGCGGTGCAGTCGAGCTAGAATCATAATAGGAGAACCATGTCTCTTTTTTGGGGCTCCATTTGAGTGTGTCCTATCTTGAGGATACACACTTTGTGGTTTCAAAGGGAACCAACAGGAAGGAACCAACTTGGGTCTCCCAACAACAGACTGACCCATCTGAAGCTCCACGTTCATGTGCGGCAGATTCCAATAGTCTGGGTTGCCTCAGGATTGCACCGCATTGCAAGCACAGTGGCACATCCGATGTGATGTGAGCAGTGTGCAGTTGACCTCTCGAATTTCCATGAACGCGCTTTGGATGTGACGAGACACGTTTAGACGCAGCGGGCTCGCCGCTCGTCGTGAAATAAAGATCGTGCCCCCCCCCCTCCCCGGCCACCTGATGTTTAGAACAGTGGCACCCTTTTGTCATTGTTTCGGGACAGGCGTTCCTTTACGACCACCCAATCCTATGGTCCCAAGATATTTGAGGTCTTTTGGGGTCCAAGGCCCTCATATTTGAGGTCTTCGGCTCCTAGGGCAGCCAAAAAACAAGCGACTCTCCGGCATTCAGCTAGGGTTCGAATGCAGCGCCGAAGCCTTAGAGATGTAGAGACAAACACATGCTCAGGCACATCTGAGTTGCTTTGCATCTCACTCCTTGAGATCCGTTTCGGACGTTGAACACTTTTTGGGTTTGGGAAGACCATTTTAGTGGCCAACAACAAGTTTGGCCACGTCTTTTGGCCAATTCACTCGGGAAGCGAGGGATTGGTGGTTTGGCGGTTTGAGCCCCAGTTCCTTTTGAACCTAAATGGGGAAGGTAGCCCCTAATGTCCAAACCAGCAAACCAATTCACCAACTCGAGGTTGAATGCATTAATGAGGAATTCATAGACCCAACACTCACTCTTGGCTGAGTTCATGGACTGTAAATGCAAGTTTGGACTTGTTGTTTGCCAATCCACACCGTCATCTTTGTCAAAACGAGGCGCAGCACGATGTGTGTGGGGGTTGGAGCCGGCATTGCTGAAAGAACCCCCGCCCTCGAGTGATGAAGGCCCGTTCCAGGTGAGGCCTCTTTCAACTAGAGCCCGGCTGATAGCAGTATCTTGCGTGTATGTTTTAGGTTTTACTAGTGCTTGAAAAAATAACTAACATTATGAATGCGTGCATCAACTATGCATCATTCTTTGGCGAGCGCGTAATTTTGCAAGAAAATGGGCCATGACCCCCCAAATGACCAGCCATGTTTTTGGGGTCCAAAGGAGACTGGGATAAAGGTTGTATATTTCGGCCAACAGGGGTGTTTCCTCAATTGCGCCAACGGCGATTTGAACGTGGAGCCTCATTTCGGACACTCATCATTTTCTTCTATTTCTCACTCCCTGAGTTTCCGGACTTTAAACTTTTTGGGAAGACCGCTTTAGTGGCAAACAAACAGTTTGGTCAATTTTTGGCCCATCCACCTAGGAAGTGAGATGTGCCAGTTGGGAAATCCACACTTGGCGCACCCATCTTCCTCCGAAGAAATTTGAGGACCCCCTCGGTCCTCAAGGTGCCCTTCTTTGCGCAGGGCTCCTTAAAAGATACCTTTTGCAACCATTTGAAACATGGCTTTCTCCACCAAAATACAGGGAACCACCATTTCCAAGGCAATGTTCAGGTGTATAATGTAAGGATCCCTGCTGCGCTTTGGGAATTCGACTTTTGTGGGGCAAACATAACACCTCTGTTGCAACCAGTGGGTTGAGACCCCCTTTTTTTCAATCACTTTTTCTGGAAGGGTTCCGATTCCTTTAATTTCAAACAACAGAAAAGGGGTGCTGTTTTTTTTTCCTTTGGCCACCTGGCAGCTGAGACACTTCCATTTTTGTTTTAGATTCTGTTGGATCTTTTTCCCTTGTTGGTTTTAAAGGGAATCGATTTCAAAACTGGACATTTATTCTCATGTGTTTTCAGGGGGCGGAAAAAGCAACGCCCTATTACCCTAAGGATCCAAGTACCTTTTCAGGTCTTAGTCTTGGGCTTCCCACATCAAAATCAACCAGCCACAAGAACGCGTGGTTTCTTTCCAACTTTCGTCAGGGTACCTGGGTACCTAAGGATCCCTCTTAATCCTTCTGAAACCTCAGCTCCAAGGGCGCCGAAGGCCTGGGACCCCACCAGTTTCCTCTAGAGGAAACTGGTCCAAAACAGGAACCCCCTTTCATCCAGAGCCTTCGCAACAGTGAGCGAATCAGCTCATAGAGCTCCAGGGGTACCTTTCATTCCATTTCCCATTCTTTCCAGGACTCCGAATCTTTCTAGAAAGCCTCCGGAAACTGAAGGAAAACGGGGGAAAAAAAACACGGTGGAACAGAATGGAGAATCAACCCCTAGAGTAGCGCGTCGGACCCCCTACCCACCAGAATGGTTCTCACCCTTCTGACAAGAATCAAGAAGCTACCTTTCGAGCCTTTTCTTGGGTTGTGTGTGCGGGGGGCTTTGGTTTAGCCCGAGTAGATCTCCGTCAATCCCATGGGTCGCGCTGCCTTTTTGGCCTAGCTGGATGAGAATGGAGCCATGCAAAGAGCCGCAGGCAGGTGGGAATACTCTCAGCCTGTGGTGGATTCCAATCGTGGACGCCGGTTGGTTGCTGTCTAAATACCAACTACAAAAGGTGAAAACTACGGTTTAAGCCACAAACGGAGGGTTTCCCAACTACAATGTCTCAACACAAGCAGCCAACAACCAGAGCACTTCACTAGCTGGCCTCTCTGCATATTCTAGCGACATTGACACCAGCACTCCTTGACTTGACACAGCTCATCCAGCAACAAAGGGTTGTGTGCCGACCAAAAATGCCAGGGGGATGGTTGTAAGATGGCTGTACTCCGAAGGGAAGCACAAGGGATGGAGATGTTGTTCACCCTGAGGTTACCAGAATTGGGTTTTGGGACCAAACCTTCGCAAGCGGGGGGGGGGGGTCACACGGCTGACATGCGGCTTGTGGGTTGTAAGGACCACTACCACCACTCTTTGGTACGAGCTGTTCTGCGCAAACATACGAAGACCTGTGAGGCAGCCGAAGCACGCAGACATGATGTGACAGAAAGGGGCACACACACACACACTGCTCAGCAGCCAGCCTTAAATGGGTTGCTCAAAATCAATGCTGGAACTTTTTGCCAGGTGTTACGGATTGTAGTGGAATTACATTGGGCTTTCTCAATATTCCTGGCCCCAAGTGACCTAGGTAGTTGTTTTTCCCCCGTGTGGTGACAGTCATATCTTTTTTCTTGGTTTCCCTGATGGTCATCCCATGTAAAGTTCCTTTTGATCAATCCCCACATCATCCCACATCTATGGATTACGGAGGTCCCATCTCCCCATTTCAATAGAACAACCCGGCTAAACACGTTGCCACATTTGCTACCCCATTTGGCCTCCGTGCCCCCCGAAATTCCAATTGGCTTGAATCAAACCAGGTGTCCTCAAGTTGTGGGGTTCACCACTAAACAGGCTTAGTCGAACCCGGGGAGAGAAAAAAAAGGTTCCCCCTTTCTACCAGGGTTGCGGGCAACTGTGCGAAGCGATTTCGGACGGCACATGGCGATGTCCACTTGGTGAGACGCAGCATGTTTTTGTTGTTGCATGTCCCGTGATCCTTCTATTTTCAGGAAAGGATTCGGTTTGTTCCGCATGAGATGCTGGTTGGAACATCTACTTAGCTTATCAAACTTATCTCCTGAAACTTAGCTTATCAAGAGAACTCGAACTGGTTTCTACTCAGTTTCCCTGTAGGTATCCATTGGCTTGTTAAAGTGACATCCTCAAAATGACCATTCAAGTGGTGGTTTAAAGGCAAATGACCCCAAATCAATTTTTGAGGACCCCTCAACATGTTCACTTTAAAACTTTAAGGGAACCAGTGCTAGAGGGGCGAAGAGCCTGGCCATGAGAACCCCCCATGAACTACTACATGTGTTAAGACATATACGTATACATAATATATATATATATATGGTCCCGTGTTCCGTGTTGCTTCCCCCCCCCCCCAATATATGGTATGGTCCCCCAGGACCCCCCCCGCCCCCCGGCCCGACCCCGAGCCCCGGATCCTGGCACCTACGGTCCCACCCCCACCCCTACCCCCTGAACTCGCACCCTGACACCCTTGCACCCCCACCCCCAGGACAAGCCAACCCGCAACCAACCATAAACCAACCCGAAACTAACCCTAAACCAACCCTAAATACACCCTAAACCAAACCCTAAACCGTAGACCTCTAAATCTAAACCAACCCCAAATACACCCTAAACCAATCCCTAAAACAAACCCTAAACCAAACCCTAAACCGTACACCTCTAAACCTAAACCGACCCTAAACCAACCCTAAATTAACATAAATCAGCCTAACTCAACCCTGAACCAACCCTAAACTAACCCCAAATACACCCTAAATATACCCTAAACTAATTCTAAGCCAACCCTAAACCACCACAACCCAACCACAGGACCACAACCACAGGGGGGGGGTACTTGTCTGACCCATGACCATTGGGGGGGGAGGGGGGGGGCTGGCAACGCTGTACCATATATGCATAATACATGTATACCTACATCTATACATATACATTTGTGTATACATATATACACATACACATACACATTCATGTACATACATGTACATATGTGGTGTTTTTGAGTCTACTTGTTTTTCTGGTTGGTTCAAAGGTCTGGCCCCCCGCCCCTGATCTTCCCACTTGCATGGCCAGACCCCGTGCCGCATCAGTGCGGCGCCCACGCCGCAAAGGGCCAACCGCACCCCGCCCAGCTTGGGCGGCCCAGCGAGCAAGCGACCCAGGGTTTGGTCTCCAACCGCCGCACCATGACTGGATTTCACTTTGGCATGAGCCACGCTCAAGACCCGAAGATAAATGTTGAAGTCGATTAAGCAGAACCAACCTTTTTGTTTTTATATGGGGGTGGGGAGCCTGTCAAAAGTGGTCTGAATCAGGGACACCAACACCCATATCAATAAACGTTAAAAATATATATGGGTCAACATGCGCCTTTTTTGACCCACACGCAGGTCTTTGTTTTTGCGGCTGGTTAAAAGGGACACTTTCTTGTTTGCCTAGATCAACCAAGAAACTGGCGCCCGTTTGTGTTCCCCCACCATTCTTGTTTGTGTGCGTGTGTTGGGGGGGGGCGCCGTTTTTGTCTCCTGACCAGCAAAGTCCAGCTTCGGGGTTTACCCTCAACTCGAGGGTCTCCATTTGGCTGGGGGTGTGGTTTGGGGACTTGAACCATCTTCTAGCGGGTAAATGGGAAACCGACCTCACCTCCAAGCCACAGGGCTCCATACGAAACCGTAACCCGCATTTTTAAAGGGACCGAGTCCTATATTTTCGAGAAACACCCAAATGGATCTGTCTTATTTTCTTGGGGTACCCCCGCTTCGGCGTTTTTAGAAAGGGAATCCACCATTTCAGGCGGGCTCCCCCCTAAACAAGACACACGAGAGAGAGGTCTGCCTCAGGTGCCAGCCAAGAAGATCTGCCTCCGGAGGTCTATGCGCCGAAGCCTCGAGCTTCGGACAACTGGGATAGGGGAACCATCTGGAATCTAGAAAACGGTTTTTGGATTTTCGCGCCTTCTGTGGATCTCGCATCTTTTGTTTCTTCCTTCCCCTAGAGTTTGTGTTTTTGCTGGTACTCTTCTAGAAATCCTTAAATATCATATCCAACAGGGGTGGCTCCACAGATTCGCAACATTCAAACCGGTTTTTTAGCTGGAAGTTGGCTCAGTGGCTGCGGTGCTAGCCCGAGTTCAAGCGCCACCGTTTGCCCATGTGGACATGGCCAGCGCGAATTTGTCCATTCGTCAGTGCTTCCCTTTTTGAAAAATCGGGAAACCGGAACAACACATTCTTAAGCAAATGGAAGTGCCGGATCTTTGGGTTTTAACTTGTTGGTTGCATCATTATTTTCAATACACACAAAAAGCGAACTGTTTGCGGTGGGGTCAACTGCAACCAAGTCCAGCTTGCCTTTCAAGCCGGGGAAATCACCGATATTCTTATAGCAATGAACGGTTGACCCCGAAGTTCTACTGAGATGTCGGTCGCAATTTCAATGGTTGCACAAGTCCCCGGAAGAGCATGCAATCACACATGTCCATTCCGCTGCTTGAAATCCGTGTGTAAGTGTCCTTTTGTGGTGATGTGGGCTCATGGTCAAGAATGAGGTTCAATGTATGAACTCTTCTTCTCTTGAGCTACTCTGGATGGACGAAAGCCTGCACCTAAGAAACCCTGGATTCGGATGAGTCCCCTGTAAAATACCAAGAAACGTTATGGTTTCTCTTCCAAGTGGTGCGAACGGATTCTGTCCAGTACCAATGTTTCAACTCGGTGGATAGAGCTCCTTGTTCCAACCACGGGACTTCAAGCTGGGCACTTCGGCGATCGCTTCATGGGTAGCTGGTCTAAGTTGGTTCCCTTTTGGGGCGGCCTTCAAGAGAAATTCAAAGGAAGGGCCCGAGGCCATTTTTTTGGGGGTCCGAATCCTACAAAAAGAGACTCCCACATGAAACAAAAAGCACGGGAGTTCAAGCGGGTGCCTGAGGCTGTCATGGCCCTCCAGCTTCCTAGACGCTCCTCGCGGAGAGCGCCTGGACGGGATGTTGTGGCGCGAACGCGAATCTGAAGCGGCAGATGGCAGCCTTCACTTCTCAACCAAATCTGGATACCCGGACCCACATATCTCCCTCGCAAAAGAGACATCACCCAATGATTTTGGGGGCAAGAACCAAATGTATGGATAGTTTGAGGGTCCAGGTAGTTTCCTTGTGGGTCCTCTCTAAGCCGCAAAAGGGGGAGGTGTGACTCCCTTTTTGAGAATCCCTCAGGTGTGCTTTTCTTTCGGGCTTGTTTGGGGTGGTCGTCAACCGTGGGTTAACAGAGCCGATGTAGAGGCTCCCGTTGGCTCATCCCATTCAAAGCAAGCTCCTCGCCAGAGCAACTTGGGTATCCTCTTAAAGTTGCTTCCAACATGATCCCCTCACCTAAAACTGGAATTCGGGGAGGGGTGACCCCTGGAATTTCGTTCTCTGGTTTCATCGTCCCTTCTATGGGGAACACATACTAGATACATAGAATTGGGCGACCCCCTCCTTTTTTGGGGGGATCCAAGATGGTTCCTGGTTTTGGCACAGGGGCAATACTCTTCCGCCGTCCAACATAGAGCCCAGAGAAATGGTTCCGAGTGTCGAACCCGGGCCCTGGCTTCACGCACGGTGACATTGGGCAAGCCGCACCTTCGAAGATCGGGAGGTTTCTCGACGGATCGATTGCCAAAGGCGAGGAATTCTCACTTCCTGAGTTGGTGGACTTTTTGTTTTTTTGGGAAGACCATTTTAGTGGTAAATATAAAGTTTGAACTTTTTTGGGCCAGTCAACTTGGGAAGTGAGAATTGCTTTTCCACTGTTTGGACGGAATTGGGAATGCGTCCGCCTCAATTCTCTCCATGACCCTTCCAAAATGCGATCATAGGGTACTGACCCCAATTGAAAGGGTCGGAAGCAGACTCCAGGTCGATCATTCCTCGAGCCGTTGGCTCGTTTCGCGACCCTTTCCTCCGAACCTTTTGCGCCCAATGAACCTCTGAGACTGCTGAGATGTGGGGCGTGTTTTTGTTTTTCGCTCGCAGTTCACCCCCGGTCATTTGAGCAAACACTTGTAAGGGTTGCCAAACATTTAGCGAACCAGACTATGTGCTGTCAACAAGAGAAAGGCTCTTTTTGGAAATGGATGATTCCGGCAAAAAGCTAACATAGCACCCCAAAATGGAGGAGTCCCTTTTGACGCTTGGCTATGCTGGACTGGCCATACAGCTCCAGCAAATTTTTGTCTGAGCTGATGGGTTTGTCGCCTGGGCTTCTCCCAGGCTGAAGTGGGAAGGTCCCCTGCGGTTTTCGAATGACAAACCATCCCCTGCGGTTTCCTTTCAGGGAATCCTCTTTCGGTTCGGTCTCGGTCATTCCCTACCGATCGAGCCAGCAAGAGTAAGAAGGTCTCAATTGGCAAGACACTTCGCAGCCCCTGGCATCCTCTGCCCAACCTGAGACCGAGAAGTGAGCAAAAGTCATGCTTCACGCTAGTGCAACTTGGCAAGCTTTCATTGTTGAATATTCATAGGATAGTTTCTGGGTTTAAAGGGAAGTCTAAAAAGAACATATATTCATATCATAGTTTTCTGGTATAAAGGGAAGTCTAACGGACCATATTTATTTTGGGGGTCCTCTATCAGACACGCTCACGAAAACTGGTGGGAGCCCCCGGCTTTCCGGCGTCCTCGCAGGAGCTGTCTGAGAACGGCGCCGTGGCGACCCGCAGCAGCGGCGGCTTGGCTGGGTGACCGACTGGGGACAATGTGAGTAGCGCCCCAAACCTCCATTGCCCGTGTTAGTAGGCTCTACTACAACCGGTTTAGGTGGGATTATAGCAACAAAGGGTTTTTCCACTAAACCCAAAAGAAGTGTCGACTTTTTGCAGAGGGGGCAACAGCAACAGTTAGAGCAGCTTCACTTGTTGGCAAGTTTTGCTTTATATTTTGTCGGTTCTGTTCGTTTGTGAACCTGACTGGGGGTCGATCCAAGACAATTTGCATCAAGGGGCTCTGGTGGACTGGTGGATTCCATGTGGAAAGGAAAGGTTTAGTTGGGTTTTTTGGCAAGGCTTACACAAGCCTTTGGTAGAACCAACAGATGGATTTTGTGCGCCGTGTTTTTTCTCCCAGCTGAAAGCTTTGGGGTCGAGAGGGTGGCTTTCCTCGTCCCTTTAAAACCATCCAACAAGGGGTTCACCGATTTTTTGAGACAGACCCACATGGCATGGCAGAAGCCTTCTCCTTGGTTGGAGCCCTCGATACCGGCAAGGGCCTTTCTTTGAGAGAGGGTATGACTTGAATCCGCTCGCCTGAACCGCATGGGAAACTGGAGGATGCACATGAGCGTCCTTCGTGTTGCAGCCATTACTAGTATGAATGTTTGGCAGCTTGTTGGGGTTCTCGGACGTGTTGAAGCAAACAGCATGTCAGTCAACAATCCAGCAGCGTTTTGAATGGTGACCTGACTACGACCCTGCCCTCATCAGGAGTTTGAGAAAGGCCCACAGAACTTTAGGTTTTGCATACGCCTGCTGGGTGATGCCTACGGAAACAAGCTGCACTACACTTATTGAGGTTTTTACAGTGGAATCCTGGGTGGTCGATGAGCCCTTGGTTGATTTCAGAGTTTGCAACCAATGGGGATCTGACACTGCAGCATATGTTGGTAAGTCCGGGTCAAGCGTTAAGAGCTGCTTCTCAACCACCTAGAGAACGTAGAGAAAGTATTGCAGGAGTGGGGATTCTTGAAAGCAAAGCTTTGATGAATCTGGCTGCTGGTTATTTCAAGGAGGGGATTAGATCTGAAATTCTTTTTTGGCCCTGCAAATCTGCAAGTCGAGGTAGATTCCACCAAGCTGGACTGGGATTTCCCATGAAAAAAATACGTGGAACAAATATTACTATTTTTATTATTATTATTATTATTATTATTATTATTATTATTATTGTTATTATTATTATTATAAAACAAAAAAAAAAAAATGGGAAAACAAAAACGGGATGTCTATAGCTCGAAGCAAGGGTAGGTCGCTGAACAGCTTCTTCAGTGTGAAGGCACCCTCATTCTGAGACCCCATGCTTCTTTGTATGGATTTCGGAATGTGTCTAGTTTAGTTTGCTCCAAACGATGTGTTTTTAAGCTAAGGACTCGCTGGGGCAATCAATTAGAACATCACTCTGAAGTCAGCATTTGTCAAAAGCAATCCGTGATACACAACCTGGTTTCTTTCGGTGTCCAATGTCCGGGGGCTTAAAATATCATCAATCTCCAGAACCTCCCGGTCGTGGACTTGCCCTCAGATCTTGGTGAGCAGCTAGCCTCACGGCCGGCATCCCAATGTGGGAGCAGTCTTACACAGTGCCTCCGGCAGCGAAGCAGAGGGTCAAGTTCATGGATGGCTTTTAAAGTGGGCCGTCGTGACGCACAAAGGTTCATACTTGCTGCCGCAGCAGAAGGTTCCACTTCGCAAAGGACCATGCGAGACCCAAAACCGGTTGGGTTCTATGTGGCTTCCGATGACCTTTGGCCTTGGTGGTCTGGCGAGGAAGCCGAGATCCCGGTCGACGTTTGCCCCGATTTGCTGCAAGGTCCAGGGGTCCCTCCCAAACCATCATTTTTGAAGCCCCCCAACTGGTCGCAACGTTAGAATCGTCTTCCCAGACCTAAACACTTTGCTGGAACCTGGTTGGTTGTGGAAAGGGACACCTGAGAATGGGACTGGAACCCGTGTTTGACCGGCTCCAGACACAAAGGTCCCAACAGCCTCGGCATCCCCAGAAACAGAATCTCCAGAACGCTCTCTGAATCTCTGAAAGCGGCTCCGAACCACTCCAGGGCTTATGTGGGGGTCTCAGCTGTGGGGGAAAAAAACAAGCGACACGTCCGAGGCATCAACAAGGGCATTGCCCTTTTGGGCGCCTGTCTCAGATGGGGACGGAGCGGCGGTTCTCGGGGGCTGTGGGACTGAGAGTGTGGGTTGCCACGGTGGTAGAGAAGCTCCCCCCGTGACTAAGTGACCAAGTGCCACTACACTTCCGGCGTGGGCTGACGGGGAGAAACAGCAAGTTAAGAACAACTAGGTTATGACATGGGATATAATTGTAACGGGCAAATTCAAGACTAACCTTTTGCTCCTATGAATATATATTTTTTTTGGTGTTAAAGCAGCCCCGTCCGTCAATTCTGTGTTTATTACTTGTAGTATGTGGGTGTGTCACTGTGGTGGGCTCGGTGGGCTTCACCCGTTCACTTTTCTCACTCCCTGAGTTCCTGGATTGCATTTTTGGGGAATACCAATCTAGTGGTAAACAACAAGTTCTGAATTTTTGAGCCAATCAACTCAGGAACATGGGTTCCCTTTTCCACCGGGGCTTATTGTTGAGGTGCCCCTTTGAGGCTGCTTGCCAACGAAACCAAAAGGCAAAGACAGACTGAAATTTGAGGGCCGGGCTGTGCATAGGGCGAGCTCACGATTTGGTTCGCGAGCTCTCCCCTTTTCTTCAGGTGTCCGTGTCCCTTATTTCAAGTTGCAGTGCAGAGCTGCCGTAAATTACCCAGATATTACATGTCGCTGGAAGCTGAAACGAAGCGGATCGTAGGATGTGCATCTCACGGGCTGTATACTACAATCTTAAAACTTGCAAGTGAACCAGCTACAATAGGCAGCGCGTGGGTGTCGGCAAGCCAATTCCGAGATCCGCTTTTGTTCAGATGTGAGATATTGGTGGGTCGGCACCTACTGGCTTGTGCACAAGTGTAGCATCGGAACGCTTAAACCCTGAGTTGCGGTGTGTGTGTGTGTGTGGCGTGCAGTGCCTTGGTATGTTTCTTGGCACGTAGCTTGCGTGTGCCAAATTCGGGGAGCATCGTAATCGTTGCGTGCATTGGCATTGTCAGCTGCTCAATGAGTACTTGAGCGTGATGCGCGTGGATTCGGGGGAGGTCGTTGATGGCGGAGAATGTGGCCGCTGACGCTGGTCAACATGACGAAGAAAAGAGACTTGATGGGCATGTGTCCTTTGTTCGAAAGAATGCAGGTGCGCATTTCGTGCATGCTGCACACGCCGACACCTATGGGGAAGACTCTGTGCATCGTCCGCTGTGCTGAGATGCGCCAGCGGCAACCACTGAAGGGCCACAGAAGGGGCCTCGTGGCGCTTCCCTCGCGGAGGGGAAAAGTACGTGCTGTCATTGGAGTTCCAGCCAGAAACAGTTGCAGCTGCCTTGTAATTTCCTTACATGGATTTGGTAGACCATTTTATTACCAGGTTTTGATTGTCACTCATTGGGAAAATGGTTGGCAGTCCTTTTGTTTTTCGGCTCAACACCCGAGAAGGGTTAAACCAAGACATAGCCAGATGAGCGAATTTGATCGCATTCGTTGAACTTCTCGAATGGCGCTCGCCCTGGGCTGATACTCATTCTTCAAGTAGATCAGCAAGATTTGTCACCAGGGAACCAACCCCTTTGACCCGCTTCGAACCCGGGTGCCAACTAGTCCATCATTTTTTGTGCCAAAAAGGAGACCCAAAGCGGATGCGACAATTGTTGCATGACTCCAAGACACAGGAACGCGTCGCAGCTTTCCATGTTGAACGTTCATTTCGTCCTCGGATGGCTATGTAAGGACAACACAATTACATATAATTACCCTCCCTCCCACTAACCTGGCACCTGATGGTACCTGGGAGGAAAAGCCCCGTTGTTCTCTTCATTGGGGTGTTTGTTTTGTTTGAGGATACCTTTTTTTGGGGTTGGTAGGGGGTCCCCCAATTTTTCCGGAGCAGACACACCCATATGTTATTATGTGCATATATAGACCTGGACCTTCCGGGGGTCAAAGATATTAGGCGTTGGCCAAGAAATACGTGCTTCTGGTTGTTGGCGTGAAAAAATGCCTTTCGTATCGCAAAGGCGGAAATGTTGAGCATGCAGGAAGGTCCAGGTATACGTATATATATATATATATATTATATATATGGGAGTCGTTCTAAAGGTCCTTGTAAGGAGTTTAGTATTCGGTGACCATCGGTGTTGGTTGAGGTAGCTCCGCGAAAGATTCGCGATGGAGTTGCGAAAGTAACTTTTTTTCTCGCGAAAGTTTTGCGTAACTGTATCTGTTTAATCAATGATATGTGGAACCGTTCATCTTTTCTGCTGAGCCTTCCTTCTATTCTGATTAAAACACTTTGTTGATGTTGCGCTGATTAAGCCTGGTGAGGCTACAGTTTGATACCCTGCTTGGCTGGTTAGTGCTCCAAGCCTGTGTATGTGTGTCTGTGGGTGTTAGTCGGTGGCTTTCCGCTCTGAAACGTGGGTGATGTTTCGCGAAAGATCCGCGAAAGATCCGCGAAAGCCCGCGCGAAAGCGCAGGCTTCGATTGCAAGGGGAGGTATAGTCTGAGCGCCGATCTAGTCAGTATACTAGCTTGGTACTGGAAAGCTGCGACTTCAGGCTGGAGCTGCGCGGCGAACGAAAAGCTGCGACTTTCCAGCCGGCGCATGTCATGTACTACCCCTGTGATGAAAAGTTGCGACTTTACAGCTGGAGTTGGGAAATCGTCATTTCGCTTACAACGCTGGCACTTAAAAGCTGCGATTCTCCGACTCGAGAAATGAAAAGAGCACGGCGATGAATCCGCGAAAGATTCGCGAAAGTAACTTTTTTATTCGCGAAGAATGGCCGTTTCGAGACAAAGGAATTTAGATCAACCACCATATATATATATATATATTCTGGGCATGGTTGCGCCACTGCGCAGCTCCATCTTCGAATCTCGCGGAGGTCCGCTGTCGCTGGAGCGCGGCATGGCCTACTTCGAAGTTGAGGCATCTGGGCTCCGGGCGCGTTCCGCCGTGTTTTGCCGAGGGCGGGGTTGGCTTACAGGGACATCTGCTGGAAAGTGTCCTTTGAAAACACCCACCGTCCCTTTTCTCTAGGGGTTGATTCCTTGTCCATTCTTTGCAACCATCGTTCTTTTGAAAAACCGGATCTGTTTCCCCTGAGTTTTTGGTAGAGGAAACAAGATACCCACCACCCATTGTGTTGGCTCACAAGACGAACCCATAATGGATCCTTCGACTTCTAGGCTTGAGTTCATTCGATTTACCACACATCCCCCTGAAACTTTGAACTTGTTTTATCAAGCTTAACTTTGAAAGTTATCCGGAGCCATGCCCCTGTTCTTCAGGGTTGGCTCCGGCAGCGCGGTTGCAGCATGAGCCACTCTCAACGCTTGAAGATTACTGTAGCAGGGCAGGTTCAACATGAACAGCGCGCCGTCCTTCGACATAACTTTGAGGCAATGGGTCTTAAACGTGGCATCCTCAAAGCTACTCGCACTTGAAAGGGACACCACCCTGAAAAGTAGCTTTGAGAACCGCCCAGGTGTTCCCTTTAAGGAAGCCGTGATGAAAGCGACAGCCAAAACAGGCTTGACGGTCCATGTGTTTTGAACAAGCCCAAATCTGAGGTCAGGTTGCTCGTCGTTGTTCCAAAAGGACAGGGCAATTTTGGAAGGGTCCACACAAATCAAGGTCAGATGCAAATGGAAATATGTGCAAGTGGATGGATTCTTCCCGGCCAACATGGATTGATCCTTTGCGGCTGGTTTTCTTTTGGCATGCGAATGCCAAAAGCAGGCCCGAAGGTTTCCGTTTGGCTTCCCCTAAAGGAACCGTTCCTGGAAGAAGGTAAACACACCCATTCCGCGTCAGCTCATGTAGCATGGACATGGCTGTGCCTTTGTTTGAGGCTACCCGTTTTGCGTGGATTGAAAGGAAACCCCAACGCCCTGGGGTGTCTTTCGAAAGCCCCACGGACCACCGCCCAACGGATTGAAAACCCATAGAAAACACGGACAACCCCACCGAAACCCACCCAAAACGCAAGAAACCCCATGCAATCCCACAGAAACCAAAACAACGAAAAGGAAAGCCAAGGACACACAACGAAGAACCCCACCACGGCCATTTCGGGTTGGAATGCCCGATTTGTCCCATTGGCTTGCGAGGTGCAAGACATGGCCAAGTGCTCTCAGAGCATGGCGTGGGGCTCTCAGAGGCACGCAAAGTTTCCGCGCCCATCTTCTCACGTGCCATCTTGCTGGTGCGATAGGTAGGGAATGAGGGAATGTACTTAGGGGTCCCCTTAAAGGAGACCACCAGCTTTGGGTAAACTTTCTTAACACGTTTCTGACTTGCCCAAAGCGAATCGAGCAATTGACCTTGGGTTTCTCTTTGTTGGTCCACGTTTAGTCATGGCCCGGTTTAAAGTGCATGTTTAGAAGGTACCAAGGGACTTTCTGGGATCTGTGGCCTACTGTGGATGGACTATTTCGCATCCCCTTTCAGAAATCCAACGCACACAATTCGATTCCCCGTAGCAACGGCGCCAGAGGATCGGCCTCACCTCCCAGCGGCCTGGCGGTGGTCGGCCCCTGCTGCGCCTGGACTGCGCGCGGGAGGACGCCCACGCGGTGCTCCTGGGCCCGGAACCTCAGGGAACGAAGAATTCGGCCGGAAGAACTCGCGGGCCGTCGGAAAGCCGTTTTGGGGGCTTCAAGCGGTCCACCCCACCCAACCCCCCCCCCCCCTGGCCGAAAAGTGGGAAACGTCATTTTGTTGGGTGGCTTTTCCCTGATGGTCATCCCGTGTAAGGGACCTTTTGCCATGGTTTGCTCACTTGCAGCCAAAGCGAATCGACCTGAAATGACCATTTGGTTTCCCTTTTGCGTGTCCCTCACGGGCAACCAAGTCTAGTGGGTTCGGATCCTGTTTGGCTTGGGGTGTAGGCCAAAAGAAACCTGAACATAGCAATTGGTTTATATACACAGAGCTTCAGTGGGTTTCGGGCCTTTTTTTTTCTCATTTTTTAGAGGGGGTTCACTTTAACATCAATCACCAACAAAAGAACAGTTTGTTTCCCGTGGCCGCGGGGGGTTTGGGTTTATATACGGGGTAAACCTGATCGAATCCCCCGAGTGGTATACAACCTCGACACCCCCAACCTGAGCATGCCCTTCATCTAAACAAATTTCTGGGCAAATCATTACGGGCTCACCTGGGTTCAGCGAGCTTGCCCATGATGTAGCTCCTTTGCTGGGGGATAATGGGTTTGTTGTGGCCTACCTTAGACCAAACATGTCACGTACTGGAACTCATCCTTTGGAACCTGAGCTACCCACGCAAGATCTCCCGGCAGGGGTTTGATCCCTCGGGGAGGGTTTCTAGAACCTTCAAAGGGTTCTCAGAACCTTCGGGCAGGGGAAAAGTGTCCCTTCTTAAAGCAACACTACAAGCACCCGCTGTTCTCCAATGAGTTCAACCGGGTTCACTTGTTCTTGGGGTTCGTAGGAATTGAATCGGGCCATGATGGGCGTGCAAAACCCCGCTTGTTTTCCTTGTGTGTGTGTGTGGATTGGTTTCCCTTTCAAGCTTGCCTTCCCGCTCTCATGTGCCCAATGACCCGGCTGCCATGGCCGTTCGCGGAAGGAAGTAATGTTGCCAGCTTCTGCCGTTTCACTGGAAGCTGAAAGGACAGCTGGAATGAAAGCATGTCTTGGCTTGCAACAAGGGAGCCCTTGGGCTCTAGAGAGCCTCTACGGGGATCCCTCATTTCACCACAACATGTGCTGAGAGGAACCAGACAGAAGACTCTAGGTCCCATTTAGGATCATTTAGGCAACCTTTTTGTTTCGGAGATCCGTTTGTGGAAGTCCTTGAAACGCATGGGATTTTTGCTTTGTGTTGACTTGGCCGCTGAGACAAGCCGATGTTGCGGTATGGCATTTGATATCTCATTCCCACTTGGTCGCCCTTTGGGTGGGCAACTTGTTTGGAGGGTCTAGCCTTGAAAGTTGTGTTGTAAAACATGCCAAGCTGCCTTGGACATTAGTATCTATCTACCCCCTCTTGGGCAACTCGCCGTTCTATGCTGGACAGATCATTCAACCCATGTCCCTGGAAGTCGGAGCGCCAGAATTCCTCAGCCAAGGCTATGACTTGCCCAAGATCTTTGCTGATGGCAAAGAGGCACCACCAAGCGACAGGGGGGAGGGGCACGATCATTGGCACCCAGGATCAACAAGCAGGTCAGTTATCAAGAGGACATTATGTACTCTTTATATATATATATATATATTTGGGGAAGCAACTCCGTATTACACCAGGGTCGAAGTAAATACCACAACTCCCTTTATGTGGGTATAAGTAGAGGGGATGACCGAGCCGACACAGGAGAATCCTGCAATGTTACCCAACTGTCTTATTCATCTGGGTGCACATGGGGGAGGGGGGGCTTGGATGGTGAAAGCCTCACTTCCAGGTATTATGTAAGGACTGTATATCCATTTTTGGACAACTATTTTGCCGGCTTCAAAGGACGTGTTTTGGCGAATCCACCTAGGACGTGAAAAGAGATCCCCACCCCCTACGTAGAAAACCGGGAGTGCACTCCTCGACAACCATCCCCTACACATTGTTCAGGGCCCATTTTTCGGAGAGAAGGATCCTCACATAGAATTGAGCGGCTTGGTCGGAAAACCCCGTCCACATCCATTTCAGAACCCAATTTTTTGTTTCTCCCGTTTCCACATGTTCGCTCGGAGGGGAGGCTGAACCCGATAACTTCCAGTTGGCCGGGATAAAGCCATGGCTCTCTTTCTCTTTTGCTGCAGGGGCTGCCTTCTGAAATCAAGCAATGTTAACCCCATGTTAATAAACCCCTGTTTATCAATAGGGGGTGTCCTTGGGTTTACTGGGAACGATCACTTTTGGAGGGGAACATCCCCATAAACAAACTGGCGTTTATTAATAATGGTCACCAGTGCCTATTGTCTCCGGTCATGACCCTTTAAACATGTGGTCGTCACTTAAAAAGGAGTCATGACCCCCATTTTTGATGCAGTCAGGTCAAAGAAGGCTGCTTTTGTCGCCGATTTCTTCGGACTCGGACATCGGACGTAATTACTGGAATCCACGACCCAAAAAGGCGCGGGGCCAGGTTGGCAAGATCAACGCCAAGCACTGGCGGCCGTTGAAGGAGCCGGCCGTCCAAGCGAGCTGGGTCGGTTTTTTTTGCTCGGTGGTACGGACTCGGAAGTTTTCTTCTTTTTTTTTTCCCGGTTGTACGGAGTCCGGAGTTGAACAACATCAGACCCGAAGGAAAAGAAGGACAACGCCGAAGCATAGAGATCCTTAAATGAATGATGTCCATCAACAAAGGTGCATTTTCCGAAACTACTCATTTAAGGGCTTCCTTATTCAGAGACAGCCAACAAAGCGAACCATGTTTTCCTGCATTTTGTTTTGGCCATGCCATGCTCTCATCGACATCTGAGGTCCAGCGATCGAATCCAAATTGCTCCTTGAGAACTCACAGCTCCAGAACCAATTGGTCCTCTGCAGGTACCCCCCCACTCACAAGAATACCCGGTTTCTCTATGGTAAAAACCTTTTTCAGTGAGGTGACGTCGCAAAGAAAGCCCTAGGCTCCCGAGACCTTGAGTATGAGGGGCCTCCCACAAAGACCAAATGGGTGAGTTGGAAAACTTGAGCTGGTTCCCAGTTGCCCAGTGGATTCCGCCCTGTTTTCAACTTTGTGGGAGAAGGGTGCCCATTTAAATTTAGCCAACCCGAAAAAGGACGCCTTTTTTGTTTTGTCCGGGAATCCACTGGGCATCGGCGGTTGGTTTCTTCATCTTCAGGCCACATTTTTTTCAGAACTTGGCTGGATCAAGCGAAAGTACAGAAGCAGGCTCAAACTGTTTGGGGATGACGCGGGGATATGTTTATCCGGGGTCAACGACCGCTTTACTTGCTGCGATAGCTAGGGAATGAATTTCCGAGTCCGGGTGTTGAAAATGAGCCGGTTTTGGGGATTTCTGTACAGGAATCCATAGGATGGATGGTTTTTTGTCGGTGTCATTCTGTTTCTCATTCCCTGCTGAGAACCAGCAATATATGCGATCTTCTTTTCCAGCCGTAGTTATACCCGAACCTTTACCGTTACATCTCAATAACTTGACAACGAACGGTCTTTCCACCAAGCCGGTTTCACCAGGCCTTCGGAAGGTGCCGTTACGGTAAAATCAGGTACTGAGGGTCCTCAACATGGGCTGTTTCAAGGGCCAGAGAGGGGTCAAAGTTCTGCATTGGAGGGCCTGGGGTTCTGCATTGGAGCCTTCACCCATAGGGCACTTACTAACTCAACTTGGCAACGAACATCCATGTAGGGTCTTTCCACCAAGCCATTTTAACCAAGTCTTGGGAAGGTGCGGGTATGGTTAAATCACGTACTGAGGGTCCTGGACATGGGCCGTTTGTGAGAGAGGTCAGTTCTGCAGTGGATGGGTCACCCTTAGGGCAGGTTAGATAGGAATGGTGATGCCCATCCACGACTTTGCCCGGACATCCATGAAGCTGCAAGGCTTCAGCGGCCTTCGGCCAGGACCTCACAGTGGGCACGAGGGTGGGGCTGCTGATGGACCGCAACGCCATGGAGCTTGCGGTGCCTTGAGGGGGGGGGGCGGCGGGGGACGGGGGACGGGGGCGGCGATTGGGGCGGGGTGGGGGGGGGGATGGCAAGGGGAGGGCATATTATGGCAAGGTGGTTTTTCTGGATATTGGATTTTATTGCCACCTCAAGTTTCGTAGGGCTTTGGTTTTTCTTAGTGACCTGCAACATGATGACTCGTCTTACGGGGAGTGCCACCTTGAAGTATCTGTCAAAGACTTCTGCTTGGATTTTCGCTTTTTCTTAGATCTGGATTTGGCCTCCGTCCCTTCCTCTCCATCATTCACTTTGAATGAAGGTAGAGGCCCCAACCGCTAATCCTAGCAAAATGACGGTGAGGGTTGACTTCATCCATGATATGCAACAGGAGAGTGGACAAGCCTTCCTTCACCAACCCTCACCCAAAGTCCCAAAGTGAAGCATCCAAAAGCCAATGATGTTAAAGAATGAACGGCGAATGCCAGGGAAGAAATGAGGAATGAAAAGGAATGAATCAATATTTGGTTTTGGGACGGTTTTTTGTGGATGTCAAAGCTACAGACAGTTAATTAGTCTTGCTTTTGTTTGTTGTGGACCCGCTTTTGGGATGGTTTCAAGGGGTAACCACAGGGGGGGGGAAGGACACACTTATTTTGGTCCTTTGGATGTTCTGTTTGGCGGCACTCGCATCCTCTTGGTGCTTTGGATTTGTTTAGAGGCTTACTTGGATCTTCAACCTTTGCAAGTGGATTTTCTGGGCCAATTTCAACTGAGTGCCCGTTGTTTGTGGGGTGCTGTCAAAGGACATAACATACTGTGGATGGACGAAATCCTGCACCCAAGAAACCCTGATGATCCCCTTGTACATACCAATGAACAACGGCTTCCAAGTGTTCATCCACAGTAGGACATGCCTTTCTGAATATCGGGACCCGTGAAGTTGCTGAAGACCCCTGAGGTTGCATGGTTCAACAGGATACCCCCAAGTCTGTCTTGGGGGACGACATGCCCCGTTGAAGTCAAACTGGGCCGGGTTGAGTGAACAAGACCTCTGAGTCGGACAGCTACACCTCACTCCCTGAGTTTCTGGACTTGATACGTTTTGGGGAAGACTACTTCGGTGGTAAACAAGAAGTGTGGTTGCTGTTGTTGGCCGATCTGCTGTACTTTGGAAGTGAGAGCATGGGGCGAAATGTATGAACGTGTTTCCTTGTTAGTTGATGGTTGTGTTGTTTTTTCTGTTTATTTTTCCCGAACGGGCAACTAGAGGAAAGCGGCCCAGTTTGGGTGTTCCCCCAGTTGCACGGGATGCGCAACCTTGATCTGGAACCTCCAGCAGAAGATCCATAGGCTGCCGGAGAAGCACCCACCGATGAGGAGTGATATATGAAGGCCCGACTGGCCAAGTATCGCGCCACTGGCCTTGCCTGGCAAGCCATCCTGCAGACGAATGAGCGGGTCGGCACCGTCCACAAGTTTGCCGTGAGGATACCACAGCCCAAGCCACTTGTCCCTGGCATTGGGCGAGAAGGCTGAAGAATCAAAGAGTCAATTGGCTACACAAATGGTGTGCAGACACACACACAGAAACAGTGCTGAAAGCCAAAGTCTGATTAGTAGCATTTTGGCCCAAGGTATTTTGTGCATCATGGATGTGGCTTCTCTGAAACTGGCAGACCCCCAAAATAAGTGCTTGTTTTGTTGGGAGCAACACCTGGACCACTTGTTGCACTGTGTCAAAGACCATCTTATTGCACGTAGTTGCGGCGGGGGTCGGTTTTCCTCAAAAAAAGAACCATACCGTTACCAAGAGGAACCTGGGGTTCATCTAGGACAATGGATCGCAGGACATGGACGACCTTTTGCCCGCAAACCATTTACCCTCCCCAAAAAAGAGCCGTAGAACCTGCACGGGGTCCTGGAAGACCATTTTCCCCGAACACCTGGAATCATGTGGTCTTGACACTGGCTGGCTTGGGATGGATGGATTGCAACTCAGCAGAACATGGCCTCCGAGCAAGGACCTCGGTCCTGAAAGTCTCAATCGCACTTTTACTTGTTGGCGTGATTTCCGAGGTGAAACCACTACTATCCACCACTGGGATCCATTCGCTGGATACTTCTTGGTTTCTCTACTGGAAATATGTGTCCTCATTTCTTCCAGGGGGTGCAAAAGCAATTTGGAAGGGAGCGATTTTCAGGATGTGCGGCGAAAATGGGCCCAGCACCGGCGTCCAGCTGGCCAGGTCTACGTCAATGGCATGCGAAAGGCCCCGGCCGAAACCCCCTTGGAGCGGAGTGGGGTGGTAAGAATGGCTCACTGCCCGAGTTCTTGGACCATTTGAGTGGCAAGGGGAAAGGATCCGGATCTCATATTGGGGGATGAGAACATTGGTTTATCCGCCAGGTCGACCAATTTCGGTCCGCTTCAACTGTGCTACTTAGATGGCATCATTCTTCCAGAGATCCGAATCTTGTCAAGAAACCATCAGAAACCTAGCAGGAAAAACAGCTGTTTTGTTTTAAAAACTATGGTTGAAAAGAATGGACAAGGAGTCAAACCCTAGAGGTTGAGGATTCGATTTGGAGACACAGCCTGCCTACCCGGCTTCCTTGGCTTTTCTCCCTTTTTCTTGCTGTTTTCCTCGGGCAGGTGGGACATGGCCAACACCCAGGGAGCAAAAAGATGCTGTCACAAAGAGCCCTGACTTCCTTCTCAAAGCTGACAGAATTCGCTGATGTATCCCCATCCGATGGGATCATCCCTTGCTGAATGCGGCGGGGGTCCACATCTATTGTGGCCCTTGCTCAAGCGGACACCTCCCTCGTCTTTTCCCGTGAATTGTAAAAGGAAACACAACCCGCCTTTGAACACCGCCCGACCCTGCTTGAGAAAGGCCCCCCGCCTCCTAGGCCTTTTGCTTGGAGGGACCCATCGGGTGAAAGTGTAAGACGTATTGTGGGGCTCAGAACTGGTCCCCTTGATCAGTTGGGCCACAAAATGGGACCAGCTCAAGATTTCTCAGCGACTCAGTGGGCTCTCCCTTAAAGGTGCATGTTGGAAGAGTTTGTTTTGCGTTGGGGAAGTTTTTTGTTTTTGGGATGGATTGGCTAGCTAATTCGGTCGGAAGCCTAGCTACAAGGGTTTGCGCCGGGTGAAGTGCCGGGGGTGGGGCGGCGGGGGGTGCTGGCCACTCAGCTAACTCCGGGAGGGAGAGGGGGGGGGGGGGAAGCAGGGGTTGAGCCGATGCGAACCACTTGGCCATGGGGCTCCATTTTGGGGTGGATGAACATCCATCTGCCACCTATTTTGATGTTCACCAGGGGTACAGGGCCACTTGACCACTCAGGTTTTAAACCCAGACGCGACGCGGATGTCGATTTCTTCGAGCATCATGATGGCCCTGAACAGCTCCAACATCTTGATCGGTCATGTGAGGGTTGATCAATCCAGCAAACCTGGCATCACATAGACCAAAGATGCGGGTGCGTCTGAAGGTCGGGGGGACCCGCAAACAAGTGGCTTCCCTTTGGTTGCCCTTTAAGGCTACCCCGTGGGAACTTCAACACGGTGACACAAATACCTGTAAGGGTATAGACAAACATGTGGGTGTGGCTCGGAATTGGAAAGCTAGGGTTGGGGTTACGCAGGTTTTTGCCTTGAGCCACATGGCTGATGGTTTTCCATATGAATTGCCCAGTGGACGCTGAGTTCCATCGTGAAGTTTCTTTCAGGTGACGGCGGCCTTGCCGGGGACGTCTCAGCGCGCCTGCTCAGCACGGTTCGACCGAAGTAACGAACTTCTTGTGGCGAGCCGGGTGGAACAGGAGCCCTCCATGATGTAATGGGACCCCGGAACCAAGGAGAGCCCTTGGTTGATTGATAGGGGGATGTTCCCTTTTTTGGGGGATTAGCATTTTTGGAGGGGAACGCCCCCCTGTCAATAGAACAAGTTGATTAATCCGGTGCCAACGTTTGGCTTTTGACTTGGGGATGCGATGAGAGTGGGATGGGCCCACGAGATCCAAGAGTCCTTGGCAGCAATGTCCTCCTAGCGATTTGATTCTGTAGATGGAGGGCTCTGCTGGGGATCCGAATTATTGTATCATTCGCAGAACCTTTGATATTTCTTCGAAGAAGCCATTTTAGGTCAGCTTGGTTCACAATAGATGGGTTCCAATGGTTTCATTATGGTTCTAATCCTTTTGACCTTTTCCTAGAACCCCAACAGGCCATTTCCTTTAAACAAACATGATTCATGATTCCGAGAGGGAATCGGAGAGGGTGGGCTTTCCCGGAAGCTAAACTATCAAAACAAACCCTTCTTTGCCCACAAAAGTCCACAGGTGTCTTTGTTTTTGGGAAAATGCGGCGGTGTCCAGTTTCCTTGTATTTCCTTCTGGGGCCAACCTTATACCGTTAGCCATCAGGGATTCGCACATTTTCTTGGTGGTTTCCCTTGAAGTCACCAGTCAGAGGGTAATTTGGATGACGTCTCCTTCACACCCAGAAACCAGGTTCCTTGGAGCCCTGATGGAGCTTCCTCTGTAGTGTTGGTGAGGGCTGGTTTCCGTGGCCGAGGCGTTGGGCCGAATGCTGGGGCATGGTGGATGTGCATGGCAATGCCGCGCGCTCAACCGGGAAACCAAACAACATTGAACACACAGACGGGGACCCGTTCCAAGGACTCCATGAGAGGCCACGACCCCTTACTTCTGAGTAACCCCATGTCTGAAGGGTCAGAAGGAGGCTTCGGGTATGTGCTCTTGCTTTGTAGCAAGTTCCCCGATAAAATGCAAACCACCATTCAACCCACATCTTGTCTTTCTCCCTCTGCCACTGGGTGAGAAACTTTGGTTGTCCTCAATGACTTCATCCCAGGGCAGGGGTGGTTGATGCCCAAAAGCACGGGGGCACCTCTAGGCTTTCCAGCCATGGATTTGAGAAACTAGCCACAAGCAACAACTGGAAGTAGGGAGGATTTCAGGGCGGGTGCATGGTGATAGCCCAAAATTTAACTTCACCACTCTTGGTGGGAAAATAAATTCAAAGACCGGCAAGAGCTGCACAGAAAACGCGGTTTTTTGAGACGAAGCCAGTTGCGTCTTCGAGAGGGTCCGAGTACCCGAAATGGGGCCCGCAGTATCTGCAAAGGACCTGGCTGCCTTTGGATATGTGTCAAAAGGGTACATAAAGGGAAATCGCACTACTTTGCTTCCCCCAAGCCATGTTCTTGCTGGTTCTGAGTGCGAAATTTGAAAGATGAGAACAAAAGGGCTTTGGGAGTTCTTTGAAGCAAGATATCGGGGATGGTGCGCAGCCGGGACGTACCCAGTGCTGGGTTCCCCGGGCAAACAAGAAGACGCGGACATTACCTCTTTCATCAACCTTTTTGGAGGAGACGCTAGGAAAGATGGAGCAGGACCCCTCCAACCTACAGCCGCCCAACAGCCGAATTGATCGCCCGGGTTTCCAAGAAGTTTGATTGTTGCGCGAGTGAGAAGTTGCACGGCGACGACAGCCAAGTCCGAACAAGGGCGATTTACGCTGCCTGCATTGTAGATGTTCCGCATGGCTTTGAAGGCCCCACTGAGTGGCAGCGAACACTCGCCGCCAGCTTGGGCGCCGCGTTCAAGCTTTGTTTCTCGCTAACCGTTTGTTTCGCGCCCCTCATTCCCTGCTGAGAACAGCATGGAGCCCACTTCCAAGAAAACTCCTTACGAACCTTTCCTGCGGTGTTTGTTGTTTGTGGATTCTTGCTGCACAAGCAATTATAGGGGATAGTCATCAACCAGTCTGGCTTCTCAGAAAGACACACCGTTGATTGCTTTGCGGACCACTTCTGGGTTCAGCGCGGTCCCAATCATTTACCAGTGCTCGCAAATCAAAGCAAGAAGTCAAGCTCATGACATACCCCAGCTCAACTCCTTAAACTATGCACCCCTTACTTTCAGTGGTGTCTTTTTATTCAGGTTTTGCAGGAGGTGAGGCATCTCCGTCTGACCCTGTAAAAAAAAGGGTAATGTTGACCCCATATTAGTCAACCCCGGTTTATTAATATGGGGGTGTCCAATTCTGGGTTTAGTGGGGAATCAGACCACTTTTGGAGGGGCCAAAGCCACCCCCTATTAATAAGCTTAGGTTGATGAACAAATCTGGGGTCAACATTACCCGAAAACTCAGTTGTTCACCCCTTTTTTTGGGTGGCTGCCCCACTAAAAATGGTCTTCCCCAAAAAGGGTTCCCTTTTTTTCCAGGGTCACTGAACAGCTGAGCAAAGGAACGCCCTTCCCTTGCTCCCATGGTCACTGTTGACGCCATGCGATTTTTCGAGGTCCGGGCGCTGCGCTTGCGGCCCGGGAAGCCGCGCTGGCGGGTTTAAACCACCGATTAACATGAAACCTGTCTGCAAAAGGCAAAAAATAGGGAGGTTTCAAGAACAAGATGGTCCCTCATGTTTTCGAGTGGTTCTACAAGGTGCGATCGCCGTGCCTTGAAAGCAAAATGGTCTTCCAGCACCCCCCGGAACGTCGGGTTCCATGTTAATTGGTGGGAGGGTATTTGTGTTCTCTGTGGTTATTTGGGAACGGATCTTTGGACTTTAACTTTTTGGTGGAAACTTTGTGGATTTTCCGGATTGGACCCACAGCAAGTTGTAAACTTTTGCAGAGGGGTCAACAGGAACCACGTTTTGTTATGTTTTGTTTGTGGTTTGTGTTCAAGTAATGTATTGTTTAGCGGACCCAGGACCCCGTTGTTCAGTTGTCCCGTGTTTGAAAAAAGATGGGAGGCAAAGCAAACCTAGCATTGCCAGGATTAGGTTGATTTCTTTGCGAATCCTTCTCGGACCTTGAAGAACGACAAGCCTGATCGGAGGGTCGCACTGGATTGCACGAAGAATACATGTTGGGAATGTAATGTTGAACATTTTGCTCCTGAGTTGTGGTCAAATAAAGAAAGCATAGACATTGTGGGCCAATTCGCTAAGGAAGTGCGTCACTTTTTGTGTGAACCTGATGTCTTTGATGATGTGTTTTCGTGAACCTTTCCTTTGTGAAGAGACACATTCCGCATTCCCTTTGTTCAGCTGTTTTGGGAGTATTGGGGTGGGTTTCTTGGATCAACCACCAATACATGAGCAGGCCCTTCTCTTTCTTCTGTGAAGATGCGGTGCTGCACATCCTGACAGAACCTTTGGTGTCTCGAGCGGGCGCGACTCGATCCACATGTCGGATTCAATCCTCGCCGACGTTGGGTGCTCGAGATGAAGTACGCCGTAGGTCAGCATGGAGGCAGCTTTCTCATTTCTGCCTCCATGGTAGCCTCGTCATTCTTTTGGGTTGGTTCTGGAGGGCTGGGATTGGACGGCTGAGCACGGCACCTCACTCCCGTCATTGGCATCGAGAACGCCAAGCGGTACGCGGTAGAGGTCTTGAAATCTTCTATCCTTCTACCCGGTTTGACTTGGGTGTGTCTCAAACCAGGAGTGGTGGTTTTGATTTGGTTTCCCTTTTAGACAATTAAAGGGACTTGGTTTCCCTTTTCCCTCTTTGGTTTCCCTTTTGATTGGGTACTCCAACAAAGCACAGTGGCCCAGAGGTTTTGATTGGTGGCCTTCACGTTCTCAGTGGCCCAAAAAGCGCAAGCCGATTGTTTGCCACTGAACTGGCCGTCCCGCAAAGGTTCATTTCCGGCAACCTCAAGCGAGCACTGATGTTCCGAGCGCAGTTTGCCAGTCCCAGCTTCCTTGCACTGGCAGCTGGGCGTCGCGCTGCTCACTGGAAGACTGTTTTTGGTTTTCCCGGGACGCGCGGGCCTGGCCTCGCTAACATGCGCTGGCCACGAACCAACCAACCAACCAATTTTCCCGGGACAAGTGAAAGACGGCTTTTGGTTTCGAGCCCTGGGATGAGAAGGATCCCGTTTCCACGCGTGGGTTACCCAAAGGGCACGCGGTCTTGATTTGGCACAGCAGGAGGACGTCGCCGCCCCCCCCACTCCCCAATGGGTCCGAAGGAAAGTGGGGGATGTTG
Organism: Effrenium voratum; assembly: GCA_963377175.1. Taxonomy (NCBI): domain Eukaryota; class Dinophyceae; order Suessiales; family Symbiodiniaceae; genus Effrenium; species Effrenium voratum. The sequence continues at coordinate 1,181,401 of CAUJNA010003372.1, read as the reverse complement.
AACAACATCCTAGGGGTTTGCTGTGTAAAGTCATGCAGTTTCAGTGTCATTTCCGTTTGAGATCCGCAAATCGAAGAAGCCGGCTGCGTGAACACCTTTCCTTGGATTGATATAATGGCCATTTGGTCCTTTTTGTATATGAATTCCTGTGGCCGGCTATGAGCACAAAGATTGGATGGATTTGCACTGATTGTAACTGGATAAAATCGTGCGCCAGTTGGTGGCTTGTTCAAGAACTCACATCACCGGATTGGCGGCATTTCTCCCGGTGTCAAAGAAGGTGTCCACTACCCCCAGATACCCCCTGAGATAAAGCTGGGGAGGGGTACACAACCATTATGTTTCCGACATTTTCAAGGGTATATCCGGACCCTGAAACTAATCATGAAAATGTGTTTTTTCCCCAAAACAATGGGGTGCTTACCCCGGTCCAGGTACCCTAAAGTTCAGGTTCTTTGTTTGGACCACTCGGGAAGTGAGTACTTACATCATTGGTTGCGCCCCATGAGGGGGTTGAGCACCCCTTCAGGGCAGTTTGGGTGTCCAGGTGCTCCATGTTCCTTGGGATGGTTCGCTGTTTGTCCCACTTCGGCATGGCCAGCATCGGCCAAAAGGGGCTCGCGCCAGGCGCAGTGTCGCCTCTCCGGTGAGACAGGCTCGAACCCTGCGGAGTTCCCCATGAACATTGTATATGTGTATATGTGTGTAGACACACTTGTGACATGTTAGATAGTACCAAGTTGATTTGGTACATACACAGAGTAATATATATAGAGATGCACATACAGGTGTTATTTCACGCATGGACATGGCGCTTGTGTGCGCGTGCGTGTCAGTTGCTAAGCCAAATCCCAAGAAGATCCAAGGCTGGTTGAAAAGGCCTGGTACCATGGCTGGTGATAAGTAGATTCCTCGGCCTAGATCTTTCGATCCCGGCTCGTTCGGGGTCGGCTCAGGTTTGAATGTGCCTTGTTGAGGGTACCCTTTGTGTTCTGCTGCTTTTTCATGTTGGCCAGGTAGATGGTAAGATCTTACGATCTTTCATGTTCAATTCCCTTGATTGGAAACGGCCAGTTTAGCAGGAAGTTCGGAATGTTTCCATTGCGGTGAGCGATGCTCATATGGGTGTGTCCTAAATTAGAGGAATAGAGGACTCTGTTTGGTCGGTGGCGTTCGTAGAAAAAGCAGGGAACACGCTTGCTGAGGTTGCTCTCTTTGTCATATTCCTACTATACATTCATGCTGTTCAGTTGTTTGGTCCGAGCCCAGGCAACAGACCCTTGGGAAGATTACGAACAATCCGGTTTTCCTTTTGACATTTGTCCTTATAAAGGGCTCCTTGGAAATATAGCGCGTGCTGAATGGCCCATATCATTTTATTGTCTGAAAAAGACACCAAATGAGGGTGTTCGTGTTTTTCCTTTTACTCGAACACCTATTTAACGCCCAGGTAGAAAGCCACCCTCGATCGAGTCCATACAAATGAGCCGTTGCCCGGTGGTACAATTACATTTTTTTGGTGTGTTTCCCTTTAAACGAATACATTGAGTTGCCATTGTTTGAGGATACCCCTGTTATGGGCCCAGTCATTTTGTGGATGCGTTTCATTTGTGGAAGGGAGAACTGAACAACTCAAACCCAAGAAGCACCACAAGCAACATCTGGCCGGGTGCCCTAGGGAGGTACCCTTGGGTCTCTTGGTCCTGTTGAGGTCACAATTGATCAACCAATGGACTCCCCATCACTCAAACTACCCCGGAGCCTATCTGCCTACTGACCCAATGGCGCTTTCAGCTGGTGGGAGAAGCGCCGCCGGGTGGGGTGTGCTCAAATGTGAGTTGTTAAAAGACCGGGATGGTCATGAACTCCTGGAGTTTCAACCGCAAGGGTTCCTGACAAAACTGCGACTTCAGGAGTTTTGTGGAAATTAGAGGGTTTTTGGCCCACTTTCAGGTGGCCAAAGGAGCTTCAGGTGACGAAGTGATGGGGCAAGGCCGGCTTTATCACAGAAAGGCTCAGAGTTGACGAAACCGATTCAATTTCCCGGATCATCCTGTGTAAGCAAGACGGACACATGCATGGCTTGCCAGTGCTGCCAGAAATCAGAAACCCTTTTGGGTGCCTGGGTATTTTTACCCCAGGATGGCTTTTGAGGGGTAAAAAGGGGGCCGTTCATAACCTTTCTGGGGTCCTCCTGGTAGAGCCTGAGGAATCGGAGATCCGAGCGTCGGATCCTTTAGGTGCCTCCGCCCCCCAAGTGGGCGCAGGCGCGGGAGGGCGAAACCCAGGCTTCGGGCGCGCTCGAGGAAAGGACCCGCCCTCAAACTAAGAGAACACATGGGGGTTACAAGTAGCATAGATGTCCTTTTTGGTTGATTTGCTTTAAAAAAAAGTGAGGGCGATCCCTGGCTTACCTGGCGGTTCAAGCAACTACCGGGGCCACTATTTTCCAAACAAAAAAACATTTGTGGGGCTTATTGCAGCACAAGCCAAAGGCTGTGGGGTGAAGTCAGTGAGCTCCAACTTGTTTCAGGGTTTTGGGTCCTAGCGGCGCGCACCCCTCAGGGTTCTCATTATGGGAAGCCAAAAACAGGTAAGGGATCCATGAGTCCTTTGGGATGCAGTCGCACTCCGTTTCTTTGCACCTGAGAGACTTCACGGGATGTTTTGTTTTCTGGGCGAATGCACAGAAACCCACTTCACTAGTTGGCATGGAAGCGCTGTGAATACCTGGAGTTTCCTTCTGAGCCGAATCACAAATCGGCTGGTGGCCGCTTTCCACAATTTGCAGAGTCAGAAGGAGACTCCAAGTACTCCAATAGTAAGCCACAAGCTGTAAGATTTCGTCCCACGGTTTCCGCGTTTGACAGGGCAGGTGCAGACGTGTTCGTGCTTGGGCGGCTAAGCCCAGGAGGGTGCCGTTGCCACCCTGGCAGCGGGCCCAAGGAGATTGCGGACAACTACGCCAGGGGAATCTCCGCGGAAATTGTATGGGACCTTGCTGTGGAAACTATCCTGGTTGCTGGGGGGGATCTGCTTCAGGAGAGGAAGCAGCAGAATATAATTACCAACGAATATTCCTGGGTGCTCAGCAGGGAATGAGGGAATGACCCCTATAGACCATCCCTTGGGGCTTCCTTTAAGGGGACCCCTGCGGTCATTGCTCATTCCCTACTGAGCAGCGTCAGGAGTTGCAGCTCTGCTACAGTCCCCCGCAATGGCTTGGTTCGTTCAGATGGCACAAAGATGTGATGAATGGATCCGACATGAGCGGTCCGCTGCGTAGCTCACTTTCTAAGTTGTTTGACTTGATTGCTTATGGGGAGCGGTTTGAGTCTGGGTCCAGGTTTGGCAACATGACGTTCCGGAAGATTTACGCGATGTACACCAATCCACCGAAGGCCACGCAGTAGCTGAGTTACTTGCCCTCTGCGGGCAAGGGCACCATTTGGTGCCAAGATGGGTGTCTCAAAGTGGGGGGGTTCCGGGGCCCCATGAAACAGGCTTCTTTTCTTTGGTTGGTTTCCCTAGCGCAAAGAAACTGGTTGAACCTCGACAAAAACATCAAAGTGTATATTGTATCTTGCCTGCAGAAATGTCGATTGATTCAGGTGCTTTGGCTTGGGCTTGTATCAAAAACAATATTGGGTGGTGGGTCTCTTAAAAAAGGCAGTGCAACCCAATGTTGTCTTTTCATATATATATGGAAAAGTGTACTATAATTATATATATATATATGTAAACAAACAAACAATATTTTTCTGCGAATCTGGGAAGGTTCGCCCCGAAGCAACCGCAGTCCTGTTTGGTTTGAGGCACCTATGACGCCTGTGCGCTTGGCGTCCACGCAGGACAGAGATGCCTCCGGCTGATGGAAGCCGGCTTTTGATATGAATGTCCACTTCAGTTTCAGGACCTGTTTTAGAACACACCTTTAGGGGGTATGAAAGTCAGAAAGTGAGCTTAGGGGGTGACCTTTTGGTTTTCCTCTTTTGGTCCATTTTGAGTCATGGCCCCTTGAAGTTGTCCAGGTCCTGGCAACTGGGCAGTGGGAAACTAAAAGATCGTATTTGCCAATCAACTCTTGAGACTGTATTTTATTAGTAGAAGTAGTAGTAGTCGTAGTAGTCGTAGTAGTCGTAGTAGTAGTAGTAGTAGTAGCAGGAGGTAGAGTGATGACAACAGTATCCCAACGTAACTGCCTCTTGCTGCAGTTGATGTGTTGGGCGTTGGGGGTCATATGGTAGAAACGTGCAGCATTTCTATTCCTGAAGGTACCCCGTTTGGTTTGGCTCAAAGGTAAGCCAAAAGCAAGCCAACCTTTTGGGGGGCTTTGAGAACCCAAATTGGAGCGACTTTTGTGACTGACATTTTGGTTCACGGTGTTCAAGGTACTGCACCGATCCCAAGCCCTGTATCAGAGCCCTCCCCCGCTCGCCTCTGGTGTCTTCCAAGGTCTGTTTGCTGTGGGACGGGGTTGGGAGCAGGGAACTGAATCTTTCGGATCCTAAGACGAAAGCTGCTTTCTAAATTGGAGGCCGGCGTGAGTGGATTTGTGGGGGGTGTCTCTTTTGAGGAAATCGATTTGTTTGGGTGGGTTCAGCGGGAACCGAAGGAAAACCCCGATTTTGAGGTGTTTGTTTTCTATTATGAGACAATCCCAGATGCGCTTTCCGATTGCAGCCAGGAGATGAACACGCCCAATCTGGAAGGCCCAATCCGTGCGGAATGAGGGAGAATGCTTTCGTAGCCTGGTTATCATGCCCCATAATTTTCCTTATCTTGCTTTCCCATTTTTCCTATTATGTGTCACAATCTACCAAGACCCTGAAGCTTGTTTTTCGTTATGGTGTCCGGGATACGGGGTCACGCTGGCAAATGTTAGAATCAGGTACACGAGCAAGCGCCCGGACAAGCACCAAGCATACCACCGCTTCTCTTACACGGCTTTGTGCAAACTGCAAACCTTGGTTGCCCAGTTGTGCGTGTTTTCCTTTTTGTGGGTAAGGGTTCCCCTTTGTTTAAACTCAACCAACAAAAAAGGGTGTCCTTCTTTTTCCCATAGCCACTGTGCATCTGAGAAACTGCGGGGCCTTTCCAGAGCCACGCTTCTTCCCGATTCCGCTGCTCAGCTGTGGGAAGCGCTCAATGTTTGGTGAGCAATCGGTTGCTTCCATTCGCGGAATATCTTGAACTTTTGCCCTGTTGGTTTTGAAGGGAATCTAGCACTACTGGATTTGTTGTTGTTTTTTCAGGGGACTTAAGCAAATGTAAGCTTGGGTGGAGCTTACCATGCGTCTTCCAAAGCTTTTGTGTGGCTCCTTTTTTGTGACCACATCGGTTGTGCTTCCAATAATTATTTCTCCGGTCCTTTGAAAGACGGCGGCATTTCGCCACATCGCCGCTGTGGTGACGGACTTCGTTTTGAATTTGCTGCCAATGAGAATGTTTTTGAACGGACCGCCATGTTGCCTCTAGAAAAACTCGCATGGCTGCAACTCTGCACCCGCCGAATACTTATGCTCCCAACATTCCCCACGACGACGTCGGCTTGTTTTGGGAAAGCCCTGACTGGGGTTGCCTTGCGGGGTGTCCTTTGTGTTGGAAGTACCCTCCCACCAATTGACGTAGAACCTGACGTTCGGGGGGGGGGGGGGGGGCTAGTTTGGACCATCTTCCTTTAGCGACCGGGAATTTCTGTCAGGTTCATGTTAATTGATGGGAGGGCAACATGGCACCCTTCAAGACCACCCTTGACGGAATCTCGTTTTAGCGGACCTCTTGTTCCTCACTCCCGGAGTTCCGTTTCGGACCTTCAATTCTTGGAATTTGTCATAGTGGCAAAGAATAAACATTATGGTTTCTTATGAAACGTGTCTGACCTTCGCCATCCGTCGACAGGTGCCGCAAAGGATCAGGCACGCGCGTGGTCAGGGGATGATGGTGAAGCACCACACGCTTCCGTCACATGCGCAAGCAAAGTCGTTCTGTCCGTCGCATGCAGCTTTCTGAAAGTCAGTCCTTCTTTGTTATCTGCATTCTATGAGCCTGGTGTGCTTCCAAGCTTCTCTTATCGAGGATGTACACCTCTTCAAAGGGTGGTGTGAGCTCGCGACGATTCCTTTACCTGGGTCCCTTGGTACCAAAGTTTTGACCCCTTTCAGCCCTACACCGGGCAGCCCTTCGACCCTTTGGGACAGGGGGCCCAACACTTGCGCAGCGCCCACAACCAATTTCTATTGCTGTAGCTCATAGTAAGGCCCACATGAAGCCTTAAAAGCATGTTGGTAGAAGCAAATAGATTTACTCCCCGTGAGTATCCAACTACGAGCTATTTGAGTGTCTACACTAGTTTTTGAAGGGCCGCAGGACCCAACCCAAGTAGGCCTTACCCGCATCCCCACCGCGATCATGTTTTGAGCGAGGCTTTAAGGATGCCCTTTTTGGGGGTGGTGTCAAAAAGGGAAACGAAAAGGAGAACCAAACTCAGTTTTGGGGTCCTCTACTTTAAGACACCTTTTGGTTCCTCGGTGGTTCGACCTGTAATCTTTGCAGCTTTAGCACGACAAATTGGCCGTGGCTTAAAAAGTGGTACCCAAGATGACACCTTGGTAATTGGAACCAAAGACAAAGCTGCGTGACCCTAGCTGTTTAATTTTGAGCCACACCCATGTCTAACCCAAGGGGGTTGATCCTTTACATGGGATGACCATTGGGGCACACCACTATGGATATTTTTTCCCGCAAAATGAGCAAAGTTACCCATGGTCATGTGGGGGCCAGGAGTATTGATGAGCCCCCATGATTGAAATATTTACCCACATTTACCCTCCAAATGGGTCAACTGTTACTATACATTACGTACCTACCTACATGGATTGCCTGGGAACCAACAACGAGTTGTTCACTTGTTGCACGTGCTTGAGACGTAAAAAGACCTTCAGGAGCTTCAGTCTGGTCCCTGAAAGCACCCGTTTATACGTTGGAAGCTTCTCTCCAAAAGTTGCGCTCCCGAAATTGGACACTCCTTCAACCTTTGCAGAGTATTGTCAATTGCGATGGTAGATGCGCTGTTGTGGTGTCAACCCCAAATGGTCAAGTGTGACCTTTGACGTAGATAGGAAGTGCATTCCTGCACCCTCAAACTACTCTTGAGGGGTAATCACCACCCATTATTACGGGGCAACCAATCTTTCTGCGTAGTTTGAGCGTCTAGGTAGATGCTTGATAGTGTGAAAGCAATGCCTCCCACGTGGTTGTTGGGGGTAGCGGAAACCTTCTGAGACACCGGAAGAAACGAAGTGAGTTGCTTCGTGTCGATTTCTTTTAAATTACTCTACATACCTGGACCCTGAAGCTATCCTGAAGGGCTAATCACCAACCAGTATTGGGGGTTGCTATATTTACGGACTTCAGTCTTTTTGGGAAGACCATTTTCTTGCTGGTGAGCAGGGAATGAGGGAATGACGCGTATAAACCATCCCCTTTTGTTTCCTTTAGGGGAATCCCCAGGTTCATTCCATTTCTCATTCCCTACCTATCGCCCAGCAAGTTCTAGTGGTGAATCAACAGTTTGGCTTTACTTTCTTGTTGGATCATCCACTTGGGACGTGAGCTATGCAGAGCCCTTGGTTCCCTACAAGTCTGCTGAGGCGACCCATTTTGCTTGCTTCAGGAGCTGCCTAAGAAGTTCTCGGTGCTCGAGGCGGGGCGGGCGGGCTCGCGCTTCTGGGGGTAGACCCAGAGCCTCCGGGAAGGTTTTGTTTTTGTGTTTTTTCTCCCCCGGTTTTTGGTTGCCTTTGGTTTTGTTGCCTTTGCTTTCGGTTGCCTCCAAAAAAAGAGAACCCAGTTTTTGCCTGCCGATTTGTTGCTTTCAAGGCATTTATATTTTGGTTTCTGGGAGGTACACTCCAAAGCAACAGCCAAGAGTGGCGGCTGGATATACTTGGCTGCAGGGTTCCATTTGTTGAGTACCCCAAGGTAGACTTAAACCCAGGGGTTTCCCTTTTGCATTAAAATCATCCCCTGGGTTTAGGTGTACTTGGGGGTCAAAAAATGAAACCCTTCTTTCGAGCTGAACCAGAAACACAACACCTGAATCTAAGCCTACAAGAATCCTCAAATGGAGCGGAATTCCATCATTTTCAGCCTACCTGGGTCAAAACATGGAACCGGAGACTTGCCGTGGGAGTCCACCGGGTTCAGCTGGGTACTTCCGCAGAACTAGTTCCGCTTTTCAAGATTTTGCTTTTTTGGGGCCTGTTGCTTTCCACTCGCCAGGCAAAAACAAAATCTTCGTTTTCTCCTCTCACCAGGCGAAAAAATCGATCACTTCAGTTTGTCCTAGTTCCCGCGTTTTCAGCCGCCCTTTTCCTTGGAGCCCCACCAGCCGCAGAAGCCGCCGAAGTCGGCCGAGAGCTGCCGAGACCTCGAGGTCACAGCGAGCGCGAAGAAGCGGCTGAAGCTCTCGGCCCACGCCTGCGGCTGCCGGGGCGCCACGGGGAGTGCTTTGACTCGCTTCAACTGAGTCCCTGGACTCTAGTCACTTTTGGCGCCGCTTCGAAAAGAAGAAGAAGAAGACCAAGTTGGTGGAAACATATTCTAAGAAAGGAAAACACTTTTCTGGGGTTAGACTAGTTTGGTGGTAAATAGAAAGTTTAACCTTGTTTTGGCCAATCCACCGGGGAAGTGACAGGCTTCTCGTTGGGAGTTTCATTCGGGGTGCCGTGTTGAATGAGCCACGTCCTCAGAACCGAAAACCGGGTCGATGAAGGCTAGGGATCGCTGCAACGGTAAAAGGGTGCCGTCGCTTACGCCTTGATTCTTGACGACAATTTTGATACCAGGCTTCAGTTGTGTGACTCAAATGGGGTGACGTGGATCCCCTATGAAGCATGGGTCATGGTGTATCGCTTTGTTGCCTCGTTCCCTGAGAGCCCCAATGCTGGCTGGCAGTTCTAAAGGGGTTGGTTGAGTGTTCCTTCCGTCTGCCGGATCCCTGAGTCTGTGAACGGGGTGAATCCCTATGCGAAGTCTTAGACCGGAACTGAGCCGGTTGGCCAAAAGCTCACCCTTTGTTTGTTGTCTTAGCCGATTTCCATTGTACCTGGAGTCTCCATGACCCGTTTCAAACCTGGGGTGTATCAAGGCCATTCAAGGCCTGACCCTCATGGTGGAAGGGCATATTGATGCGTTCCTATGGCCACTTTGGCCTGTTCGTGCTGGGGTCATGCGCGCGGTCGACTACGTAAACACTCATAGATACTTTCATGTCACAGCGCTTGCGCGTCAACTGCACGCACTTTCACAGACACACGCATGCCTTACACGTGTATGGGTCAAAATTAAACCACCAGGAATTGGACCGCAGGTTCTAGTCCTTGTTTCCATTTACCAGGGTTCCATTGTGGATATTTATTGACCCACGGCCGAATGTGTATGTTCCCGCTATAGGCCATCTCACCGTCGTTTGACTAGACGCCTGCTACTTACTGGCGGTTGCAAGTGGCCACGCTTGCCGACACGAGGGGCTGAACCACTGCATCAATGAACCGCGCTAGAAGCTCTCATGGAGTCCATGCCCCAAGCTGAATATGATGACTTATCAGTGTTGCATCATTGTGTTTCCTTTCGGGTTTAGGCATCGTTCCCGTGGTTCCCAGCCATCCGGTTCAACTTAGGCTTTTGGTGGGTTTTAGATGGTGACAGGTGGTTGGGTTTCGGGATTTGAGTTGACAGGACCAGCAAACGACGCAGGTCTCGGGGCAGCAGCTGAACCTTCACCGAGTAATGGGGGCCGAAATGCCGCTGTTCATCCGGTGTCCCTTGAAACCAGCTCAACAAACGAGAACGCGAGAAAGGAGTCCCAACTCAGAACACAAACATCATGGTCAAAAGACCCCCTTTTATTGGGGGTTTAATTGGGCATCCTGGTAGTAAGGATCCTTAATAACCATGATTTTGTTTGTCCAGGGAACCATGACGTCATGGGGTGGCAAGACTCATGGCTCATATGGCCTGATTCTTGTTATGGGCCATAGGAGTTTCGGTGACTCACATGGCCGACCCGACCAATTCGATTCGATGCGAGTCCCAGGTATGGTTCATCTCCTGGACTTCAAGGGCCGACGGCCTTGGACCAACTGATAGGAACGTATCCAGTGCCAAGAGAGATTGGATTGGGGGAATTTACCCTGGGAACAATTTGGACAAATTGGGGATTGCTTGGAATTCACCTTGGAATTTACCTTGGAACTCACGTTGGAATTTACCTTGGAGATTCCCTGGGACAAATTTACCTCGGTAACTCCATATTGCCAAAAGAGATCGGATTCGGGACTTCGGCTAGATCATGGGTGAAACAAAAAAACACTTGCAACCAAAGTGAATCGACTGGATCTGACCTTTTAGTTTCTTGTATGGTCCATTGGATTTTTTGTCATGGCCCTAAAAGGTGATCAATCACCTTTTAGTTTCAGGTCCCTAAGAGGTAACTGAGAAGTCCCACATGTTCCTCATGTGGCTTCTATTGGTTGGTTAGTCTACCCTTCCAACTGGTTGGCATTCAAATTCGTGGCTCGTTGGGGAAGTAGCGGGGCTGAAATGCTCAAAGCCCTTTGCGACGCTCAAGTTGATCTCATCCCTCACCTTTTTTGCCTGCAAGTAGTTGAATCTGGGAAGCACCAGCGTGACGTATCACTCTGTTGCCCAGTAATGCATGTTTCCCCTTTTTTTTCCGGGAAGGGTTCCCCTTTAAATTCAACCAACAAGAAAAAGGTGCCCCTTTTTCCCATGGCCACTGGGCATCTGAGATCATTTTGATTCTGATGTAGGTTATTACGGAACCGCACGCCCCACACTCAGCTTTCGTTGTTGTTTCCCCCCATCTTCAGAACCCCCAAGCTGCCCAATGGAAGAAGGTTCGGATAAAGAAGTCCGTGAGCAATCATGTGCCCTGGTCAGCTGCGATCAAAGCCCGCCCGGATCGAAGGAAAACCATCAAGGTGTATGCCCAAGCCCTTGGGATACTCAATTTGGGCAGGCCCCAGCTAGTTTCAATCATGACATGAACACTTATTTCATGTGGTGTCCTTTGGTTTTCCCTTCCAACAACCAAACATGTTGGTTGCTTGCATGATGGTTGATTCCATCCCATCACCATGGACGTGCACAGATCCCGTTGGAAGGCTACTTTCATCTTGAAAAGGGGCCACGCCCATGAATCTTTGTTTGGGGGGGTACTAGGTTTGGGGGGAGGGGGCGCTGATCCTTGGCTTTCAACCAGTTCAGGGATGGTTTATTTGATATCATGCTTGACGGTTCCCCGACAATTTTCAGACTTGCCGTGGTCAGGCGGCGGTGAGAAGCGAATGGCGAGACGACTTCCTGGATCATCTGGCCAGCGAAGACATGTGCAACCAGGCTCCGTGATATTCGTGCAGCGACATGGCGGAGTGCCTTTTCAGCCTTAGAATCTATGACGAGGCTCTGTACGAGTTCGGACTAACTGCCTACCTGACATGCGCTCGCATGATGGAGCTTGTGGACAAGGGCTTCAGTATCGCGGAGCACACTGAGAATTATTTGATGGTCCGCAGGTTCATTCTCCAAGCCATAGTTAGCGCAACATATCAGTGTGTCAAAATAGTGGGGGCCCAAAAGTTGTACTGTTAGACCCCCAACCGGAAAAGTATCCTCTATTGTGGCACGTGTTTTTTCGCAATTCAGGATCTTGTGACTGTTTTGGGGTCCTCAATTGTGGCAATTTGTTTTGCCGGAAAAAACATGCCGGGATTTTTTGAAGTGGTCCCCAAATCATCAGTTTTAAGTTTTAAGATAACTTGCTTACAACACAGTCAGGGCACAATTCGCGCCAAGGGGGTTGCCCACAAGAGGCCCTGAGCCTCTTTAATGTGCCTGTTTTGCGGTCCTCTTTAGTGTCCAACTAATTTGGGGGTTGCTGAAATGCTCAAATCAAAGCCTCAGCCTTTTACATTAACCAGGGTGGTTCACTTAACCAAGCTCTTGGCCTTGGATCTAGGAAGTCCATTTTGCCAGTGGCCCCCAAACCATCAAATTTTCGATAACTTCTTTACAACAAAGTAAGGGCAAACATTCGCACAATGGTGGTGGCTGCCCACAAGAGGCCCTGAGCCTCTGTAGTGAGATTGCGTTGGGGTCCTCTTTAGTGTTCAACCTTTTTGGGGGGTTGCTGAAGAAATGGGCCTTGGCAATACTAAAGCAAGTACTGGGAATCTGAGAGGCAGCCTTGGCAGTACTAAAGTAGAATTGGAAGTAAGTACTGGGATTGTGAGAGTCAGCCATGGCAATACTACAGTACAATTGGCAACACTAAAGTAAATACTATCCCACCTAGACCCCCAGGATTTTCCCGAAAGAGGGTCCCGGTGACTGGTTCCACTCCCCGGGGGGGGGGTGGCGTGTAAAGAGGGTCCAACATTAGTTGTCCTTGAGTTTTCCCTTTTAAACCACCCCACCTCGGGCGCTTGACCAGGTTTCTTCACTGTTCCTTGGCAAGTCTTTGTTTTTGATTTGTTTGGTTCTGCCCAAGTTTTTCTTGCCAGCCCAGACCGTTTGGGCTGTGAAGATTTTCAGTCCGGTTCGACTCAGGGGAGGTAATCCACATTCCCAAATCCGACTTCATCATCGGGCGGAACCCTGCGCTGGGGCACCCAGACAGTCCTCAAAGGTCTTGCGTTCGGCCCTCCGCAGAGGTCGCCGGAAGTTTTACCTGTGGTGCATTTTGCTTGGATGTTAGGACTTTAGGTTTTTGCCAACTATTGGGTTTTCCATGAAACCACTAAAAGTTAAACTTTTAGCAGGGAAGCAGAAAGCAACCAAGTTACCCAGACGGCGTTATCCGGCTTGGCCAACATTTCCGGATTTGTCTATGGCTCATTTGGGAAAGATCAAGGGGACGAGCTCGAATTTCCCCGCACAAACCTGGAGCGAGCCCTGATTTTCCCATGCCCTTTTGGAGAAGCCTTCGTAGTGTGGCTTATACGGAACCAAGGTTCCAAAATACACCTTGATGTTGTTATGGGGTCTCAAAATACGGCCTGTGTGTGAGGACCAGCAAAAATATAGGACTCTTTGGGCAAAGGCTGGAATCAAAATAATTGAGCCCTTTGGGTAGGGGTAGGAATCAACATAATTGGTGGGCATAATCCAGCCATGTGCGGATGTCCACCCAAGGGTTGATACCAACCCGGGCATTGTACAAACCACATATTTTTTTCCTGGGCTTTCAAGCGAACCGGTGCAGCTCAAGGAGCCTTTTGGAGACCGAAAATGGATCAGAGTGGATTGGTCTCAGAAATCGATGGCTTCTTGGTTGACCCTTCAGGACTCCGATCCCAAGCGCTTTTGCGTGACCTTTTGTGCTTCTCTGGATCTTTCTGTGCCTTGGTATCTCTCGCTGTTTCTCTCCAACTCTCCCCCTGTCTCGGTCTCTCCCGCTTTCTCTCTCTCCCCTCTCTCTCTCTCTCTCTCTCCCCTGTCTCTTTTTTTCTCTCTCTCTCTCTCTCTCTTTCTCCCCCTCTCTCGCTCCCTCCCCCTCTCTCTCTTTCTCTCTCTCTCTCTCTGTCTCCCTCCCTCTCTCTCTCTTTCTCCCCCTGTCTCTGTCTCTCCCCCCTCTGTCTCTCTCTCTCTCTCTCTCTCTACTTTTTCTGTCCTTCTCTCCTTTGTTTCTCGAAGATTGAGGGCAAACGGAAATTTCCCCTTAAACACAAACGAAACCCTTGCAAAACCACGGACTTGCTTCTTTATTGTTCCATGTGAAAGGGAAATCACAACGTGTCCTGTGTTCCAGGCAACAACGAGGAAACCTCTAAAAATGGTGCGCAATGCAACAAGCGGGAATGGTACAAAGAAGCCATCAAAATAGAAGCCAAACAGACGTGCCCCCAAACACGGCCAAATTGCTGGTCAGTCTCCCAGTTTTCCCCCTTCCCCCGCCGAGTTGTTTGCTCCATAGCAGGGATTTGCAAAACTTTTTGCAAACTGTCGTCCCCTTTTGGGAGGCGAAATGGACCTTGACAGAATAGGAGTGCAACATGATGGCACCAATTTTCAAGTAGACAGAACTCTCTGGGTAACTTGCTGGTGCTCAGTAGGGAACGAGCTTCCGGGTTTTGGGAACGAACCCGGGGATCTCCTAAAGGAAACCATAGGGGAAGTGTTTTTGTTTTTTGCCTAGTCCTTCCACTTCTCATTCCCTGCCTATGAACCAGCAAGCTTCCCTTAAGAGTTTGAGTGTCCAGCAGTAACCCTAGTTACATGAGGGTGAACTATCGCCCAGTGCTTCAAGTTTCAACCTGGTTTGGTCACCTGAGAACCAGCTTTGGGTAAGGGGGACGAACTGAACCAAACCTTCACCCAGGGGCTAGTGGACACGACGGGCGGGCAAAGCAACCCGTCGAGGGCCTGCAACCTGGTGGTGGACAGCAAAGACGTGCCTTGTATGGCGTCCAGGAGGCGCAGACCGAACTCCTCGCTGAGTTGGTTTTGGGCATGGAGGTCTCTCGGAAACGGGTCAAAAACGCCGAATAAAAACGAGCCGAAGCCAAGCTCAGCTTGTGACCGGTTGGCGGTTGGGTGTGAGATGGTTGACATGTTCTTAAACGTTGAGAGTTTAGAGGGGACATATCCCAACTGGAAGTCTTACTTTGAGCAATAATAGTCGATGGTCAGTTTGGCAAAGGGAAGAAGCATTGAAATTCCGACAAAAAACAGGAGACTCACTACATGTGTCACGTCAGAGATTGGGTTAGGAGGTTCCAGGTTTGGCTTGGGTGGTTTTTGAGGGTCCCCCTTTCAACACCAAAAGAAAGCCACCATGTTTAAGTTTGTGCCTATTTTCACATGGATGTTTCTCAATATCGGGGACAGGGGGTCTTTTTGCCACCTTTGGTGGAAAATTGATCGGCCCCCTTGTAATGAATTTTCTCACACAAGGTGGCAAAAAAGACCCCCTGATCGGGGACCCCTCAAGGTGATTTCCTTAAGAGGCTTCCCTATAGCCCCATGCCCCAAATGGGGGACAAAGCAAGCTGGAACATGCATGCGGAGATGAACGGGGATCCCCGATTTTTCTAGTCGCACCTCCCCATTCTCTTCATGAATTCTTCTCTTCAAAGCACTGGCGAATCTGGACAAATCGGTGGTTTCTAAAGAGAAGCCAGGGTGAACCGAATCGAAAATCATCCCTTATAATTTTGCGAACTTCTCACGTGTCCGCCGGCAGCGTTTTTTGCTTCAGCTCCCAAACCGCCTAAAAACCGATCCAATCGATCGCCATGGCCTTCCGTCGTCCCGTGCTGTGCGTGGCCGCCCTGGTCGCCTGCGTTTGGCCCGGGGTCCAAGGGTGTTGGACGCAGTGCTCTTCCGTACAAATCCCTGGGCGTGCCCTCAAACCTGCATGGAGGAGCTCGTGTTATGCCCAGGTCAGCTATTGATCTGTTGGTTGGCTTGTCTTTTTTAGGGGACCCCCAAAAATGGCATCGGTGGCTCTTTTCCCTTTGAAGCCACAAGGCAGCTCCAGAGAAAAGAAGACACCCAATATTTGTTTGTATCCAGAACCATTTGGGGGTGTCTTTTTTGAGGGTAACCCTCTTTTGGTTCTTGGAAGGGAAGCAAATGTTGAGACACACCCATTTGCGCCGACGAGCCGACGCGTCCAATTCAAAAGCCCCTCATTTGCGCCCACTCCGAGGTTCCTCACGCCCGAGGCGGAACCTGAGGCGGGTCGGGAACTTCCCGAGTTCCGTTTCCGACTTGATCGTCACCGTTTGGTTGGCTGGAACATGTTAGTGGCAAACACCAAGTTTGGTTACTTTCTAGACCCATCGACTCAGGAGGTTAGTGTTGGGTTAGGATAAATACGACGTATACGCAGAAATGTATGTTACTGTGTGCCCGAATGTTAGTAGACCTCTAAGAGGATCAACATGGACACGAGGTGGTGGGTGGCCCTGGGATTCCTCTTTTCAAGCAACCTGAAAAGGGTACCCTCAAACACCAAACACAAACACGCGAGCACAGAAACACACACAACCGCAGAAACACAGGGACCCACACAAGTACACAAAAGCGCACAGAGAGATCGACACACAGAGACACACAGAGACACACAGAGACACGCAGACACACACAGAGACACAAACACACTTACACACACACACACTTGCACACACAGAAACACAAACACACACGCAAGCACCCACCCAGCCACACACACACATACGCACATACACTCCCACCCACGCATGCACGCATGCATGCACGCTCGCATGCACCTCGCACGCACCTCGCACTCACCCACAAACACAGACACACAGACACACAGACACACAGACACACAGACACACAGACACAGACACACAGACACACAGACACACAGACACGCAGACACGCAGACACGCAGACACAGAGACACAGAGACACACACACACACACAGCCACACATGCATCCACAAGGACGTGTGTTGAAAGTCCAGATCGGCGGTTTAGTCTTGTGATCTTTCCAGGTTTGAAACAGTTTGTCAACAACAGTTGGGCACGTCCTCCACTTACCAGCAACGTGCTCATGCTCCAAGGGTTGCTTTTTGTTGCCTTTGAAGACGTCCAATCAAGTTGGCGGTGGCTTGGTTATTGGCTTTGTTTGGTTCCTGGTTGCCACTTCACACTTGTGCCAGTGCCAGGGGGGTTGGAGCACCTTTGCCGATGTTGCGGCTCAAGGCCATGCAGCCTTTGGAAATGGGTCTCCAGTTACACTTGGGACAAGCACTGCTCAGTTGCCCACATCGACCTTTTAACCTGTTGGTTTCCCTGATTTGCCCCAAACCTGTTGTTAAACGCTGTTACAGCCCCAACACAGACTGCGGGGGTCGAGTTAGCCGGGACCACCGACCTTTGCCGCGACCTCTAGTTCCTGGACTTATGCTTTTTGAGAAGACCGTTTCGCACGTCAAACAGTTTGCTCCACTCACTTGCATCGGACGGCGCCCCCCTCTCGTGAGCGGCCCAGGAATCAAACAGATTGCACTTGTTTGGGTAAACCAAGAGTATCCCGCACGACATCTCTACTTGTTCACCTTTGCTGCGGTGTCTTTCAATACTATCTTGCCTGTTAAGGCTGACGAAGCATGAAACTTAGTCTGAACATAGAATCTGTGGTGTGTTTGAGGGAAGCACAAGTCAGTTTGCAAAGTTACACCGGAGTCTCCCTGAAGCTAAACAAATGTGGGTTATGCGCAAAAAGTTCAAGTCTAAATATCCAACTCAATAGCAAACAAGTTTTGAGGGTAGCGTTTTGGGTTGGTTTAGAGGGAAACCAACAGAAAACCCTTGCCAGTTCAGGGGTTCACCTACTTTGAGACATTGCAATTTGAACTGCCTGGAGCCTCCTTCTGACCCAAAGAAAACATGGGGCGACCCCTTTCTTTTGGTTAGGTTGAAACCAACGATTTTCCGGATGAAACCCAGACACCTTTAGTGGGGTATCGCCAGCAACTGAGAAAATAAAGACGCACCCTAAGTTCTGCCAAGCTCCCTGATCCGCAGGTGTTTGTGACGCCTGTGGCCCTGCGGGGCTCAACCGCGCAGGGCAACTTTGTGGGGCTCGAGGCCGCGGTTTCCACGCGGAGCCGAGAGGGGAAGTTGGCCAAAGGGTCCCTGACCCTCACTCCGTGAGTTTCTGCTTTTTGGGAAGACAATTTTGGTGTTTCTCAGTTGTTCAAAGCCGACCTTTTCACCTTTTGGTTTTCCAATTTTGGTCCATATTTAGTCATGGCCCCAAAAGGCTAACCTTTGGGTTCCAGGTCCTTTGGGCAACTGAGGTTTAGATCCAGGATCTTTCAGTTGCTGGTTCTCAGTATGCAATGGGTGGGAATGACCCCTGCAAACCATCCCCTGTAGCTTCCTTTAGGAGAATGCCCGGGTTCATTCCCAACACCCGGAAGGTCATTCCCTGCTGGGCACCAGCAAGTTTAGGGGTGACACAGGGCCATTGGGTACTTCAGCTGGTTACAAAAACTGTACCAGGTTGAACCATCTGGGCGTTGAAGCATGTTGAAGCTAGGGTTCGGTTCAACGTTATTTACCTTTTGTTGAAGCGCGTCCAACCCGTTTTCTACCTGGACCCGAAGAAACTACCCTTAAGAATGGAGTTGCTACCGCAAAGTTATGGCGAGCGAGCTCCCCTTGTTCCGAGGTTGCTTCTTCGCGTCCAGGTACCTGGACCCAGAAGCTACCCCACCACCATTTAAAAAAAAGCAAGGAAAATCACCAGCTATTCGGCTTGGTCGGCAACATCCCCACTACCCCAAAGAAAAAGGGGAACATTCACCCCTGAGTTTGGGGCAACCCTCATTTTCCTGGGCTTTTTCTTCGTCCTCCCGGTAGCTCCAAGTGGGAAGCGAGCGGCGCGCCGGGAGGCTCCGGCGCCGGAGTCGGTGCTGGTGCTCAAGGCGCTGCCAGAGCCCAGGCCCAACGACGCCATGCTGCCGGTGGAGCGGCTCGGTTCGTTTTGTTTTGTTTTTTCTCCCGCGCCGTTTCTTTCCCTCGAAATGGCCGTGGTTGTCAACACCGTTTCGGGATCCCATTTTGGTTGGTAGGTGCCCGTAGTCTAGGTTGATGTTTGCGACTTAGTCTAGGTCCCCCAGCAATTGGTGCCCTTTCTCACCCCTTTTTTTGGTTGGGGGGGAACCCCCCTACTCAAGTAGACTACAGAAGAAAGTTGGTACCCGTATTCTAGGCTGACTGGAGGACCTAGGTACGTTTCCCTCTGGGATCCCATTTTGGTTGGTAGGCGCCCTTAGTCTGGGTTGATGATTGCGACTTAGCTAGGTGCCCTTTGACCAACTTGTTTTGGTCGGGAGGGTTTCCCTACTAAAATAAACTACAGAAAAAGTTGGTACCCTTATTCTAAGCTCTTTACTTGGGTACGTTTTCATCAAAGAATCCTTTTGGAATGGAAGACCAAAAAGAAATCAAATGGAGGGTGGTTGTTTGAAGGGAAGACCAAACGGAAACCAAATGGAAGGGAGGGTGTTTGAAGGTAAATGGGGAGGTTGTTTAAAAGGAAGACCAAAAGGAAACCAAATGGGGCGGTTATTTGAAAGGAAGACCAAACGGAAATGAATGGAGGGAGGTTGTGTGAAGGGAAAACCACACGGAAATCAAATGGAGCGGAGGTTGTTTGAAGGGAAAACCAAACGGAAGTCAAATGGAGGGGAGGTTGTTTGAAGGGAAAATAAAACGGAAACCAAATGGGGAGGTTGTTGGTTTCCCTCAAAAACAACTTGCTGGTGCGATAAGTAGGGAATGTGGGAATGAACCAAGTCCCCTTAATGAAAACGACAAGGAATGGTTTATACCCAGAGGCTCCAATTCGATGAATTTAGGGCCCAACAGCCAGGTTTTGAGACCCCCAAACAAACGGCTCCAGGGTGTGTATTTGAGGGTTTGGGTCTTGCATTCAAAGGTTCAGGAGCCTCGCGGTCAAAAGAAGCCAAATGGAAAGGAAGACCAAACGCAAACCAATGGGAAGGTTGTTTGTTTCCCAGCGAGGAAGGGAAATGGAA
The DNA here is from genome assembly GCA_963377175.1 of Effrenium voratum. Taxonomy (NCBI): domain Eukaryota; class Dinophyceae; order Suessiales; family Symbiodiniaceae; genus Effrenium; species Effrenium voratum. The sequence continues at coordinate 1,161,797 of CAUJNA010003372.1, read as the reverse complement.
AGCCAAATTGCAAGAAGCCAAATGGAAAGAAGCCAGTTTGTTTCTCCTATGGAAAAAAACAACAGTGATTTCGGAGTTTTTCAAAAGAGCGACCAATGTAGGCGCCCCTGTTGGTTGGTTTGAAAGGGACACCAAAAGGAAGCCGTACCCATGTGAGAGATCCCCAACATACTCCTCAAGGATGTGTATTCGGGAGGGGCTAAAACCCTGGAAAACGAAGGCGACCGTAAGAAACGAAGCCTCCAGAGATATTCCATGTTGGCCAAAAGGTGTTGCACAAGAAACCTGGATGAGGTGTATATTATGATCGTCTCTAGCGAACTCACAGAAATGACCTTGCTTTCTTTATGGCTAATGGGTAACGGATCTGTGAACCTTACCTATTTGGTTGACACTTTATAAATTTTCCGGATTGGACCCACAAAACGTGAACAACTGTTTGCGGAGGGGTCAACCGCAACTCGAAAAGGGGAAGGAGGGTGCTACTACTGTCGGGGGTCTCGGAACGGATTTTCTATTTTAATTAAGATACCTGGAGTTTTCTTCTGACCCGAACCAAACATGGGGTGACCCCCATTCTTTTGGGTGACCCCATGTTTTAAGGGTCAGAAGGAGACTCCGGGTAGACAAAGTATGAAGCGGAGGTCTCCAATGTTTGTTTACCTGTGATAGAGTAGGTTATAGATATGAAGCAGAATCTGAACATCAACTTGATATTCTGTGTAGCCCAGACGTGGGCCCAGAATTTGACCGGGGATAAGCCTTTCTGGCTTTGTCCGCACTTGTTAGGGGACTGTTTTGCTGGTTGGTCATCGGTCATTGGGGTGTTATAACAACTCGATAGGGTGATAGTTTTGAGTGTGTTCTGTTCTTGATTGCATGATTAGACCATGGTCGGTGGAATTTTACTCACGGACCAAAAACCATAAAGCTGGGGCGTGATTAGTTGGAAACAACCAACTTTTCAGTGAAGCCATCACCTTTCTGTAGCTACATTCCAGATGGTGTTCAATCAAACTGTCATTTTAGTTGGACAAGTGTGTGTGTGTGTTGTGTTGTGTTGTGTTGTGTTGTGTTGTGTGTGTGTTTGTGGTTGTGTTTGTGTTTGTGTGTTTGTGTGTTTGTGTGTTTGTGTGTTTGTGTGTTTGTGTGTTTGTGTGTTTGTGTGTTTGTGTGTTTGTGTGTTTGTGTGTTTGTGTGTTTGTGTGTTTGTGTGTTTGTGTGTTTGTGTGTTTGTGTGTTTGTGTGTTTGTGTGTTTGTGTGTTTTTGTGTGTTTGTGTGTTTGTGTGTTTGTGTGTTTGTGTGTTTGTGTGTTTGTGTGTTTGTGTGTTTGTGTGTTTGTGTGTTTGTGTGTTGTGTTTGTGTGTTGTGTGTTGTGTGTTGTGTGTTTGTGTTTGTGTTTGTGTTTGTGTTTGTGTTGTGTGTTGTGTGTTGTGTGTTGTGTGTTGTGTGTTGTGTGTTGTGTGTTGTGTGTTTGTGTGTTTTGTGTGTTGTGTTTGTGTTTATGTTTGTGTCTGTGTTTGTGTGTTTGTGTGTTTGCGTCTTTGTGTTTGTGTTTGTGTGTTTTGTGTGTTGTGTCTGTGTCTGTGTTTGTGTCTGTGTTTGTGTTTGTGTGTTTGTGTGTTTGTTGTGCGTGTGTGTGCGTGTGTGCAGTGCTTTGCAATGTGAATCCCTGGTTTTCGGATAAAAACACATCCCAAAGCACTGGGCTCGAGATCGATGTGAGGCTGAACCGCACCTCCCTCTATTGGGGCCTTCTGCTGATCTGCATCCTCTCCGCAGCTTGGCGTCGTTTGTGTCGTGGACCTGGAGAATCTCTAGGCCAAGGAGAAGCCCCTTGGATGTTCCGACAAATTAGAAAGTGGCGAGCCACCTGGGTTCCGACCGACTTCGGAGGGTTGCTCCAACGGGCTTAAATATATATAATATAATATATATATATATATGAACGCCCAAGTGAGGCCTTAAGGGTGTGATAAGGGATAGCCCCCCCCCAATGCGAACCAAAGACCCCCCTGTGGCCGTTCTTCTCCTTTCAAAATGCTCCGAAACACGTCCGGGTATAACGAGCGAATGCCATGATAAAGTTCCTTTACTTGGGGGTCCATCTCTTAATTCAGTTTTTTGGAACTATGGTAGCAGTTGCAGATAGTATCATGGACTTTCTGTATTCTTCATGAGAAAATTGCAGTTCGCGTCTCAATTTCACCACACGAACGGATATTGGGAATAGCTGGAGTCATGCATGTGTCGCAAGATTCGAGCTCACGTCAACTACATTCTCCGACGTGGACCATCGACGTATGGCGCAACGGCGTTCCTTGTGGTTTCCATTGAACCTGAAAAGGCCCTCAAAAGAGGACGCCAAACTCTTGAATGGTATGGGTGACAGGGTGTTTGGAGCTCACCCTGTTCCCGAAACGATGTTTTTCCAGAATATCAAGCCACCGGAAAAGAGCCATAGGTGTCCTTTTTGCTTGTTTTGCTGAAAAGATAGAAGGTCCTGGTTTACCTGGTGGTTCAATCATCTACCAGGGCCATCTATTTTCTAAAAAGGACACCTATGGCCAGGGCTGCTCTTTTTTTTTTTGAAAAGACCCGCTGCAGAGTTGGTGGCGACCTTGGGTTTTTATGTGCGCCAGGAATTGGGCAGGCCGCTTCGTGGAGCCTTTTAATGTCATGGGCCTGCAGGTTTCCTAAGTCAGCCACCAGTGCTCTTGGGCATTTCCAGAAATGGCTCTTGGAGGTATGGATGCCTACACGCTTGTGACGCAGTATATACCCCTTATCCAAGAGGCACGGTATTCAGAATAGTTCCCAAAAGCATGCCTGAAAATGCCCCTGACCAGTGACCCCGCGGAGCGTGTAACACAGTGCCGCCGAGGTCCTGTTCTCGAGCTACTTCTTCAACTGAAGCCCCTGGCAGCAGTGGGCAGGTCATTTGTTAACAGGAATGTCAGAATGACAGCCCAAGAGGGGCGAGTGACATAGGATCGATCGGATTCACATGGAGGCGATTTTAAAACTGCGAGAGCCAAAGAGAGCACGCTGCACGGACTGCGCGAACTACTTTCCAAGTGGCACTGTGCAGTTGCGTCCGGCAGCAAGTTATCCATGGCAATTCATACCAGTTGCCCAGTGGATTCCGCCCTATTTGTTGTTTTTTGTTGGAAGGGTTTCCCTTCAAACTCAACCAACCAAAAAGGATGCCCTTTTAGGGCTCTCCTTGACTTCACAAGCGTCTATGGTGACAAGGGTCTTATTAAACCGGTCTACCTAAGGCTATGTTGACCCCGGATTCAAAAACCCATTCTATGAATAGGGGTGTTGGCCCCAAAAAGGGAACTAAATCTCACTAAAAGGAGCCACCCCCTTAAAATCGACCAGTAAATCCGGGGTCAACATTACACAATTCAAAGGTGGCCCGTATTTCTCAAAGACTCTAAAGCAAATCGAGCTTTTGACCCTTTCACCTTTTCCTATTCTGATTCGCTTGTGTGGCCCAAGAAGTGATCACATGTTATTTCTTGGTGCGAACTATTGGCTTTTATGAGGTTTCGATGATAACCCTCCAGGTCCTCAAAACCTCTTCTTGGTCTCTGAAGGCTGGGCACCCGCTGACATCTTCGTGTTGGAAAACTGACCCCAAAAGAACCGCAGTGGGCTTGGCGTATAAAAAGCTTGGGCTGACAAATTCCGTTTGCGACCTGGGACAAAGACTAGGTTCCCCAGTAGTGCCCTTTTACCATTTCTCTTTTGGTTGGGAGGGTTCCCCTAGTAAAATCGACTACAGCGAAAAATGGGTACCAACTTCTTCTAACCTCTCTACTGGAGGACCTAGTTGAGGTTAGAGCTGCTTTTTTCCGGGTTGTGCCCCCCGGGCACAAAGAAGGATGCCTGGAAAGAATGGGGAAGTTACCCATAGAAGATTCCGTTTACGACCTGGGACAAAGAAGTTCTCGTGACCTCCGTGTTTTTGAGGCACGCGGTGGTCATCAGCGCGGATGACTCCGTCATGGTGGTGGACTGTGAGTCGGTGAACGGCACCTTCGTGCCGGGGCGCCCCAATTTCGCACAGGGAAACGGGGGGGGGGGGGAGCAAGGACAATGAATGTTCAGTTGTTTGTTGGTGTTTGTTGTTTGTTTCGGGGGGGGTCTTCCCAAAAAGGGTGTACTATGTATTGTTTTTTTGTTTTGATTGCCGACATGGTGCGTGTTTTTGTTGCTATGAGTCTTGGGACCTCTATTTTGAGACAAAGCCATATGTGCAGGATCCGAGTGCCTTCCATGTCGCTCTCCCATCCGTAAGTTCTGGAGTAGTTGGACCTTCTGGGCTATATTTCCCCGGGGCTCCCACCTGGCTAGCTTGGAGGCCCTTGTATACGGAGGGGTTTTCATGCATCCCGCGACGGTTTTGATGTCCTCCAAAGGGAAGGCAAAAGGCGGGCGTTTCTCGATTCATGACATTACCCTCTGCCCAAAGTCCCTGCTTGCGCATGAGGAAAGTCAAACATGTGGCCAAAAATCGGTCACACAGGTCCCCCCAAAGGAAACCCACGATTTCTGCAGGACCCCCGGTTGATTTGCTGGGGCGCGTTGCATTTACGCAAGAGGGATGTTTTCCATCAGAAGCCCTGAGAAGGTTGGTTCTGAACCGTGTCTTAGAGCTGAGTGGGCCTTGTTGATACTCTGTCCTTGGCGTTCTCAGTACAGGATTGAGCCTCTAAACCAGAAGGGTAGAAACTTGACAACCAGTATGCTTTGTTTTCACCCAGGGTAGGGAGTCACCCAGGAACTGGTTGGTGGACATCCCCCCCAAATGATGTCCATCAGAGGCATAGGTGTTAGTAATGGCGAACGAAGGGGGAACAGCTGGGGTTGGAAACTAAGGCTTCGGTCTTGGGTTGTGACCTGCAGCCTTTCTAGGTTGGTTGGGTTGAGCACAGCTGGGTTCCCCTGGTTTCAGTTTGGTTCTAAGAGTCTGACAGTGCCATCAATTTTTCCAAAACGGACACCTATGATCAGAAGAGGGTCACTCAAAATCCGCCTCCAGATTTCTTGCCGCCGATCGGCTTCGCGAGGAACGGGCGTCGGGTGGCGCGCGAAACGCTGCGGCAAGGCTCCTCGGGCGGTTTTCGGCCGGCGGATGGGAACCGAGGCGGAGGTTTGCCTGGAGCACCCGGGTTTTTACTGCTATTGGGTTGGATCTTTAGACTTTAACTTTTTGGATTCCCCTCATATTTCCTTTTAACCAGCAAAAAGTGAGACTTTTTGCCGGGGGATCTACAGCACCCAAGTTTCCCCTTGTTCTTCTGGGAACGGATGAATCCTTCTCCCCAGAAGAGGGCCCTGTCCAAACCAACCATTACAATGGGGCTCGATGGGGCTTCATAGAACCACCAATTATTTACCTCAAAAGTGTTCATGGATGTCGACCCCGGATGAATCAACCAACCAGTTTGTTCACAATGGGGGTGCGCATGGCTTTCGTGGGGAATCAGACCACTTTTGGAGGAGAACACCCCCATATTGATACGCTGGGGTTAATGAATATGGGGTCAGCATTACTTGGTTCCCCACAAGTGCCAGTAATATTCCAGCCTTGTTCCCACATCACCAACATCTCAAGTACACCATCCGAAAAGCAGTGGTTGGGGAAGGGGGTGCTGGTTGTTCTCTTTCTTGGTTCCCCGAAAAAGTGAAATACCATAAAGCAGTCTCTGTTGCTACGTTTCGGCTCACAGGACACTGTTGCCTCTTCAACTTTGAAGAATCGTTGATTTCCCCACTGGCTAAGCAACTTCTTGCGTGTGGTCAAAGACAGACTTACTTTGTGTGTGTTGGCATTTTTTGGTGGTTCCCAGCCATCCGGTTCAACCCCGGTTCCTTGGGTTTTAGGTTTGTAGTTGGTTTAGTGGGGGAGGGTTCTGTACTAAGCGCACAAGTTATTTCTTTAGCAGGGTATCTGAGGACAGCCCAGATGTGTGATGGTTTTGTTTGTTTGGTTCATGTATGTCTTTGCTGTGTGGATTTGTCTTGGGTTGGGAAACCCCGGGCTACCTTTGCAGCGGTCATCAAGACGAGGTTTCAACATCGCAACCCACTTTCATCAAGCCAACGTTGTGAGCGTTGCAATACCCACAACTCTTGAGACTTTAATCATAACTTTGCTAGATGAAGGTTGGTAAGGACAGTTCCAGCAACACAAACGGTGAGCTCGCTTCTTGATTAGTTTCTTTGTTTTTGATTATGCCACTGCCACGTGTTGATCGTGACTTGCGTTGGAATGGCTAGAGCATACTTACACACATCGTTCTCTAATGATCATGGAATAGTATGGCTTTGCAGTACCTCTCGCCCGCATTATTGATTCAAGCCCTTGTATGACCTGGCTGGCCTGTTTGACAGGTGGCTGTTCAAACTCCTTGACGGGCTTTTGTCTGGAATCAAAGCAAGAGGGCTTAATGCTGAAAGACTCATGAACCCCTTAAAGGGTGCGATTGGAAGTTGCAATTCACAGGCGGCGTTCTATTGAAGCAGCCCCGGAAGGGTATGGATTCCGGATCCCAAACCGCAGCTGAACAACAACTCCGGGTTCCTGCGTTGTCACATTGAGGTACGGCTTTCCTAAGCTGGAGGTTCCAAACATGGCGCGTCTGAGACAGGATATCTTGTGTTTTTACTCGCCAGGTAGGCAAGACAGTGAACCCCCATAAAACCAACTAGCGGAACCACCCAGATCCCCCATAAAACCACGTAGCAGAACCACCTGAATTGTCAGGACTAAATCAGGGATGATTTGCCCAAAGGGCGGGTGCCAAGTCCTGGGTTTGATGAAGCCCTCTTGGGGGCTGGCCAGGATTCTTGGTGCGATAGGTAGGGAATGACGGGTGTTGGGAATGAACCAGTTTCGGGGATTCCCTTAAAGGAAACCATAGGATGGATGGTTTTTCTTGGTCATTCCATCTCATTCCCTTCTGAGAACCAACAAGCAATCTCATGGTTGTCAAAAGCCCCCCCAAAGAGGGGATCCCCAAGAAAGGAACCCCATTAGCCCCTAATTGGCCTCGGTCGCTATTGGTCGCTATTGGGATTGGGGGGGCCCCTTGACAAGCAAAGGAAGTTTTGTTGGTCGGTGCCGCTTCGGCGGTTTCGTTGGGACTGTTTCAGGAGATGTCCTGGTCATTGGCAGCCCCCAACAAAGCCCGCCCAGCTTCCGGCAGGGACCCCCGGCTTCGGTCGGAGGCGTCGTTTGGGATTCAACCAGAGCACCATGCTAACATGGTTGGCGAATCGGGCGTTTTCCCCAGCAGCCTGCCAGCAGCTGGAAGCTATGGATTTGGCCTCTGCCCAGATAGGCTCTCTAAACAGCCAAACTGGGCCCATTGGAGGGCACTTCCAGTGGCCCCAGTGGCCCCAGTGGCCCCAGTCTGCCGAAGCTGCGCTTTGCGCGGGGAGTTTGGGCCTTTCAAAAAAAACAAACACAGAACCACGCGGATGGCACTTGCTTCCTTGCTTCCTTGCTTGGATCCTTGCTTCCTTGCTTGCTTGCTTCCTTGCTTCCTTGCTTCCTTGCTTCCTTGCTTCCTTGCTTGCTTGCTTCCTTCCTTCCTTCCTTCCTTCCTGTTCCTTTTTTTCTCCTTTTCCCTTTTTCTTTGCTTTCATGGAAGGCCGTGACATGAGGATTTGAGACACGCATTTCATAGGCGCTCACGCGTTTTTAGCAGGTCTGTGGGGTGGTTTGGGGCAGCCTTCAGGGAGGTTCAGAAGGAGGGTTCCAGAAGGTTCCGGGGCGGGGCTGTTGGGGATACCACATGGGCTTACTTCTTTGTTGCCACTTTCTGGTTGGCATGGTTTGAAGCTGAGGTGGGGTTTTAGGTTGCCAATAAAGTTGGTTTCAACCAGGTTAGAACAGCGTTTCAGGCTGCCACTTTTTGTGAATGGCCGAGGGAATCCCTGGCAAAGTGATAGTAGTCATAAGCCGTGGGAAACGGAAAACTCAAATTTCCGCGCCATGGCTTGATTGCTAGAGGGTTGGATCTGTAGACTTCAACTTTTTGGGAAATCAAGGTTGTTCCGTTGAGCCCACAAAAAGTTGAACTTTTTGCAGAGGAATCAACAGCAACCAAGCAAGATGAGAGAATACAGTATATATATATATATGTGTTTTGCTCCTTCCCTCTTGTCAACAATCATGGAAGTGGACACCCCCTTTCCCCAAAAGGACTGTAGTTTGCCAACACCCTCATGTTAGCTTCTATGATTGTTGGAGGGAGGGTATCAATCCATTTGCTGAAAATATTGTGTTTGTTGTTTTCCTTTATTGGTTTTAAAGGGAACCGATTGTACTACTGGATCTCGTTTCATATTTCCCAGGTGGCTCTACTGCAACTGGAAGTTATGTCCGTTTCGGATTACATCCCAGGGACTATGCTAAGCGGCGGGAAGCGAATCTTCTACAGACCTACAGGGCTTCTCACTCCATGGGCTTTCGGCACGGATTTTTTGGGGGTTCGGGCTATCTTAGTGAACAACAAGTGTGCTTACTTCTTTGGCCAATCCACTCGTTCGGAAGTGAGGTTTCCCTAAGACTCATTGCTTCCGGTTTATGGGCAGTAAAAATTCACTTTTGGGTTGGGTTGGCAAGTCACAAGTTCCCGGATTTTGTTCAAGTCCAATCCACTCATTCGGAACGGAGCTTTTCAATCCAGTGTCAAGCGAGCGCGAGTTTCTTCGACGGACCGCGCCCTTGAGCGGAATTAATCCAGGGAGTCCTCTGAGTACTGATATTTGGCCATGAAATTTAATAGGGAACCACCTTCAAAGTGATTGGTGGACATGAATCCCCACCGAGTTCTGATATCCACCAAAGGGTCCCAATTATTAAAATTCATAGCCGTATGGGTTTTTTGATAGCTTCAGGAGCCTCGCAACATGAGCTCAGCTTTCTTTGGCCAAGCCGCTCGTTCGGAAGTGAGAAACACCGAGGATGCTAGGGGCGGGGTGTTCCCCGCTGAAGTGAAGGATCCGAGCCTGAATGGGACCCCCAGGAAAAGAACAGGGGGAGGTATGGATCCTAGAGCTTGGCTTCCAAGTTCAAAAGACGAGCTCCCTATGTTTCGTACATGTTGGGTTTGGACCAGTTTAGAAGTTGGGTTGTTTTTGGCCAATCCGCTCGTTCGGATAGTATTAAAACTCACTTGCCCAATGCAAATCGACCTTTGCACCTTTGAGTGTCGCATGCGGGTTCCGAGTTTTAGTCATGGCCTCAAGAAGCAATCATCTTCCATGTCCATGTCCTTTGCGCAAGTGAGACTTGCAAGGCTTTGCGGGTCGGGTCAAGTAAGGGGCTTATGAAAGGGAAACCCAACAAGCAAAGGGGGCCGCGATTCCGGTGGACGAAGTCCAGCTTCTCACCTGAACAAAGAGCCATGGTTGAAACCACAGCGTCTCGTCGGTATCGTTGGGGTTTCTTAGGGTTTCATCATTCCAGGGTATACATGGGAAACCATTGTTTCCTCATAATCCTAAAATTATTTGTAAGGGATGTCGTCCAAATGGGAGGATTGCCTGGACTTCAGGTTCGAGGTGTCAATGCCGGCCTTTGACTTCTGAGCCGTGTCGGATCGTGAGTTTTTTTTATTCGGTCGGCTGAGTGGAAAGGTGGCAACCTGAAAGGGAGAAAGCGTCAACTGCCATTGGCCGAAATGGTTTGTTTTTATGTCTCAATTTTGCCTGCGGACTTTAGTTAAACGCAGCTAACTTGACAATGGGATCATCAGGATTTGTTGTTTAGAACAACTCACATCTTTGCTACACTTTACGATGCACAAACAATTACGGGCCAGAATCAAAGGTATGATTTCGGTTGCGGGTGGGAACAAAGCTGAGGCACTAAAAAGTATGTACTAGAATCAGCATTGAGTGCAAAAGCTGAGGTAGCTACCTGCTTGCTGCAAAAACTGGTATACGTTTCATCGGTTTTTCAGGTGTTCCTTAATTGATGGTTTGGATTGGTGTTGGGAAGAGTTGAACGCTAAACCACCGGGCTCCAAACCATCAATTGGAGGACTGGGGGGAGGGAGGAGGGGGGGGGAGGGAGCCCAAATACGCCCTGAAGGCCTCATTTGGGCTCCCCCCAACCCGCATGACAAGGGACTTTTGTGGTGAGTTGGCAGCCCCCGTCTGGAGGTGTAGGTAGTAAGGGTGTCGATCCAAAAATGGCCACTCTGGTCGCAACATCCACACATCGCACCATGAAATGAAAATGGGAAACCAGAACGCTGGGTTGTACGGGAATCATATCCAAAACCAGGGTTTCTTGGGTGGTGCGAAGGGTTTTCGCCACCATCCCCAGGTGTGTCGTAGCCTTGCTCGCCAGGTCGGAATGTCTCAGTTGTCGCTGAAAGAAAATCTGAGTCTGTGAGTTTTTTGAGGAGACTCGAAACATGGAACCTACACAGGGGTCCCCTTAAACAGTCTTCCAGGAGCCTCTGTGCTGGTTCCATGTTTATTTTTGAGAGGGTACCCTTTTCAGATGGGTTCAAAGGAAGCCCAAAGGAGCCAAACAAGTTTTGGGCACTCCCTACTTTGACGCACCCTCCAATTTTGAGCCCATCAAGGTGTCGCGGAGGTTTCCAAGTTTGTCCCATCACAGGCGTCGAGCGGACCCTGAAATAATCCTGCAGAGGCAGCTGGTCAAGCGCTCACTTGGCTCTTCTGTGATATGTGATATGTGCATTTCCTGTTGCCGTGTCCTTGACTGTTCAAAATTGGATCCCTTCTACCCAGAACATGAAGGTAGCTTCTTTTGTGGCTGCCTGTTTGGTGATTTGATGAGTTGTCAAAAGTCCGTGCTCAGCAGACATATGAGAAAGTGCATGAATATCCCATCCAGGCATCCCATACTTTCCGTTTCAAAGCGGCACGCTTGGATTTCTACATTCATGCGCTTTTCAGGAACAGACATTTTGACAACCTGACATTTGTTGACATGAAGACATAGTATGCACGCCAAGATCGTGCATACACCACCCTGTCAGCCGACTGCCCTCACATGGCGCGCCAAAGGTGCGAGCAAAGCAAGCGCCGGGTTGGTTCAAAACTCATCAGGCCGAATGAGAACCCCGGATTCACCATCCCCTTCTTCACTGCTATTGCGTTGAATCTTTACACTTTAACTTTTGGGAAATCAAGGGGGTTTCCACTAAACCCCAAAAAAGTTCAACCTTTTGCAGGGGGGTCAACAGCAGCAAAAGCCTTGTTGGATTGAGAGGGAGTTCTCTTTGAAGTAGGATGCAGTACTTTCTGATATGCCCCCATGTTTCATGGATTAAATACTTTCGTGGACGTCCAGCACTTGAGAGCAAGTCCAAGATTGAACCAAGTGATGTTCGATTCTCCACAGCGTTGAACATGATAACTCTTGGCTCTTGCTGATGACAACTGACTACACGTGAGCGCTCACATTGAGGTTTTTTTTCTATGAAAACCCAGGGTTTTGCAAATCTACCAAAACAACAACAGGTCTCTGAAGTAGGGTGTACCAGTTGCGAAAGACGTGTGTGTGTGTGTGTGTGTGTGTGTGTGTGTGCATGCCTTAATTGGTCGCATTTGCGACCACACCCGCAACGCACAGATGCGCAAGCTCTGTGCCAGTGAGCCAGCTGGCACAGGAGATGTGCGCCGAATTCAGTGGAGAAAAGGGCTCTTGTGACTCCCAAGAACAAACATAGAACCTGTTTCTCCCTGTTCTCATTTGCGGGTTCCCCTTGAAACTCAACCAAAACAGGATGCACTTTTTTTCCTTGGCCACTGGGTCTCTATGTCCAAACCAGCGGTGTCCCTTTCTGACAAGTTAATTGAGCCAAGCACCATGTTACCCACTTGAAGCCTAAGAACCAGGCGAAAGGACGCCTTTCATTTTTGAGAGCATGGCAGTTTTTTCACCTTGGCTTAGGACGTGCCCTTGTGATCGGAATCACTCACCTCCAAGTCGCCAGCATCTCGTTGGAGGTTCGGCGCCTTCCTGGGTTGTTTTTGCAGGTTGTTTTGGATCCGGGCTGTGCTTTGCCACCTTTACCTGGTAAAACATGCTGCGACCCAACTGTGGCTCAGTCCAATCCTTCTTGATTCCATGCTGGTTTGTTCCATTGCAAATGGCAGGATCTTGAGCTCAAATATTGCCATCGCCGCTTGCGACTTGCGCCTGTCAACACCGCTCGAGCGTCGCTGCCGGTTGCGAAACGCACCCCGGTTGAGGCGACGTCCGTAGAGCAAGCAGTGGCAGCATGGCCCGCTGCAAGATCCCAGAGCACCTCAAGCAAAGCACACTGTCAAGATGAACATACGGGCCACACATGTACGGACACTGTCAAAAGGGTACCGGTTTCAAAAAGCGACAAGAACAAAGCCATTCCGCAGCAATCCGCACCAAGCACCTTCAAACCACATGAGAGCAACCAAGCTCCACCAGCCAACACAACCTTAGACGCAACCAAAGGGACCAAGATCACCACAAAGCCAACACTTCAGACTCACTTTGTGGGGTTAGACCTTTTTGGGGTTAGACCTTAAATTCTTTTTTCGGCCAATCCACTCGGGCAGTGAGAGATCATCTATCGCCTCGAATCTTCTCTCAGTTGCCCAAAGCCGACCTTTTGACCTTTTGGTTTCCCATGTTTGATCCATTTTTAGTACAGGTCCCAAAAGGTTAACCTCATATACTTATTTCTGGGTCCTTTGGGCAACTGAGTTCTAGTTCCTAGGCGGCATCGCCTCCTTCGGCTCATGGCCTTATGGTCCCCTTGCGCACCATACGCCGCGACGACTCCCTGGAGGCGCCTTCAGAGCTTCCGGTGGGTTTGGCGTTTCGGGGCGGCTGAATTGGTCCGGTAGCCTTCGATGCCATTCGGGAGTGGGTAGTGTAGTTGTAACTTGTCCATCTCTCATATTCGCGCCCTGTGCACACGTTTAGTCAAGGTTTCCTGAAGCAACTCAGACCGAGAAAACGAAACGGCACACTAGTGGCGCGCTTCGGGTTGGCCAGTCCACTCAGGAAGTGATGTTGTTTGCCAATGTTTGCTGATGCTCAGTGAACCCTTTGTTGGTGGTTTGGATTGGTGGGAACTGGGCTTTGACGCCCTTCTCGCAGCGGGGAAAGGAAAGCCACCCCTCAACCACCAAACCACCTGGCTCCAAACCACCAATTAGAGGAGAGCGGATCTGTGTTGAGAATACAAGCCTATCATAGCTGCGTATAAGTGCAAACTGTTGGAACTGTGGAGCTTAGGCAGAGTCCCTCATCTAGTGTTGACTCCAAGGATGGGCAGCCTTCGTGAGCTTGTTAGACCTTGGATTGTTTGAGCATTGGAATAACTTTGCCGTTGGAGCGCTGTCGTTTAGAGATCCGTCCGCTTTGATTTTTTTCGGATTGGACCCCCAAGTTGACAACTTGTTGCATGGTCGTTACCGTAGCCAAGTCTACACTACGGTATCGACACCGTAAGTATTGTGGAAATCCTCGGAGCTAAAGCCTGTACTTGTCCCCAAAAACCAGCATTGGTGACAGACAAAAACAGCAACTTGGCTATCTAGGTTGCAACTAAAGACAGCATTGGAAGACGGTATTGCCCAATACCCTTTTTCCAACCGCCATTGGGCGAAGCTTCGAAAAGCTTTCGTCCGCTGAACCTCTGGCTTTGATTTTTCGCGAGACTGTTTGTATCTTAGAATTCCACCAGACACGAATTCGTCCAAAGCGAATCGACCTGAAATGCCCTGAAGCCGTGATCTCCACATGTTGGTCCAACTTTTTGGCCCCCAAAAGGTGAGATATCAGCTCATGTCCAAACTGGTTGCTTTTCTGAGGCATTTGTTGGAGCGGTTGTGGAGGCCATCACTGAGGGTTGTTTCGGGCCTTAGACCTATGTAGGAGAAAAATCGTCTCGGGGTCGTCTTTGTTTGCTGCTGGCTATCTATTTGTTTGGTGGGTTTCAAAGGAAGCCAAAAGGAAAACCGAAATCCATGTTCGGGGGGGGGGGGGGAGGGTCACTTAAAGGAAGCCACACCCATGGGGGCTAAATACTTTCATATGTTTCGCAGCATGACTTAATTTGGAGTCAAGGAGGGAAGCAGGTTGGTATTCATCAGGGGGAGCAGATCAATCAGGTCAGCAACATGTCTTTGTTGCGCAGTTTTTTTGGTTTGGTTTTTCGTCTCATTGGCTCCCCTTGCAGATGCAGCCACCTTGGGCCAAATGCTTTGCATCCGCACGCCACATGCCCAGGCAGCACAGCAACCAATCCAGGCGGGCCAATCCGGGCGGGAGGGGGGGAACCTCACTATGACCACGGCTGTGCCTGTGGATGGGGAGGCGGTGTTTTGAGGACTAGACTGCAGACTCCGAAAAGGAACGCGTGTGGTGTGTGTTTAACCTTGTTTGCTGGATGCCTTTGTGGGGTGGTTTTCAGGGAACGAAAAGGAAACCACGCATTCAGATGGTGTTCCCCTAATTGGACATGACGCTGATGAGGAGGCCAATTGTGACAAGAGGCTGCATTTCCCAGCCGAATCATTGCAGCCGCTTGCGAACTGTGCGGGAATCCACATTCGAAGTGAGTAATGGATGTCAACTCCAGATTAATCTGGATTTAGTAGAGACTCGGTTCATTCTGGGTTAATTTCAGCCTTAATGTTAACTTCAGATGCATCCAGAGGACTCCGCGGTTCCGGTTTTAGTGGAGGCTCGGTTCATGTTGGGCGGAGGTTGCTCATTTGGTCCTTCGGTTTCCCTCAACTTTGAATCCCCTAGCCCGTGGTGAGTGCTCTCGAGTGTTGCAAGTATGCCCCACGTTGTGAAAAGCGATGGGAGCACACAGAAGTTCTCTTTATAATGCTAGAGATATTTCAGTACTAAGAGCCCATTTATCAAAAAAATCCGGTACTACTATCATCAGCAACTCCATCCCTAGAAAGCATGAATAATACTATACTAAAAAAGTATACTTATGTTCCTATAAAAAAAAGATTTGTTAGCAAAACATTGCCAAACATAAACTTAATTAACATTCAAAAAGCTGTGTCTAACAAAGCAAAGAACTGGATTTGCCAATAACTTAAAGATGAAGTATTCAAAACCCCAAAAAATCGGGGAAAAACATAGTGCGTTTTTTAAATAAGAGAGGTTATGCACCATTAATGATATGCTCTGAATGCGGATTTAACATATCTTGTAAACAATTGCAGTATTACTTTAGTGTGGCATAAACAGTCAAACAAAATGATATGCAGCTACTGCGACTTAGTTCAAAATGTTAAATAGTATTGTGATAATTGCTCATGCACATCTTGGACACCTTGCGGCCCTGGAGTAGAAAGAATACAAGAATCAAAAAAAGAAATGGGAGCCACTTGACAAAAGTGACTCCACCATTTTTGAACCTTTAGTTTCCCGTTAATTGGTCCATGCAAAGTCATGGCCTGCATTTGGTTTCGATCCCCATTTGGCCCCATTTTCAGTCCCGGTCCCCGTTTAAATCCCCGAGACCCGTCCGCCGACCTCAGGATGTGGTCCAGGCTCCGGGCATTCCCCGAGAGAAGCGCATCGGTCGGCGTGTCGAAGAGGCGAGGTTCGCGGTTCGTTTGGACGCCGAGGGGGGGGGACCCTCAAACTACCCCTTGCATTTGCTTAAGAACATGTGTTGTTTTTTCTTCTGTTGGGTTTAAAGGGAATTTATCACTACTGGACCTTCTTTTTTTACGAGGGGCTTAAGCAATTGAGGACCCCAAAACATGGGGGTGGTTGTCTTAAACTGGTTGGTGTTTTCCTTTTTTGTTGGTGATTTGAGGTTCCAGGTACCATTTGTGTTGGTTTTTGGGGAAAGAGATGGTACCCCAAATATCCAAAGCAAACAAATAAGGGTAAGATAATATGCGGGGTTAAACCACGTCTAAGAAACCAACTTGTGATAAGTCTTGGGCCACCTTTTCCAGCTCAAATCCTGTGGCTGGTTTCTATGTAGACTTGGAGCTTGGTGGGGATTGTCATCAACCCCAAGGCAGGTGAGTTTAACAACCATTCCAACTGCTATGTTTTTTGTTTTTTTTTCTGGAACATGTTGGAAAGAAGTACTTCCCTGCGTTTGTTGTGTGACAAAATCAAGGATGCAGGGGACAGTAGATTTTGTTGTTTGTTCTTCAAACTGGGAGGTTGAACCACAGCCAAATGGCAAACAACAAGACTTTACTTGTTTTGACCAATCCACTCGGTCTATGAGATTAAAGGGACGCTGGTGCTTGGTGGTTTGGATAGGATGCTGTCTGTGATCGGCAGACTCCCTTGCTGCCGGCCTTTGATTGCAAGATCTGGGTTGATCCTCCCGAGAAACGGGGGACGCCAAGAAACAGACACACGGCGATCCCCTGCAAATCTCAAGCAATTCATGTATGACAAATTAACCCATTTTTCCTGAGGGGTCAACCGTTAGTATACTCCGTTCCCGAGTTCGTGGACTTAAAACTTGCTGGGACGACCCGTTTTGGTGGTAGATCAACAGTTCTGACTTTGTTTGGCCAGTCCACTCAGGAAGTGAGCATATATTACCTACATGGATTCTTGGTGGTTCCCAGCCATCCCCTTAGCTTTTTAGCCTTTTAGTGCTTAGTGGGATTCCATTTAACCCACTACAAGTTCAAATTTTAGCAGGGCATCCCGGAGAGGCTCTTTCCCGGCAGGGGCTTGCCAACACCGTTCCAGGCACCTGCCAAGGCAAAAGCCAAGGGGAATGCCGTGGATTCCCACGTCATTCTTTGCCCCAACAAAAGCTTTTGCGCCTCGTGGGTCCCTTGATCTTTTCACGCAGGGAATGGTGGTCGCAAGGTGAGAAGCTGCCAACTTTAGGAACTTGAAAGCCATCCTCAAAGAGTATTTGGGCCCGTGTTTGGCTCACTGAGTTCCTGGACTTTTTAATTGTTGGGGTTGGACCGTTGTAGTGGCAAACAACAAGTGAATACTGTTTTTTTTGGTCCACTCAGGAAGTTGGCGATACCTTTACCCCCCATTAAACCCCATAAAAGTAAAACCTTTTAAGGGTATGTCCACCCAGGAATTCTGCTTCGTCAGCGACGAGACTCTGAGCCAGGCGCGGAGGATTGGACCCTCTCGAAACGTGTTTCGGTCCTACTCACTCTCCGAGTTCCCGGTGGGTTGGACTATTTTTGATTTGGGGTGGGACCCTTTTTGGGGTTGGACCAAACCCCTTGAAGGCTTTTTGGAGTTGAATTCCCTTTTGAGTGGATTGTGCTAAACAAAAGGGTTTGGTGATGTGTTGTCCAATCCACTCAGGAAGTGAGTATAGGTCTAAAGGGTGCCGGAACTTTGGGCCTCGAAAAAGCGGTGCTTTTGACACCAGGTATAGCCGGCATAGCCGGTATAGCCCCGGGGCCCGTAGGCACAACCGGCTGTGTTTCATATAAGCAGATAAGCAGGGCATGGCGATGTTGCCGCAAAGAAACGAGCAAAGGCGAGATTGCAGGTTTCCAAGCACCGGAGATTCTAGCTTCTTGGCTTATTTGGCTGCTGATTGAGGTTGCGCACACATGGCAGCGGGAAGGGAATGCATGTCGTAGCGGGACTTGTTGGTTGATCTGAGTGTTCTCAACGGGAATTGGCCTTAAAGTTAGTTCCGGATGAATGCACCTGACGATTAAATCAAACAAACACTGTGCAACATCCCAAGTTCGCGGTCAGTCTTACGTGGGCTTCTTATAGATCCAAGTCACTACTGAAGAATTATTTTCCCATCCGTTTCATAAATGGTCAACCCCTAAAACTCGTACATGTTTTAGCTGACTCGCCAGGACAACCATATTTGTGGTTTCAAAGACCACTAAAAGGAACACCACAGGGACAAATCAAAAGGAGAACCAAAAGGTTCGCCCATGGAAGACACACCCATTTTCTAGTGCTACGATCCCCATTCTTTCCAGTGATCCTTCTTTCTAGAAAACCTCTGGAAACCCAGGGAAACGGCCGGTTTTTGAAAAGAACGATGGTTGGAAAGAATGGGGAATCAACCCTTAGACATGTGACCTGGCGGTTTCGCCGTGAAGCAAGGCCTTGCAGCCGGCCTTGCTGAACGGTGGCAACCTCGTGGACGTCTTCCAAAAGCGGGAGGCGAGGTTGCGAGGGCCTCGACACGAGTTGTTGTTGTGTGTTTGTGTTAAGTATTATTATTAGCATCAGTTGTTTTTGTATTTAATATTATTACTATGATTAGTATTATTATATATATATATATGCATATACGTACATTTATATATATATATATACATATATATATATATATTTCTGAGTTGATGTACTCAATATCTGTGGATGGACGAAATCCATTTCGCAGCACTTTGAAACCATGGTTGATACCATTGTCTGTTGGCATTTTGGCATTTAGAGTGGAAACCATCATTCCAGGGTTTCTTAGGTGGTGCAGGATTCATTCCATCCACTCTATCACGGCCAAAGAGGTGTCAGAAACCACACCTGGGTCCCAACTCGCCTTTATGGCTATGTGGTCGCGGAGCTTTGGACGGAGCAACTTTTTCGTTGACACGTTGTGGATATTCCATTGGACGCACAAAAAGTTAAACACTGTTTGCAGAGCGGCCAACAGCACCAACTTGCCTGTTGTTTTTTCCCATGACAATCCCAAGTACTGTTCAAAAAGCAGTTGTTGGGGGTGCTGGTATAGGTGTGTCTTTCTGAGGATGCCAACTTGAGGTTGTTTTTCGTGAATCTGGGGTCTCCTATTCTAAGTCACAGCCATATTTCAACAGGTGCCTCGCCCATCCCCCGAACTCAGACAGCTGGGCAAGGGGGGCTGGTACCACTGGGAGCAATGTGGGTTTGTTTTCAAGAAAAAAACTAAAAACCCTCAAAATGAACCAGACACGGGTTTTCCCCCAAAAAAAAGAGCGTAGTTGTTGAACACACCATTGGAACCAATGATTCCTGTGGATGGATGGGGGATACCCATCCACAGCTCCAAACCCCCTGGCTCGAAGTGACCTTTGGAACGTGACAGGTACGCCTCTTGGCTCATTCAGTTGGTTGGATTGGTTGGATTTCACCCCCCTCGAGCCTGCCAAAAAGCGAGGGAAGTTTTGTGTTGCTTGAGTCTGACCGAGGAAACAAATCTCAGCACCTGGTGAACCATGACGATTACCTTCAGGGAAGCAAACGAACGTGGGGGCGATGCGTGTGTATACCCATGCTGGTGTCCTTCTGTTTGCGTAAAGTTTTATTTGCACGTTGTCGGTCTCAAAGGGAATGAATCTATATTGTGTGTTTTTGTGCTGGGAGACTCAAGCAATTGGAAGCTTCGAATCACTAGCTACTGCTTGGGATATGTTTCTGGGTGCTTTGAGGGCTGCTTGAACTGCCACCTGATTGGGGTCCCTTGGGTCTGCATGTCGGCCTTTGACCCTCCCACTAGTGAATGCCGCATTTTGAGACCAACTACAGTGTTTTTCCCACAGAAGGGAGGAACTGTTGGTGGTTGGGGGCCACAAACCAGATTACGGCAAACTGCAACAACACAGATTTTGGTTTGCGACCTCACCCATCATAAGGGCTCCTTCCTTGCCGACTCCGTATTAGGTATGCGTCTTTTCTTCCCTGATTTAAAGGAGTTGACCTAAAATGGGTCCCGATCCCTAAAGTCATCCCCAAGCGGAAGCCTTGCGGTTCTCACATCGGATCAGACTTTTGAGCAAAAAGAGTGCCAAGAATTTGTGTTGTTTTTTGGCTGGAAGCCAACTCCAAAGTGCTTGGTGGACATTGAAGTGCCAGCCTCTCCTGATGTTCATTAAGGGGTGCGCAATACAAACATCACCCCTTGGTCGACTTAGGATACATGTTACACGTTACATTTTACATTTTACCAGTGACTCAAAGTGAAGCACACCAGAACGTATATATATATATACATATATATATACATATATATATATATATTCTACGGCTGGGCCCAACTCTCATGCATACTTGGTGCACTTCCGTCTCAGGACGACTTCGAGGCTGTCGAGCCGCTGGAGGTGTGGTATGCCACGCCCAACGGCGAGGCGGCGCCGGCTTCGCGGCTCGAAGCGATCCGCGGCGATTTTTCGCCTCGTTCGCGTCGAAGCGATCCGCGCATGTGAGCGGCCTAATTTATGGCGAGCTGGTCCGGGGGTAAAGCGAGCTAACCGTGAAACAGGTCCTTTACTTGGGGATTCCTTTCAGGCTTTGGAACAGTTATTCATTTGGCAGATGTGATGCCTGGTACGTTGATTTCGGATGTTTCTCAACCTGGCAAATGCGGTTTTATTGTTCTTGTTGGTTGGGGGGCGGCCGCATTGAGGTGACTTTCAAAGCAGACTCCCGTTGCAGGCTCAAAATAAAGTTGGGGCGGGTTGGATTCTAAAATAAGTCATCTATTTTATTTTAGTCCAACCCCATTTTTCCATTAAAACTCATTTTGGCCTCTGTGAAAACCCTTCAAAGTTGGACTGAACTCATTTCAAATTAACACGAGGCAACCCACGACTTCCTCTCCCAGTGTTGCCAGGAATGACTTGCTCGTGTGATAGGTAGGGAACGACCCAGGGATTCCTTGAAGGAAACCAGGGATGGTTTCTCATTCCCTGCTGAGAACCGGCAAGATGACCATCCTAGGGACAATACACGCACATCCTTCAAGACAAAGGTCGTGGAATATCAGCCCTTCAAAACATGGGTGCAAGCCACACAGGCATGTATGTTTTTCAACAAAAGCGGGAACATCACAACACTCGGCAGCATCTATCTCAAACCAATAAAACTAAGGGCCTGTGGCACAATGGCAGCGCGCCCGCACTCGCGGGAGGTCATGGGCACTGAATCCCATCGGTGCCCATTTGTGTGTTGCCAAAGGCAGGCCAAGAAAAGCAAGGCCCGGGACGTCCGCCAGAGAGTTTGGTTGGTGGACCCACCCAATTTGTCTTTTTTGCTGGTGGTTTTTGAACACCCGCGCACCTAATTTGGGGTTTGCCTTCTTTACAAAAATGACCTATTTTACAGATTTTGGAGTGTTGACACCCCAAAATGGGTGTGTCCTATGCAACATGGACCCAATAAAGCATTTCTTTGGCAGTTGAACACCATTCCCCCCACGGTCACTCCCAAATTGGCTTGTTTCTTCGGGAATGCTTGAAAAGGAAACGTGCTTCAAATGGCTCCAGAAGCTGATGCACAACCATCAACGGGGACATCTACAAATTTCCGCTGCCCGTCCCCCGGTATTTTCCGTTTGTTCGGATCTCCGTCCTCATGCAACGCCACGTCCTGTCTTAAGAGAGATGGTTGAAGGGTCGGCAGCCCTGCGTCTTTCAAGCGGATGTGCACCAAGATCAACCATGGTTGTTGGGAGGCATTTTAAAAGTATTTTTGCTTCTTGTGGTTTAGTGGCTCGGATTTCTTCGCTGGACTGCTGACAAAGTAAATTTTGTTGCTCCCCTTCCAACGTCAAGCAAGCAACCCTGGCGAGTTCCCAACAAGTTTCGGAGAGATGGCGGCGCTGGGTTTCCTTGGCCCAGCCTTGAACTCCTTTCAGCTGGGCTCATGTCCCGCCAACAATTGAATCAACCTCAACAAATGGTCTTCCTGCTTTCCCCTGCGATTTTTTTTTGTGTTGGGGCTGGGACTGTCAGTTTCCCAGTTTGCTTTTGGGTCACATGTTCAAACCACTCCCAGAAAACAAATGAACATGTTTGTCCTTTTGGCTCACACGTTGGTTTCGCCCAAGCAAGGCCTGGCCTTCCTTTTTGCGGCCATCGGGCGACTCGCGACTCGGCAGGTGCGAGAGCTGGTCTTCGTGGACTCCACGAAGACGGGGCCCAGGATCCTGGTGGCGGCCCCTTGGAAGATCCGATTCGGGCGGCCGGTCGAAAAATGGGCGGGTTGGGGGGGCTAGGGGGGACGGTCGGGGGTCGGGGGTCGGGGGTGGGTGGGGGGGGGCTGTCATTTTCGGGTTTCGATTGATGCATAGCAATCGAAGACTAGGCGAGCAAAAGGTGGGTGGGTAGTTTCTGATATTTTACCAAACCGTGATGTAGTGACCCAACAACCTTGTTGTTTGGTCCCCAAGGTCCCCAAGGATGGTTTGAACGCCTATGATTAAGCATTTTTTGTTTGGTTTCTCTTGAAAGCAATCGGACCAGGGTCTGGTTTTTTAAGCCACTTTTCCCCCGAACCCGGCACATAGGGAGGGAGTGGGATGCTGGTGTAAGAGGGGTTGACCGTTTACTCATTCGTAGGGTCATGTCTGAAGATTCTCCCAGTAGTCTGTCCCCCACTTTTTGTGGGGTCCCTGGCTTTTTTCTGCCTTTAAACTTTTGTTTTCCGCCCAATAGCTCTAAAGTTGAGGCCCACCGTTGAAGGGAGTTTCTTTTAGTAGATTCCATCAAGAGTGGCTGTTCTGTATTGAAGCCATCCTGAAAGTGGGAGGCTCTCGGGTGGATACTCAGCGTCTGCGTTGGGTTCCACTGTATTGGACAACAACAATGGATACTTCGATTTGCTTAAACACTTTTTTTCCTCCTGCTGGTTTTAAAGGGATTCCATGACTACAGAAAATATGGTTATTTTTCCAGTGAACTTAAGCAAACGGAAGGATAGGTTTACGCGCCCAGACACCGTTTTGCATCACCAGGAAAGGGATGGTGGACACTCATGGACCGCACCCCAGGAAAAGAACAGGACGCCTTTTGTCTGTGCTGCTGGAGAGCTATGCGTCAGGGTTTCCAGTACTTTGTGACTTGTCTCTTTTGCCACTTACTTTCGGTACATGTGTTTCAAACTAGAGAAACCCCCAAGACTGGTCTGGTTGGCTGTCCTTCAACATCATCGAAAGGGCACCCATGCAGATTGGGTTCTAGTAGTCTTGGTGTCCCAGATTGGCCGTGACGTGTCCCTTTGGCACTTCACTGCGAGGCCAATCCCGGCAGCCCGTTTTGAAATGGAAACATTACAGGGATATCGCAGGGGGTGTGTTTTTGAGGCCCGTACCGTACCCTTTTATGGGTAGTGTTTTTTTGTTTTTCAGACACCGAAAGGAAAACCACCATTTGTGGGGGTGCCCCAAAAAACCAGACCCACATGAAGCCTGATTTGTCAAGCCTCTTCCCTTTCAAAGGCTACGTCTACCCTGGAGCAAGCTCCCGGTGCGGTTTTAGTGGGAACATGTTGAGCATGGACTCCGCCCCAAAAGAGGCGGACTGGGGATACGAGCAAGCTTGCATCTCAAATAAAGCTTTCCGGGGCCCCTATGCACTCATCACATCTTCTGGATTGGAATATTTCCTGCGCTTGTCAGTCGTGATTGCCCCAGTCTATGTGAATCGCAATCAAGTCGCGCCCTTTCCATTGTCACTTTGGGCAGACCAGTTGTGTACCACGGTTTGATTGTGACTCTTCTCCTCACTCCCTGAGTTCCAGAACTTTGTACTTTTGATTTGACCATTTTTGTTGTAAATAGAAAGTTCAGACTTATTTTTGGCCAATCCACTCAGGACGTGAGCGCTTGTTGTTCCTTTTTCGCCACAGAACGGTGCTTCTTGCTCCGAGGCAAGCCGTGTGAACAACATGCACCGCGCCATCTCTGTGCTGGCGCGGAAGGCGATGGGTGGTCCTTTTCGGCCCGCAAAGTTGGGGGGGCTGCAGAGAATGCACCAATGGGGATGGGTAAGCCATCTACCAACTGGAGCATTGTCCATCTGTATTTTCAGAGCAAACCAGATTTGGGCTATTAGTTTAAGTTCCCTGGTAGCTTTGAAGTTTCATGGTTCCAGAGGTTGATTCTGGGTTCTGGACCGACTGTACTCCCCAATTACTAAAACTGGTAAGACTCCTTGCTAGCTTGGCCATTTCGCATTTCGCATACCTCTTGCGGCTGGCCAACAGTTCTACAGGTTTACTTCAGTCAGACGAAAGTTGATGCTTCTTGGCTGCTTTCAAAAGACACTACCCGGTCAGCCCGGATGGAATTAACAAGTGCGGTTTGTGTAGCAGGCGTGGGACGGTCAAGTAACACACCGTTTTAGAACTTGTGATGATAAAAGGCTTTCCGGGTCCGAAATTGCCCACGCGCACCCCCGTAGGTCTCTTCCAAGAATAATTCTAGGGGAAAGGGTTGTAATAGCTCTGACAGTCAAGAAGCGCAACTTTTGTCTGGCCGAGTTCATGGACTTTCGTCACTGTTTGGTTGGTTGGTTGCCATTTTAGTGGCAAAGCAACTCTGTGGTTCCTGTCTTAGGCCAGTCCGTTCAAGAAGTGAGAACAAGGGCCCCCTATTCTGGACACACCCCTGAAATTTGAGCAGTCAACCGTCAATGGCATCCACGAGTTTCTGTCGGTGACATAGGCCAGTCCACTCCTTCGGAAGTGAGAAGCAGTGGGACTAGAGAGAGCAAGTTCTGCCAGAACGTCCGTATAGCTTGGTAGAAGCCACACTTCAGCTTCTTTTTGCTGATGTTTTTTTTTGTCCTGGGGATACATGAAACCCTTGCAACCCCTGCAGATGACCTCCTTTTTGGCTTTACAGGGAATCGACTTGACTATGTTTTTTCATACTGTTTCCTGGGGGTGAAAAGAGCATTTCCTTGCAAGATCAAGTAACCAATAAAAGGTGCCACGTTATTCATTGTTTGTGACCAATAGAGCTTTGGGCTACCGAATTCAGTTTGTCAGGTTGAAATTTTCCCCTTGGCCTATTCAAAGTTAGCTTCCCGGTGGGGTGATGGTCAATCGTAGAAAGGGAAGCCTCGACAGAACCCTGGTAGCATTTGGGTGTCCTTCAGTGGGAGCCCAAGTTTTTTTGCCTTAACGCTGCACCAACTAGAAGCCAACCAGGGTCTAACATGGTTGTTGTTGGGAAGCATTTTACATTTTTGCTTATTGTGGTTTAGTGGTTGATTTCTTCACTGAACTGCTAAAATTTAAATTTGTGCTCCCCTTCCAACGTCAACCAAGCTAAGTCTTTTTCGCCGAGCCGATGTTTCCATGGTACAAGTTGCTGACAGGTGGACAACCTGACAACGACCTTGAGAGTGTGCAGATCGCACTACTACAAGGACGTGCTTGAAACAAGTGTTGGTTCTGATTCCATTCCCTTCACCCCTTCTCTCTAGCAACCAACCATTTCTTTCAGGGCTTTGGCAACCCAAGTGTTTGAAGAGCATGACCAAGAGAGTGGACATGGAAGGGTCCAGCTAGAACAGTGTCGCGCAACGGACACGGGATTCGGCCCCCCGGGCCCGAGTCTCATGGTGATTTCCCCTGATGGTTTATTGCATACCGAGATCAATGGCTCTGTGAAACCAGCGGAAAAGCGAAGTCGCTATGTCTGACCTGTCCTGAATGGGTCCGTCGGAAGCGGAAGGCTCAAAAAACGCGGTGGAATTGCTTGCACTCACTTGCCAGCCAACCTTTTGACCTTTTGGCTTCCCTGAATTGGTCAATTTGTTTTAGTCATTGCCCCACATGGTTCAGCGCTTCTATTTCCGTTTTTTTTTTTTTTTTTGCAAAGTGAGTGCATGTTCCCGGCATTGATCGATTCCCATAGCGCCTCAAAATGAGCTGGCGCAGTCAACCTCTCTTTTGATCTATGGTATATTCTTTGCATATTCCCGCTTGAGTCTTTGCAAAGTGCCACAAGGTATCACCGCTCAGGGTCACTACCCACGGAGGTACCAAGGGAACCGCTTTTCACCGACCATGGCTGGAAGGCATGGAAAGTCAGAAACGGTGGATTTGTATTTGGCACCTGCCGTGCTTCAGTGTTTCATGAAACAAATTCGAGCCTCTGCGAATACAGGTCGCAGAACGTCGCAGAACATATCTAATGCGTTACCGGTTGAGGGCAACAACCAATGTATGTGGGGACAACAAGTGTAAACAAAAAGACAACAAAAACAATAATGGATTGCCAAAGAAGCCGGTATTCGGACCCAGGAAAGAACGTTTTCCCCAGGTTGTTTCTTTTTTTCTTTCTGAGGGATGGTTGAGTTTTTCCCCAAGTGAGGGGTGCCTCTGCCCGATCTGGGTACCCTTTACTGAGGATGACCCAAAATTGAGTTTCTGTTCCACAGCCAACCCCTTAGCAGGGTTCCTTTCCTTAAGGGATACCTGTACCACGACTCGACTTTCGGGGTGTATCCTTTGGATGAGCCTTCGGTGTTGTGCTGTGAAGGTCCCAGAAGGCCAGCACTGCATGGTTGGGAAGCATTTGACGTATTTTCGCTTGTGGTCAATTGTGGTTTAGTGGTTTTCTTCACCTAGCTGCTAACGTCAAGACTGTTGATACAGGCGAAACCGTTGATCTGTAGGGGCAAACTCGCGGCAAATACTCCACGTGCTTCGCCTCTTTTTTTGGCATGTTGTTTTAGGTTTCTTGCTACCATACCAACGAATACGTGCAATGCACACAGTTTACCTTGGGATCTGCGAGTGGTGCAATGCTGGTGCATCTCTTCAACGTATGGGTTGATCTCCACTGGCCTTGGTGGCTCGCAGCCAGTGTCAGGAAGCTTTTGTGGTTCTTCCGATACATGTGGAACCACCCTAAGAACCATAACCAAAAACATGTTTGGTTAGGGTTCCTGAAAGGGGTTTGGTTTGGTCCGTGGTAGCAACTCTTTGGGCAAATTTATACGGGTACCTTCCAATTCCATTCTTTGCAGGGATCCTTCTTTTCGGGAAGCCATCAAACACCCAGGAGAAACAGATCCGGTTTTTGAAAAGAACAATGGTTGAAAAGAATGGTTGGGATCAACCCCTAGAAAATTAAGTTTCAAAGGGTTTGGTTACAGGAAACTCTACAGGAAATACCCTAAAACACCCTAAATCAGCTGATTATCCTGTAGAATTTCCTGTAACCCAACCCTTTGAAAATTGAACAACCTCGCTCCAGCTGCTCGAAAGGATTGCTACACACACCAGATGGATTTTTTTTGTATCCTTCAATCATGGAATCTTCGGGGGGGCTATGGGGGGGGGGCTATCCCTGAATAAGCCCAGGATAACGCAAGGATAAGCCCTGAATAAGGCCTTATTAAGCGCTCAATAAGGGATAGCCCCCCCTCCCCATAGCCCCCCTTCCGGGTCCATGATTCAAGGGGCCCGTTGGTGAGGTTTGTCCCGGAGGCTTGTCTTGATGTAAGTCAAGATGCATCATCAATCACTCCCCGTAATGATGCTGCAACTTCCCTGATACATATTTCGCCAGGCGGAACAATACTCATTCATAGGCTTTATAGGGTGCGTTAGAGTACCTGCAGTTGTTCTGCTACGGTCCTCGTGCAGATGGGTCCCCTCCCTTTCGTGCCCCAACATTCTTCAAAACTGCATTTCCCGAGGAAGGATTTGAAACGCCAGAAATCTATGTTATACTTTATTTGGCTTCGACTTCAACAAAACAAATCGCACCAGTTTATTGGTTCTGAAGTGTCCCCTACGCCTGGAGTTGGGGTCTGCAAGACACTTGCTGGCTTAGAGTTGGTTTAGTGTTGGCTAATTCAGAATTTGCGATGCGCATTGGGAGATGTGCGTCGCACAAACATCACATTTGTTGATGGAGTACATGCATTAGTACGTGGAAGTAATGGCATGTACAACTTCGCAGTATGCCACAATGTCGATTTTGACACCTGCATATATTTACATGTGACAGGGTATACACTGTATGCATTATAGATATAAATATATATATATATATGCACATGCTAGCTACATGCTTGCTGCATATGCACATGTATCCAGTTGTTCGGTGGCACTCTGTTCTTCGTTTTCCACTAGACATGGCCATCTCCAGAACGGGCTCTTGTTTTTGCTTTTCTACCACATTCACTGGGTAACTAGCTGGGTTGTTCAACATCAATAGCGATTTCCCTTGTGTTCCACTGCGGACTACGAATTGGTCTTAGGCATCCCTCCAATTTTTGAGCAATTCAGTTCCACAGCTTGAGATTCCTCCCCAAATGGAAGGCTGGCTGCAGCTGGCTTGACGTTCGGCGCGGCAAAACCTGTGAAAGCGATTGCGTTGCAAGCGCTCGGATAACAAGATGGTCACAGGAGCTCCCCACGACACCCGGGTGACTCTGGCGGACTCCTCCCTTGAACTTGCTGAGGGGTTGGGGCCAGTCTTGAGGAAACGGTTGGGGGGAAGCTTGGCCAAAAGCCCGTGGAACAGACCTTTGAACCAGTCCGGAAGCTCCAGACCCATCTCCACCCATCAACTCAACCCCAATGGCACCCCATCCCCCAGCGGGTCCGGGGTCCGGGGCAACGAAGCGGCCCAGGAGCTCTTCTCTTTGCGCCACGGGCGCGAGCCCATGGAGGAGCACGAGAAGTTCTGGCCCGGGGCTTCAGCGGTTTGTCTCAAGTTGGGTAGGTCATGGCTCGAGATGGCACCGGGTGCCCGGTCCACTACTCGTTTTTCTTTTGGGGGAGTTTTTGGTGGGGGGGTTCAGGCGGTTGTCTTCCTTTTCTTTTTTGTGGGGGGTTCAGGTGAGCCACAAGCTCAGTGCAGCATAGTCTCAGCCAGCAATAGGAGCGGATATTCGCCTTTTTGATTCTTTACAGGTTTGGGTAGACCATTTTGATACCGATCGGTTTTGATTTTATGACCTGGGTGTTTCCTTCAAGAAATCTCTTCCTTTCTTTTTTGGGGGATGGGATGTTTCCGCTTTGCTTTCGAGGGGTCGACCCCGGGGATCGAAAGCCGCCGCAGCCAGGCCCAGGGCAAAGAACTCGTATTCGCTGAGTTCCCCACAGCGAATTGACCTGTTTTTCCTGTGCTGGTCCATAGTCAAGGTCACAACATAGCCAAGGCCAACCTTGTGGCCTTCTGAGCTTTTTCTTTTTGTTGGCCACATTTCGTCATCACGAAGCTTAACCTTTGTCCAGGTCCTCTGGGCTTTGAGTTGTGAAAGGGTCCTTGGGCATGTTGAAGACACCGGCGGAAAACCTCTAGGCCGTGACTCTGGGCTTCTGGGGGGCTTTTTGGGATTTGGCCTTGGCTAAATTGCACGGACTGGGGCCTTGGCAAAGAATCCAGTCCCCATCAGCTTGTGGAAACTTGGAGGTTTCAGATGGCCACTTTTGGTTTCCAAGATAGAGTTTCTGAATAGAGGGACAAAGTCCTCATGAAAATCCCACGTGGGCATCACAGACAGGTATGTTCCCCACAATTGAGGTGCCAATGACAGGGGATGCAACCTATGTTGAAATGGATCCAAGCACTTGCGGGGGTTAACGAAATAGCTTGGCAGGTTCAATCTCTTGGCAAAGTCGGGTTTTTAGCGAGATCTCTACCGTTTTTCAGATTTGGTAGAACCACAAGCTTACCTCGTCAAAACCGACCTTTCGACCTTTTGCCTCCAACAGGTGAGTGAACCTTTGTCTACCAAGTCTTTTGGGGAAGTGAGTCAATAGATGTGGGCGCTGCAGGAGACATGTTTTCGTTTGCCACCAGCCAGTCGGGTTGCGACCGTGCCTGTAACATTGGCAACCGGCAGAATCTCAGAGCGGCGTTTGAGTGTGTTGCAGGGAAGCCATAACAGCCTAGTACCACCCCACGCCTGCAGTGCAATTTGCAAACAAGAGGACATCTATCCTCAACACAAGGATGAATTCTGACAGTGTCAAGTGGAAGACGTCCCTTTCAGCTGCCTGCTCTTTTTTCGGCGCGGGCATCGTGACTCCTCCACCTTATTTGGTGGTTTGGATTGGAGCTTTGGATGGACTTGAAGCGCTTCTAGAGGACTTCCAGCCCTTTGGATTTTCCCGGCCGAGTTTTCGATTTGAGCCCCCCGGGTTCGGGGAAGAAACATCGGACCAAGCTCCAAGCCACAGAAGCGGTCGGATGGGGCCAGGTTCATGCCCCAGAACTACCAAGACACCGCCGGAGCCCCAAAGCGGAGAAGGAATGGGATGGAAGTTTTCTTATCCGGCAGTCGAGTTCTTTGCCGGGTTTGGGTGGCTTTAAGTTGCTTCTTCTTTTTTGGGGGCAGGCGGGGGGGGGTTCTGCTCATCTTTAGTCATGTTGCCTCTAATGGTTGGTCTCGTTTGGTTTCGGGTTCTGCTCATGTTCAGTGACGGGTCGTGATAGTTCTGTAGATTGTATGGCCTTATTGCTAAACCATGCAGAAGCATGCAGATATGTCCATCTTTGGGAGTCCTCCCAATACAGATGTCCCAATATGTCGTCGAAAGGACAGGCGCGGAAGCTGAAATTGCTTCCCTGGGAATTACAACACCCCCGAACTGGGCTCATGGTGACTTTGTCCCTGAAGTGCTAAAGGTATGACGGGCTCCCTCGAAGAATAAACCATTGGGCCAGCCCAGGCAGGTTCCTGTTGGATGGATTTGAACAAACCCTTGAGCAGGGCACCAAGTTGCAGCCCAAGCAGAACTTGGCAAGGTGGTAGTATGTTAATGGGTGGCGAAAACAGAATGAATCATGTGCGCAAGTCTGCCAACTTTGCAATCAGCCCACTTCTGGGAACATTATTCTGGTAACATTCATCTGAAAGTACCCGACTTCTTCTCTTACATCAGCAGGCGCGGGTTTTGGAAGGCGGGGGTTGTTTTTTGTCTTTTTCTTGTTTCCTTTGCTGCCACCCCATCGATCTATTTGTTCGCTATTTGAGATGGAATGCAGCTGTCTTATTTGGATTGCCTCATGTGACTTGACCATCATCAGCTCAGGATAATATATATATATATATGCATAGATTTGCTCAGCCCCCCCCCCCCCCATGATCCAGTTTTCTGTGTCATTTGCACCATCTGCGGGCATGTCACACTCGCGATGTCCAGTGCCGGGGCAAGAGGTACCTAAGGTATCCGTTTCTTGTTCAAATGAGTAGTTTCGTTGAAGATTCGCCCTGGTTCAGCGGGTTTCTAGTCATTGAGTTTGCTCAACAGGAAGCCTTGATTTGTTTGCTTTGGGAGCTGAAGGAAACCGGTATTTTCTTGGCGGTTCCCGGCCATCCCCCTTGCTGTTCAGATTTTTAGTCGGTTTAGTGGTTGGGTTTCCGTATTAAAACCCAATAAAAGTTAGTCACTTTTGGCAGGGCATATGAAACCGGACAGCCCAATTTTGTGAGGGTCTAGTGGAGTTTCCATTTAACCTACTAAGAATTGGTCACTTTTAGCAGGGGATCTCAGTT
Organism: Effrenium voratum; assembly: GCA_963377175.1. Classification (NCBI taxonomy): domain Eukaryota; class Dinophyceae; order Suessiales; family Symbiodiniaceae; genus Effrenium; species Effrenium voratum. The sequence continues at coordinate 1,130,554 of CAUJNA010003372.1, read as the reverse complement.
TTGTGGAGTTTCCCTGCTTGGAGAACCCGCTGGTCGCTGGCCGGAAATCCTTTCCTTCGCCTGCACGTGCTGCGCGGACGGCGATATTTTGCATCTCGCAGGTGTCCATCCAAGAGCTGCGCGCCCGCTTCGGGTCTGAGCAGGAGGCGCCTGTTTTTTTGTGTTTTTTTTTTTGGGGGGGGGGGGGTAAACGGGAACCCCAGATCTAAGTAGAAGCCTTTGATGAACTTCCATTAATTTGCTGAAAGGAATATTGGTTCTTGCCTTTCTTTGGTTTTAAGCGGAATCGATTACCCTACTGGATTTTTTGTTTATCAAGTTTTGCAGGGGGCTTAAGCAAATGGAAGATCAGATGGGGGTGTCCCCTTTTCCGTTGGGATTCTGGTTGATCGGGCTGGCCCGTTGAGTGGGGATTCCGAGGACTTTTGGAGGGGTTTCCACCCCCCGTATGAATTGACTCCGAGGAACCGGTTCTACTTCGATGGGTCATGGCTGAGGTCCTCCGGAACCCTCCCGGAATGCTCCGATTCAGGCAGACCCCACAGACTTTCGGCTCAGAACGGCAACCCTTTTCTCCCATGGAAATCCAGTCTGGAGAGAGCACTTGTTCGCCTGCAGTTTTTTCGCCGTGGACATCGGTTCGAGCTTGGCTTCCTGCCTTTGGGGGGTTCGAGCGCGCCTCGAGCCAAATTGGGGGGGGGAAAGGAGTGCAAATCTATGAAGGTCATGTTTCTGGCGGAGCGCTGAGGTGGGTGTGGCTCAAAATTAAACAGGAGGGGCAAACCGCTGGTTTTGGTCCATGTTTCCACTTACCAGGGTTCCATTTTGGTACCGGTTTTTTGAGCCACAGCCAAGTTTTGTCATGTTGAATCCAAGTTGCTTTGTGTCAGAGAACTGGCAATCACCGAATGTTCCTTTGGCGCATCGGCGCATGGGTCGGGAATAGTAGGGGGTTGGTGCTCCTTTCCGAGGCAGTATCTCAGAGATGGGTTTGCCCCTCGCCAAAGCCATTCCATACCTGGGAAGGTAGCCTTGCAGGGAGATTCTTCCAACAGTGCTGTACTGATTCTTCACTGTTCTTGGCAGGTTTTTGGTTGTTTCAGCTTTTTTGTTCTGTTCAGGGTTGCTTTGTGCCTCAACACCTGAATCAGCCACGTGTGGATCCACACGGGCATCCAAAGCATGGAACCGTCCGGGTGACTGGCATACGAATCGTCAATCACCGGATGTTGTAAAAAAAAAAAAAAACGAAGCCGGGCGGTTCTTTGCCTGCCTGAGAGGTCCAATTTGAGTTGGAAAAGAAACTGGCGGCCCATTGGTTTGGCGGAGTTTGTTTGGGATACGTCGAAGCTCATATCTCTTCCGAGCTGGGACATTCAACACCCTGTTTGCAAATGTTGGTTGACCAAACATGGAACATCAGCTCAAATGTCAGATAGGAGCAATGGCAAGCGCGGGTCACGTGCCGGACGCCATGGGGGGGGGGGGGAAAATTGGGGGGGAAATTGGCGCCCAGGAACTGCGGAAGAAGGAGCAGGAGATCCGGCAGCTGAAGCCGGGCTCCTTAGGCTGAGATCTGAACCCCGAAGCTCGTGCGAGTGAGATCGAGTCAGAGGCTTGGAACCCGCAGCTGTGGCTACGTCTTTTTGGTTACCCCCAAATGGATTTCGGTGGTCCTGTCGGTTTTTCCTTTAACAAGACCAAACAAGGGGCACCGACTGCAGAGAGAGACACCCCAATGGTCACGGCCTCCCCCCCGTCCCCGCCCCGGCAAAGTTCAGATAGGACTGTAACTATGAGAGCCCAGTCGATATGTGGAACCTCTTCGGAGGCTAGGAGCCGTGTCAATTCTGCTTCTTTCAGTCCCACAAGGAGCTTCGTTTCAAGACAGGCCAAAGGGGGGAGGTACGGTGTACGGTGGATGCCCTGGATATTGCAAGCACACCGACCATCAACCACAAAACCATTGCAAGCACGGTGAATTGTAGGGTAATTGTTCCCTTACTCCTGTACTACCATATATTTAGGGCATCCACAAAACTGGCGCTCCCAGTTTCTGCCATTAAAGAAGCGATCAGTTTGAGTCGTCATGAACGCTTTGACAAATGGCAGTGGGTCAAAACCAATGATACCATTTTGGGGTAGGTGAATTCACCACCCATTTAATACTTTAGTGCGGATTGGGATGTCCACCGGGGGATAACGGGGATTTTGATCCATGGCTGCGCTTCCTGGCCAGAGACCGTCCCCACTTCATGTTCCCGAGCCTTGCCTGCTCCATGAGTCTCCTGATCGATTGAAGTGGCAAATCGGACACCTTCCGGGGGCATCCAAAGGACTTCTGGTTGTCCCAGCTGCTCAGCGGTGCCCTTGTTTTTTTTTTTTTATTTTTTTGGGGGAAAGGTTCCCCTTTAAACTCAACCAACCCAAAAAGGATGCCCTTTTTTCCTAAGGTCACTGGGCATCTGTTCAAAGGATTTCTTGTTGTTTGCTTTGGGACTTCGGCCTTTGCGACAGAGAGTTGTTGCCAGTTGCATTCGCACTCTGACATTCGCTGGGAACTGTCCAACTGTCAGCGACTCGCGTGCCCCAAGTTGCGGCAATTGTAGCTCTCGAGCTTCCAACAAATTCTTTTCCAACCACTCGTGATTTCGTAGGCTACCCAAGGGAACCCACCTCTTAAGAAGCACTCCCATGCAAATCCCAACAGTGATTTGCTTGGTGCAGCTGACGCACAAATTCTCTGCATCAACTCGCGAAGCAGCCGCGCCTCGCCGCGATGCTGCGCTATTCGCCTGTTGCACTGAGACGGGCAAGAGACTGGATGCTCAAGCCTTTGAGGAGGGTGGCATGGGGCGAAGACGTTTCGCAGCAGTGGTACCTTTTTGTGGGATGTGTTCGGTGCCTGGATATTTGTCAAGGAGAGTTTTTGGTTGGATATTCTTTGGCATTTGGATTGTCGGTTGTATGGCCGTGAAAGATTCGCGCGATCTGTGTGTTTCACAGGATCATACATGCTGCCAATTCACGTTGTGTGTTTGAGATAGCAGTTATTTGTGTGTGTGTGTGTGGTGTGATACGCCAAGGATTGCATTTCGCTGACTGGGATTTCTGCCATGTCTACATCCAAGCGAGCCTTCGCCGCAACAGAGTTCGACGCGGCACAGGCGCTGCATACCACGCCCAAGGACAGGATTGCAGGATGTCCTAAAGTTGGTAGACATCCTTGTTGCAGCTTGTTGGTTGCAAATTGAAGGGAGATCAAAACGGAGCCTACCTTTTTTTAGGGGGGTCCTCTTTTTTTCTATAGGCATGTCGTTGACGATACCTGTTTCAAGTTGCTTTCAGAAACCAATGGAAGTGAACACTTTGTGTGTCTCAAAAGGGGGGAGGGGGGGTGCAAAATGGGGGAGGGATATACCTGTGGTTTCCCTAGCCAGCCTCAAAATGATACCCCTAAAATAAGAGACGCTCAAAGAAAGGCAACCGATTTTCATCCCGAGGACTATCAAGGGGCGCAAGAGCTGTATGACAACTGGGCGGCCAGCTACGACGACACGCTGCGCGGCTGGGGCTATGACGCCCACGAGAAGTGCACCGAGCTGGTTGCGGCTGGGCTTGACGTGGCTATGCTTTTAGAGTCGCTTGTTTTGGTGGTTCCCATATTTTAAGACGCATTCACATTAAAGACACAGGGGCAGCGTTCACATTCTGAGCTTCGAATGAGTTGGAATGCTTTGAGCCCATGGGTTACGAGAACTTGCTGGGCGGGTGTCTTTCTTTGAGGCTACCCCGGTACCCCTCTTTCTGTGTGCTTGTAAAGGGAAACCCGAACGTTAAAACATAAAACACTCTGTCGCGCCAGGTTTTCGGGTCGAAAACAAAGAAAATGAAAAAAGAGTCCATATAGGTCCTGGTATGTTCCAAGACCCCTGAGTCCGGGGGTCGGGGGTCACGGGTTGATAGGAGACCGGATTTCGATCTTCAATATTTCTGGTCGCACTTAGCTGGTGGCTTGCAGTTGGGGATGTGAATCCCTGGTTCTTGTTGGTGAATGGCCTTCGCCGAAAAAGGACCCATTTCACACCACCGTTCAGAAACCCTGGTTTCTGATTCGATTCCCCTGTAGCTATCAACAAACAAAGGTTTGCCATGGTTTCAAAGTTGTGCGAAACGGATTTCGTCCATCCACAGATGACCGCAATCCAATCGAACCCTTAGCCCCGCCACTAAGGTGAAGCATCTGGCGGCGAATGGGAGAGACCCCAAGGAGATTGCTGCGAATCTTTGTGCACAGCTCATGTGGGGTTTCTTGCATTTGCGTTTCAGAATATGTGTCATTCTCTCTTGTTGGTTGCAAAAGGGAAGCAATCACTTCTGCTCTTGTTTTTTTTTTCCAGGGACCTTGTCCGAGGATAGCCCCATACGGAAATTTGCCGTATTGCAATTCTGGGAACAATAAAACCCACCATATTGACTAGCAAGCCCTGGTTGGTATTTCCCATTTATTTTTCGGTGTGGTTGGCTTTGCCAAACGCATGGGCATCCGTATTTCCCGTGCCCATGGCTGGCCGGGTCAACCAGCCCTAGGGACTGGGGTCGTCAGCCAACTTCCATCTTGAAACTGGTGGTTTCCCCTTGCTGCCTTAGGGAATCGAGTTCACTGGACCTTTGGTTTTTCAAGGGTACTCAAGCAAATGGAGGTGAAGGGATTCCCTTTCTCCCGTCTCGCGCCTTTTTGACGCTTGTGGAAAAAGCGCCGGGGTAAATCGTGTTTTTCCACAGCCAAAACCCTCTTTGGAGGTGGCCCGCAAGTTTGTAGCTACCAGGACCAGAGTTCACCCCAGAGACTTTGTTAGAATTGTTTAACTTCCTCTGGGGAGGAGTAGGCAAGTCCAATTGGGCATCCTACCCTTCCCCTAAGGTGGGGAAATTACGATCGCAGAGAAATACTAGAGGATTGTGTGTTTGAAGCACTGTTTTTTGCTGAATGTATCTTTTTGGGGCGCCCCGTTTAGTCCATGCCATCCCCGGGAAAGAGCACATGTCGAACCAGGCAGACCCCACAAAAAATGTCGCTTTTCCTTTTGGGGCCCCCTTGAAACCACACTCAAAAAGGGAGAAAGGGTTCCGAGCCTCAAACAGCACACCCACATTCCTTGAGGGGGACGCCGCCCATTTGAGGTGTCCGATTCCAAGTTTGGAACGAACCCGGAGGCAAGTCTGCTGTTACGCCCCTTAGCTTGGGTTTCCCAGTGCCTCCTGGTCGCTTTTCCGAGTTCCTGGACTTCGGCCACGTTTTGGGAAGACCATCTTGGTGGCAAAGAAAAAAAATGTTTGAACTTGTATTCAATCCACAAGCGCGACCACCCCAAAAAGGGCGCCTAAAAGAAAAGAGTCCACTCAAACCCAAGGCCCCCAAAAGAAGAAGAGATGAGCCATCCGCAAGTTGTTGTCTTTCATTTGCTTCAGAAGATGTTTGATTTTCCCTTGTTGGTTTTACAGGGAACCTATCACTACTAAAAATATGTGTTATTTTTTTTTTCCAGAAGGCCTTTATCAGCAAATGGAAGTTGTCTTCTCTTTGGTGAATGTTGCTTGGATTTCAGGACTTTAACTTCTTGCCAACAAACTGGTTTTCCGTATTAAATCACTACAAGTTAAGAACGGTTGGCACGGGAGCAGAACCTATCACTACTAAAATATCAATGTTTTCATTTCCGGGAGGCCTTTATGAGCAAAGGGGCGTTGTCTTCTGGTTTAGGAGGTGGTGCTGATGGACTGCGGCTGCGGCACGGGGATGGCCGGGGAGGAGTTGGTGAAGCGCCACGTGGGACGACTCCGCATCGGCATGGACGCCTCCAAGGAGAGTCTGGTCTTGTCCTCCAAGAAGGCGCCCGCCAAGAGTCTCGTTGGTTGTTGGGAGTGGTCAAGCACGGGCCAGCTTTTGTTTGCACTTGGCTGTGGCCCGAGAAAAAAATGCCAAAATGACAGCTTGGTAAATGGAACCCAAGACTACAACCTGCGTAACCCTAGCTCCTTAATTTTGATCCACACCCAATTGTGTTTATGATGTTGTTGTTGTTGTTGTTGTTGTTGTTGTTGTTGTTGTTGTTGTTGTTGTTGTTGTTGTTGTTGTTGTTGTTGTTGTTGTTGTTGTTGTTGTTGTTGTTGTTGTTGTTGTTGTTGTTGTTGTTGTTGTTGTTTGTTTTTTGTTGTTTGTTGTTTGTTGTTTGTTGTTTGTTGTTTGTTGTTCGTTGTTCGTTGTTTGGTGTTTGGTGTTTGTTGTTTGTTGTTTGTTGTTTGTTGTTTGTTGTTTGTTGTTTGTTGTTTGTTGTTTGTTGTTTGTTGTTTGTTGTTTGTTGTTTGTTGTTTGTTGTTTGTTGTTTGTTGTTTGTGTTTGTTGTTGTTTGTTGTTGTTTGGTGTTGTTTGGTGTTGTTTGGTGTTTGTTGTTTGTTGTTTGTTGTTTGTTGTTTGTTGTTTGTTGCTTGTTGTTTGTTGTTTGGTGATTGTTGTTTGTTGTTTGTTGTTTGTTGTTTGTTGTTTGTTGTTTGTTGTTTGTTGTTTGTTGTTTGTTGTTTGTTGTTTGTTGTTTGTTGTTTGTTGTTGTGGTTGTCGTTGTCGTTGTCGTTGTCGGTGTCGGTGTCGGTGTCGGTGTCGGTGTCGGTGTCGGTGTCGGTGTCGGTGTCGGTGTCGGTGTCGGTGTCGGTGTCGGTGTCGGTGTTGGTGTTGGTGTTGTTGTTGGTGTTGGTGTTGGTGTTGGTGTTGGTGTTGTTGGTGTTGGTGTTGGTGTTGGTGTTGGTGTTGGTGTTGTTGTTGTTGTTGCTGTTGCTGTTGCTGTTGCTGTTGCTGTTGCTGTTGCTGTTGCTGTTGTTGTTGTTGCTGTTGCTGTTGCTGTTGCTGTTGCTGTTGCTGTTGCTGTTGCTGTTGTTGTTGTTGTTGTTGTTGTTGTTGTTGTTGTTGTTGTTGTTGTTGTTGTTGTTGTTGTTGTTGTTGTTGTTGTTGTTGTTGTTGTTGTTGTTGTTGTTGTTGTTGTTGTTGTTGT